>JAJKFI010000019.1:17497365-17512365 GCA_029204185.1 Lerista edwardsae
CTCTCTCTCTCTCTCTCTCTCTCTCTCTCTCTCTCTCTCTCTCTCTCTGCGTGCGTGCGTGTGTGTGTGTGTGTGTGTGTGTGTGTGTGAGATCATCATGTTAATCAAGCAGTATTTATATACCGCTTTTCAATGCAACGTGGGACGTGGTGGCGCAGCGAGTTAATCCGCTGTTGCTGGGCTTTCAACCGCAAGGTTGGGAGTTCGCGACTGCGTGACGGAGTGAGCTCCCGTTGCTTGTCCCAGCTCCTGCCAACCTAGCAGTTCGAAAGCACCTAAAATGCTAGATAAATAGGGACCACTTCGGTGGGAAGGTAACGGCGTTCCGTGGAGTCATGCTGGCCACATGACCACGGAAGCATGTCTTCGGACAAAAATGCTGGCTCTACAGGCTTTGAAACGGAGATGAGCACCGCCCCCTACAGTCGGTCACGACTAGACCATTCGGTCGTGGGGAAACCTTTACCTTTACCTTAATGCAACGTTCACAAAGCAGTTTACAGGCAAAAGAAGTTAAATGGCTCCCTGTCCCAAAAAAGCTCACAATCTGAAAAAAAGCAGAAAACTACCAGCAACAACCACTAGAAAAGACACTGTGCTGGGGTGAGGAGGGACAGTTACTCTCCCTCTGCTAAATATAACAGGATGACCACCAGAAAAAGTGCTGTATATACCATATAATATGATACTGTATATACAGAATTTTATTTTCAGGAAACTGATGTCATGGCTTCCTCTCTCTCTCTCTCTCTCTCTCTCTCTCTCTCTCTCTCACACACACACACACACACACACCCCTCTTTTGGCAGTTAAAATATCTGAATAAAAACACAAAACACCGCATTTTGGTGTTCAAGGTATTTTCCAGAAATTAAAATAGACTGCTTTTCCAATTAGAAACAATACTGTGGCAGCATCTGCTGACACTATCAGAGCAATCCTATACCCCCCTTGTGCCAGCGCTAAGCTCTTGCGCCAGCCAAACGCTGTTGCAAACGTGCCGTCAAGCACGTCGGCACTGTGGCGCTGGACCAGCATAAGCAGCAGTGCCAGCGCTTGGGCACCACTCCAACCGCCGGCAGCACCAGCCATGCGCCAATCAAGCATCGGCATCACTCGGTCGGTGCAGGGCCGCCACGAGGGTGTTCCAGAGGCGCTCTGGGCGTGTACCTGGGTGGCGCAGTGGGCGGAGACAGCGGTTGTGACCCAGGATGGCTGTAGTGCCATATCCTAATGCCCATCCCTGGCCAGCGTGGCCCTGATTTTGGTTGCTTCTGTGCACGTTCCTCTGCACCTGCAAAACAGCAGGCGCAGATCCAAGCAGGCCCATAGGGGTGACTGGGTCTCACGCGGGTGCAAGGGGAAAACCTTCCTTTGTTCTGGGCGTTGCTGCTGCTGCCGCCTCCTAATGGGCTTTAGGATACAGCCCTACTATGTCGGCCTTACTAGGCTGGCATAGTATAGGATTGCGCCCTATATCACCTGTATCATCTGCCTATCACACTTTTAAAGCATTTAAAATTAACAAAAATGAGAACTTGGATTGAGAATGTAGAATAAAGCCACATAACACCACAATTTCCAATTTATTCAATGGGGGGGGGGGAAATCACCAAAAAAACCACCCCTAATAATATCAAACCATGTTTATCGCTGTTTCTTAAGGTAGCGTCATTTGGTCTTCTTGTTGCCAGGACTGTGCATTTGCTACTGAGGAAGCAAATGTTTGAACCCCAAAACGACTGAAATATTTTTCAGCTAAATAAAAATAGATTGCAAAATGTTGACCCTTATGCACATTTATAGTATTGCCCATGAATTTGTCGCCCGGTGATATATACTGTCTCCTGTTTGGGGAAGGTGGCTTAGAAATCCCACCAGTCAGTGTGCAATTTCAATTTCGCACCTTTATTGGCATAACAATAAATACGAAAATAAATCACTACTATTTATATATCAATCACTACTATTTATATACCGCTTTTCAACATAAAGTTCACAACGCGGTTTACAGGCAAATAATAACATTAAAGTTAAATGGCTCCCTGTCCCAAAAGGGCTCACAATCTAAAAGAATGGAGAACACCACCAGCAACAGCCACGAGAAAGACACTGTGCTGGGGTGAAAAGGGACAATTGCTCTCCCCCTGCTAAATATAAGAGGACACCACTTGAAAAAGTGCCTCTTGCCCACTTAGCAGGGGTTAAATAAATAAATAACAGCACAATAAACAATAACAGAAAATCAGCTCTTGATCTTAAGAACTTCCATCAAATAAGAGGCAACTGCATTTGTCACATCAGAACAAAGGTCATTCAGTAAATAAGGAAGAGGATTAGCAGAGGGAAAAAAGGGAGCAGCAAAAATTGGTGAAAGATAATGAGAACGAAGTGATTGAAGAAAAGAACAGTGTAAAAGGATATGATGGAGAGAATCAGGAACTTCAAAACAAAAATTGCAAAATCTATTTTCACATGGAATCCGACGATAACGACCAAGGTGGTAAGCAGTGGGAAGAATATTTAAACGAGCCAACATAAAGGCTCTAGGAAGAGAAGGATTGGATAATTGATAGAAATAGTTGAAAGGAGGAGGATTACGGAGTGAAGACTCCATCTTCACTCCATCTTCAGTCAGTGTGCATCTGTCTGTGCTTAGGATCTGATTTCCTACTAGCTTGGAAATGCTTAACAGACCTGAAACAGGCTAGTGATGATGCTAAAAACATGCCAGCTGGCTGAAGGCGCATTTGTCTCTTCCTCTTTTCTTTCTTGTGCAGTTCACTGGAGCAGAAGGTGACAGTAATGAAGTACACCAAGGACTGATTGGAAGCGGCACTTATTGTTAAGGAAACCAAAAATTGCCTTGCAAATTTCAGAGCTAGGGTGACCTCCATTTCTTGCGTTATTTTTGGTTATTACTAAACGAAACATGCCAGTATCCAAAAAGGACAACTTATTTTTATGAGCGTTTTTGCTTGTATAATCAAGGGCCTGAAACAGATGCTTTACCAAGAGCTGGCTCTTTTTGGTCACAGATAGCTGGGATAACAGAGCAACCCTGTGCATGTCTATTCAGAATGAAGCCCCACTGAGCTCAATGGGAATTATCCCATAAAACCTGTGTATGGGGTAGGATTCAATCCTATCACTCTTCAGGAATTGTGTTGGTGGCAGTGGTGACAGGCAGGTGAGGCAGGCATGCTTCCAGCAAACACAGTACAGATTGGGCATGAAATTCATGGATGTTTCATATACACCTTATACACATAGCCAGAAGATAATTTCATACAATATTTATAATAATTTTGTATGCCCCGTCACATGAGGTCAGGTGTGAAATTTTTCACTTGTGGCATCGTGTTGGCGCTTTAAAAAGTTATAGTTTTCAGAATACTTTGGATTTCAGAATTCCAATAAGGCAGCGATTTTCAACCTTCTTCATCTCAAGGCACACTGACAAGGCATTAGAATTGTCAAGGCGCACCATCAGTTTTTTTGACAATTGACAAGTACACCGCAATGCTGGTGGGGCAGGGGGCTCACATCCCCCAATGGCCCTACTAATAGATGACCTTTCCTCAAACTTTTGTGGCACACCTGTGGACCGCTCGAGGCACGCCAATGTGCCATGGCACACTGGCTACAAGTCGGTGCAATAAGGGATGCCCAACCTGTATAAGTTTGTTTACACTTGCTCCTATCTACTGTCTGAGACTACCAGCCACATGTTGAGACAGAAGAAGGAGCTTGAGAGAATGATTTTCAGAGTTTCAAGGTAGGGAGTTCTGGCTATTGTGGACTCTGCACTGGGATGAGGGAAAGAACAGTGACTTTGCCAGAGGAGCAGAATGACGTGAGAGATAAACAGAAGCTGGCAAAAGAGAGCTAGGACGGGAGAGGCAACTCAGTTGCAATAGGACATGTGAAAAGAATTATAGGGCTCTGAATAAGATGGAGGGATGTTGGTTTTTAGCTATTTGAAGCGTTTTATTTTAAGTTAATTTACTTGCTAAGGGTGAAAATTATGTGTTCAGAGAACCAGCATGTGGGTGCAAAATTCAAAACCTTCAGCTTCTAACTGTACTGAGATCCCCCCCTCTTTGCTTGTGTAATAGATAGTGCCACATTTAGAGTTTTGCAAAATAGGTGCCTGGTAGCTTGAAGTGCATTTCCTCTTAAAACAAGGCAGCTCCAGACGGATCTGATTAAAGTGTCTTAGATAATTTACTTGGTGGGTTTTTTCACCCCAGCTTGCTGCTAAAAATAAGAGGGACCATTGTGAGAATGCAAGAGAGGCTAGAAATGGAATATGGAGCATTCGAAGGGAAATTGCTTTAAGAAATTAATACTTGTGATGATACATTGTTCTATTTTGAGAAGCTTTTTATAATAATTACCTTGGCTTATCCTAGAGACTTGCATGCTATCTAGCTTAAGTGTATGACAAACGATTCTGTGGTCTTCGTTGATTTCTTTTCTGTTAGGTCCTTTTTCCTTTATCCTGGATGTAAACAATTTAAACAAAACCCCATTTGCCAGAATTATGAAAGCATACCGCCTGCTTGGTAAATGTAGTTATAAAACTGGGTCTTGATTGCTGATATGATATGTTCTGCTGTCAAACACCTTGTTCTTTGTGAGTTGCAGTAAATTATTTGTTTACACCAGGCAAATGAAGAAGGGGGTCCAGAATGAAAGAGAGGCACAGGAAGTAGTGGCAGGTCAGGTTATGTCAGATGCAAGGAAGTGGCAACAGGATGCAGGCATCTTGTTGTCTTGTGTGCTCCCTGAAGCATCTGGTGGGCTATTGTGAGATACAGGAAGCTGGACTAGACGGGCCTTTGACCTGATCAAGCAGGGCTCTTCTTATGTTCTTATAGGTTTCTCCAGGAAACCATTCTTAAGCCAATGTGGCCTATGTTTTCACATTGGGCCCTGTGCTTGGGGGTGGGTGGGTGTTGGTACAGGGAGTGGATCACTCACTGGTGCAGCTAGGATTTCTGTGGGCTGTAACCCAGTGGGGCAAATGGAGCAGCTGCTCACTGGGCCATCCCATTTGGCCCTGCCTCCAAATGGGTGCAAAATGGACCTCCTGGAAACAATTGGCAGTGACATTATAATGTCACTATCAACTATTTCCAGGTGTCACACTTCACACATGGCATCACAAGCACTCTTTTCAGCACGGCTGTATAGTGATCTCAGGAGGCGGCCTTAGGCAAGTAACTTTTTCTCAGCATCAGTCCCCTTGTAAAGTTGTGTTAATAATACTAACCCACCATGTTGCATTGTTGTGAAGATCGTCGGGATAATGTATATGGAGTGCTTAGATTTCCTTGGCACAGGTTTTGGCAAGTCTCAGAATTGGTAGATTAAAGACATGTTCTCCCATCATAAAACATTACCTCTGTTGCATTCTTAGCATAGGAGGCCCTGCCATCAGATCTGACTGTATTTGTGAACCTCATTTCTCTTGTATTGTCATAGGGCTTTAGGAGTGAAACCAATTTTGTGTCACGTGCACAATAGTGTTTGGTCTATAACTGACGTGCATATATGCTTCTATTCCACTAAAGGGTTTGGTTGGTGTGTTTGGTAAGGAAGTAGGATTTCTTCTGTCTCCCTTGCAGTTCTTTGTTTTAGATAAACTTGTGGGTTGTGCATTGTGGCATGTGTGACTAATTTTTTCCATAAGCTTGTTTATATATCTGTCTGTAATAAGCAGAGTTGGACAGTGCCACGCTTCCTTTTTGACCCCCGCTGGTAGCTGAGACAACCCCACATGTGCATTCTTTGCCTAAACACAGCCAGGGATAAAGTGCAGCTAAGCTGCCTGAATCACAGTCGTGCTTATTGTAAGCAACAATACTAGGAACTGGAAGCAATAGAGTCTGAGTTATAACCTCCAGAGTAGCTAACTGCCTCATTCTGTATCTTTCCATAGCCACATGTTTGCTACCTTGTTTTATAGTGTTTGTGTTAATGAAGTTGCTGCCTTTTAACCTGGCAAATTATGGATCATTCAACCATTCACTGTGTCAGTGGGGCAAAATGAGCAGAACTGAGTATATCAAAGACCTTATTTTTGCAGTCATGAGCAATTAATTACTTCAGTTGTCATTTTAACTATTAAATATGAAGGTGAAAAGTAGTTACTGCCATAGCACCTTATTATCCTGCCTAGCTATTTCAATATTGAGAATGGGCCTGTGAGTCCGGGGTATCCCCGTGGGGCTGATCCCCGGGGTCGGGCATGGGGGTGCCCCCCCGCCTCGCTCTGGCCGCCTCGCGACGTTGGGAAAAGATGCAGCGGGACACCTTTGGCGGGGGACACAACCGGTTTAATCTGGACAGCGATTTTACATTCATGGAGCCCCCGTAAGCTGGACCCCCGGCTCGGGGCCCTCGGACCCTGTTACCTCACAGGGCCCAGTTCCCAAAGTCCTCAAACGGAGCCTCGCCGTGGGTGGCGGCACGTGGGGTCACTCCTCGGCGTTCGTCCTCGTCAGGCGTGATGGCAGCCACCGGCTTGTGCGCTGATGCCCGGGTGGTCCCTGGGGGTCGTCCTGTTCGCCCCTTGCTCAGGGTCAGCAGACTCCCTGTTCCTGTGCCTGCTCAGGTGGGCCGCGGGCCAGGGACTGGCTGGGGAGAAGGTCTCTCGAGGGGGCACCCCTAGACCACCCCAAGGGTAAAGGTAAGTTGGTGTTCTGGCTGAGCCCCCCGAGGATCCGGTCCTGGGGTTCAGCCTTTCAAGGAGCGGGGCTCGATGGTCCCCTTTCAGGCCACGGTCCGGTGCGGTGCGAGTCCAGGCGGCCTGCCAGGAGGGACATCCAGGGCAGCCTCCAGCTCCAGGAGGGACGTCCTCTCCCTTCGCTGTCTGGGCTCCTTATGAGGCCCAGACCAGCCTCTCTAGGCTCCTCCCCTTCCGGTCTCACTCCCAGGCCCAGTTCTCGAGAGACTTGGCTGACTCCTTGCAGGATCTCGCTTCTACTCAGCGAGTCACCCAAGGCTTTCTCTGAGCTTGGCCAGACTTCTCTGACCATCCACCTCCTGCGGCCTCCTGTGGCCAAGTGGGACCCCCGTCCTTGGTCTGAGGCCTCGGGGTGGTCATGGGGGTGCCCGGCTCCCCTTCTACCTACCCGTGTAGACCCTCGCACTTCGGAGCGGCCCATGGGGCTCCCGGGCCCCGGGTGACAGGGCCCCACAGACAAATAACACTACTGTGCAATATTTTTTTCTTCAGAACAACTTGCCTTTGTTAAGGTTTTGACTTTTTTAAAAGTTACAAATAGTTGTAACTTTTTGCTGGCTCTAGATCAGAGGCGTACCAGGGCGAAACCGCGCCCATGGCACGCAACGTCATGTCGTTGCGGGGTGTGGCTTCTGTCCGCCATGTCAGCCAACATGACAGGAAGAAGCCAAGCCCCCGCCTCCTTGTTTTGCCCAAGCGGTGGCCAGGAGACGCCATGCACCTCCCTGGTTCGCAGAGCTGGGGGAGCGCAGCATCTCCTGGCCACCACTCGGGCAAAACCCGAGCCGTGGCCGAGGGAAGCTGTGTGCCGGGGGGCACACGGCTTCCCTCGGCTGTGGCTCAGGCGTCTTCTTGGGCACTGCATGGGGGGGCTAAGGGCCATTGATGCCCCCTGGCAAATGGCGCCCATGGCTCTTGCCACCCCATGCAACACCCTAGATACACCACTGCTCTAGATGGCCTCTTTCCCTCAGATATCTATTTCTGAAAGTTGATGGCAGGACTGGTTGAAATTTGGTCAGTCACACGAAATAAAGGCAAAGTCAGGCCTTTAAACCTTAGCAAGGCAAACGTGCTTAATAACTTTAACCCCCTCATGTGCAAAGGTGAAGGGAGAGCTTGCAAAACAAAGGGTCATGAACATTGCGCAAATTCAGGGTTAATGATTCTAATCTATATGGAATCTAAACCAGTTTAGGGAGAGTCCTAAAGCCTAAACAGACATGACATGGAATAGCTGGTTTGATATGCCTATACTAAGAAGCAAAGTGGAGTAGATGATTTCAAAGGCCCCTTCCAACTCTAACATTCTACAATTATACAGAAGTAGTTGTTCTTTGTTCAGAAAACCATTAATGAACCAAGCTCCAGCTGTATTGTGCATGATGGAATTGCTGTCTGTGAACCAAGACAATGGTGTTCACAGTCCTCTTGAGATAACGTGCTTCACAATGTAACTTGCTTTGTGAATAAAAACCAGCCTTGGCTGAGAATCCGACTTTTAGAGCACTGTCCTAACCTGGAGTTAGGCTGGCAAAAGGGCCACTGTAAAGCACATTTGGACCACCCTTGGAGTCAGGGAGGATTGCGCACATCTGTGTGCTGCCTCTCTGACTCTGAGAGTAGTCCAAACATACTTTATGGTGGCTCTTGTGCCAGCCAAACTTTGCTGACCTAACTGTGCCAGCCTAACTCCAGGTTAGAATTGCACTCCTAGTGAATCTGGAAATCACGAATCTGGAAGTCTGATCACTCTGAAATATTTTCCTTGGACAAAACGTTTCTAACAAGCAATGAACTGTACTCCAACAGTGATACCCTCTTCCCTATACAAAAACAGATAAAAGCACAATTAATGATTTGGAAGAGTGACAGTAGCAGTGAAATTCAACAGAAAATAAAGCTCCATGTTGGAGCAATTCACATCAATGAGATTAAAAAAAAAGATTAAAAAAATAGAGAGATAGCATTTAGAAAACCATGCTTGTTGATCATTAACATGAGTATGAAAATTATTTGGGTATTAAGAAGATAGGTAGCAGCACAAATGTCAATTTTCAATACTTCCACTTTTATAAAATTTTAATTCATTCAGACATTACTTGTGATCACTTGTCTGATAAGGTTCTTTTTAATTGAAAAAAATAGATTCAGACAGCTGAATAAACCATGGTAGAGTTGGTCATGAACAAAACCTAAGCCTATGTACTATCTCCTTCTCTGTGCTATGTATATAACATGTACGGTATTTGAAACATAAATGAATTTTGTGTTTAGACTTTGGTCTCATCCTCAATATTTTGAAATATTCTGGATTACTTCCAGTCGCAAGCATTCAGGATACTCAACCTGTATGAGAAAAAGAGGTGTCTGCTGCTCCTTGACCAAGAAACCTATGGCCGAGGCACGAAGTTACTTATAGTGGCATCCTTCCCTTACTGGTCATTCTGCAAACACTGACGGTGTAGTCCTAACCTGGAGTTAGGCCAGCAAAGGCCACTCTCGGAGTCAGGGAGGGTGGTGTACATCTGTGTGCTGGCCTCTCTGACTCTGACTTTATGGTGTCCCTTGAACCGGCCAAACTTTGCTGGCCTAACTGTGCCAGCCTAACTCCAGGTTAGGATTGTGTTCTGAGTAAGGGTCAGAGTGGAACGTTCAGTCAAACTATAATCCAGATTTGTGTAATGTTTCCTATTCAATTATTTGACCTAAACTTATCATTGTGGTTTTTTTATTTTTTCCCTTTCCAGGGATAGAACTCTGCCCTCCTGGTCACCGCTTCATGATAACAATGGTGGCAAGCTTTGTAGCAATGGCAGGGCAATTCCTCATGCCAGGCTTGGCCGCCCTCTGCAAAGACTGGCAGATCCTTCAAGCAGTCATCATCTGTCCTTTCCTGCTGATGTTACTGTACTGGTTGTAAGTATCTGCTAGTTGTGATTTTCAGAAGTGCTGACTAATATGCCCGAACACTTAGGGCCAAACTAGATGTTACAAAAGAGTTCCTAACCTCTTGTTTTCCTCGAAGGCATGCCCTGGTATCCACTGTTTCGGTATCCACGGTTTTAGTTATCCACAGATACCTTGGATACTGGGATGCTGATAAAAAAGATAGGGGGACATTATACAAATCTCTTTTTAAAAACTTGTTGCAGCAAAAGAATTGATGTTCCCCTATCTTTAAAAAAGGCACCCCCATTATCCGCAGTTTCAGGTATCCACGGTGGGGTCTGGAACAGAACCCCAGTGGATACCAAGGCATGCTTGTATTGCTAATGTGGGGATTGTTCTTGGTCTGGGAGAAGGTGTTTAACCTATGTCTCATCTCCCCATTGGCCATCTGCCAAACCTTCCCTATAAACCTCCCTCCATTCTTTTTGTTTTTCCCTTTGTTTTCAGCTGGGTTTGGAAATCAAATCAGAAAATCTGCAAGTTTTTCCCCTTGCAGGGGGAAAACACACTTGCAGAATCAAGGAAGATATTTTCAGGGGAGAATCATCAGGAACAAGATACATGTTATCACATAACACACTCCTGGCTGCTGACCCTCCTCCCCTCCCCCTGCATTTCTCTTTATCTCTGCAAACATTTGATGGGGACCATATGTTTGCCAAGATAACATTTGGTTTGGCCCCTAAGATGCCCAGCCTGAAATGTAAACTTCCTTGTTTCTTTCTTGAATTGGGAATCATAAAGATTTCTTTTCAGCTATGGAGATGTTAGCACTGGAAAATCAATGAGGGAATTTTTGGAATTAAATATATATTAGGTATATCAGCTCTGCAAACAGACGTTGGTTTTCCCATTGCTAACTGGGCAAGAGGCACTTTTTCAAGTGGAGTTCCTCTTACATTTAGCAGGGGGAGAGTAATTGTCCCTCTTCACCCCTGCACAGTCTTTCTAGTGGCTGTTGCTGGCGGTCTGCCTTTTTTTAGATTGTGAGCCCTTTTGGGACAGGGAGCCATTTAACTTTATTATTACTATTTGCCTGTAAACCGCTTTGTGAACTTCGTGTTGAAAAGCGGTATATAAGTACCTGTTGATTGATTGATTGATTGATTGATTGATATACGTTTAGTACTGTGGCTTCCCCATAAGAATCCAAGAAATTGTTGTTCAATGAAGATACAATGCTGAGAATGTTTGTTGGCAGTCCCTAGCCCTCCTCACAGAACTATAGTTCCCAAGATTCCCTGGGGAAAGGGAATACCGAGTATCAATGTGTCTGTTGTGTAGGCATGCCCTGACCTGTTCTGGAGTCATAGCATTCTTTTCATCAGTGTTTTTTTTAATGACAAATCCCCAGGGATTCTCAGTTTTTCTGCTCTTCTGTCTTTCATGCCCAACCCTCCATTTTGATAACAAAAATATGTTAAAAACACCTCCAATGTTACATTTGGAAAAGCTAAAATACTGGTTCCCTGACTTGAAATGCAGTATAATAAGCTTCTCTGAGAATGCTTGATTCACTCATCAGCTTTGTTCCTCTGCTATCTGAAACCACAGTAGTTACGCATGCATACTTTAGGCTGTTAGTTCTTAGGAAGTCTCCACTAATACGTCCATCGTCTTTGAAGTATTTTCCCAGAATCTCTTCGGTGGCTGATGGCCACACAACAGTTTGAGGCTGCAAAGAAGCTCATCCTTCACTTAACTCACAGGAACAGGACGAACACAGAATGTGATATCAAAGGGGTGATCCCTGGTGAGTGTTTGTCATAAGTTGCAACAGTACAGGTGTACGAGATGTTTTCATGTTAGAACTCAAATCATTGTTGGTACAAAAACCGCATTTGGCAGCTACTTTGGAAGAAATAATCCATTTTTTCTAGCTACATTTACATTATTGGAAATACACAGTTGTCTGCAATGTGCCTTCTGACTGTTCACACAATAAATACAATAATATCTCTGCTTCAGAGATAAGGCATCATTCTGAAATAAGGGGCAAATGCTGCTTTGTTTCAGGGCAACTCCATTCCTGGAATTTTTATGTATTTATTTATTTGAAGAATGTATACTCTGCCTTTCCTGTGCAGAAGCAAATGCCCAAAGCGGCTTACAGAGAACAAAAACAAAATACAATGTAACCATAATACGTAAAACATAATAAGTAAAGCACATTAAAACAACGTGTTAAAACAACAACAACAACAAATTAATGTGAACGGGAACACCGAAAGTGAACAAGAATGAAAGCTAGACTCAATTCTCCACATCAGGACTCATTGGAGGGTGGGAAAAACAATTGACCAGGGGAGTAAGACAGACTATGACAATATACCAGAGGGCAGACAGCCACACGATCATCCAAAGGCCAGACTAAATAGGTATGATTTGAGCGCTCTCCAAAAGGCCATGAGGGAGTGTTCAGCTCTTAGTTCTTCTGGTAGGGAATTCCATATTTGTGGAGCCGCTACAGAGAAGGCTCGTCCCTGAGTTGCCATCCCTTTAACTTGGGACAGAGGGGGCACTTGAAGGAGAGCCCCTTTAGATGATCTTTAGATGTATGGGAGAAGGCGGGGCCTAAGTCATGAAGGGCCTTAAAGGTCAGTACCATCGTCATAAGCTGGGTAACGGAATAAGTTGGGTTAGTGGGAATTAATGAAATTTTACAGGATTGACCTCCCCCCCATAGCAGCTAATGTCATGTTTTCTACACCACCATGAAATACAGGGTGTCCACAAAGTCTCTTTACAATACTCAAACTTGTATTACAAAAACAAATGAAGAGATATATGTATGGAAAGTATACAATATTAGGAGTATTTATTGAAGTTTATTTTGCATCAATTAATAAACCTCTGTATGTGCACCATTGGTTGCACACAGCACATCAAGGCGATAATTGATTTCCTGCCATGTTCGCTGTAGCATAGTCTCATCAATGGTGGCAACGGCCAGTAATGTCCCATGTCTTTGTTCTGTACACAATGTCTTTAACGTTACCCCACAGAAAGAAATCTAGGGGCGTGATATCATAAACACATCTCATCATTTGCATTTTTTGTGATTTTTTGCAATTGTAAAGAGACTTTGTGGACACCCTGTACATTGGTAGTGAAATGCTACATATGAAGTATGCTGCTATCTTGGTGTGTACATTCATCTTGCAACAAAATTACCATGGGCTGACCTTTAAAAAGAATCAATAAGAATTTATCCACATTTCATCCTGCTTAAAGGGGTTATGTGAGTTTATTATCTGATATGTTAGGCTTCCATGATACGAGACTGATGGCAGAGATGGGTGACATGTGTATCCCCCTAGAGGACAGATTTGTTTCATTTTGTTTTGATTGAGAGCACAATCCTAACCTGGAATTAGGCTGGCACAGTTATGCCAGCAAAGTTTGGCTGGCACAAGGGCCACTGTATGGACCACTCTCTGACTCCGAGAGTGCCAGTCATACTTTGCTGGCCTAAGTCCAGGTTAGGATTGGGCTCTGAATGTTATCCTGCGCTTTCTTCCCAAGAGATCAACACAACATGTATGCATGAGATTTGCATGTGATCCTCTATCTAGGTACTGTCCCTGCCCTGATCTAATTTGCTCCAGAGAAGGAAACAGATCTCAGGTCTTTGCATATTTTTCGGTCTATAAGTGTTTGCTAAAATCCTGAGAATCTGATCTATTTTGAATATGCTCCTAGCCTTCATTGGTCACAGAAATGACAAGAATGTCTCAGCAGTGTTGTACTCTACTAACTCAGGAAAAAGAATATTTTTGGGGTTAGAGACTTTCACCCCATATTTTTATGGTTGTTCAAATCAGAAGGTATATGCATTCTGTGACTTCTTGGTTACCTGGCCTGCTGGCTCCAAACCCTCAAGTAGATGAATCCATTTATGCCACTGTGACCGCACAGTTCCTCCAATCTGTCACGAGGAATACCAGTAAGAGTGCTGTGTGTCTACAAAAGGCAGTGGTTAGGGCTGCCAAAGTCAGAGGCCGGGTTTAATCCCCAGTCCAAAGGTGTTCCCAGTGGTATTCCTTGGCTTTATCTTGTGTCAATGAATTCACTGCTAGGGGAAAAAAAGAGGTGCTGGCACAGTGCTCCCCACTCCCACAGGCCTTCACACTAGTCATATATTCCCACCCATTGGCATGAAAGGCATCTTGCTAGTCATTAATATTTTTGAGTGGCCCACAATGGCTATTCTCAGAGAAAGGAAAAAAGATAAGGTGCCCTCAGCTTGCAATCTAAAGGGTCACCAGGTAGTCAGTATATGTCAAGCATGGATGCTTTTACTTGAGCTCTATAAAATAACCTGCATGGATGCATTTTATCCAGGAATGTGCCCTGCACTTCTAGAGTTGGCAGATAGGATTGGGCTGTGAGTTACTATCAACTCCCCCACCCCCAGCCGATGCAGCCATGCCACCAGAACACCCACTGCATCTTGTGGGGGGGGGAGAGTCCCTGAGATCTCCTCAGGATAAGGGAACGTTTGTTACCTTGGCCCGGAGCAAGCTTCCACTCCCCAAACAGGTCTACTCGAACCTGCACCAGTGATTTTACGTTAAAATCAATTTTGCTGGTGCAAGTTCAAGTGGATCCAAGAAGGTGGATTGAGGCTGGGTGGGATCGGATATCTGTGGCACCAATGCCACCAAGACTGCTCCCTTCTGGGTGTCAGTTGAATCCCCTCCATCCCAGTCTCTCACCAGCCCCCGCCCCCACTACACACCCACTTAGTAGCACTAGGGCTCATTGGAAGGCCACTAGTGTGCAGCCATGGCCACTTGCCGCTTGGAAGTGGTGGCTCAACTGCCTGCAACAGCATGTCCCTGTTTGTGACAACCTTAAAGCATGCTGCACTGCCAGAACATGAGTTCCAGCAGTGCAGCGTACCCCTAAGATTGGACTGTTAGGCTGTACCAGGGGTAGGGTACGTGAGCTACTTAGCAAAAAGACTAACTGGCCAAGAGCTACTGTGATTCCCGTCCCCATATCTAACTGTAGGAAAAAAAATTGCCAGAGCAAGGCAGCAGGGCAGGGGATCCTTCCAAAAAGCACCAGATCATTAATCAATACAATCCTCATGGTCCTGGTTTCTCTCTCCCCTCCTATCCCTCCATATTTAACTGTAGGAAAAACAACAACTCTGCAGAGCAAGGAAGCAGGGCACGTCACTAGGGCGGGCTTTGAAGGGTGGGAGAACTTATAAGAAAGTCCCCAGCCCATGACGCTCTGAAGATGCTCTGGAGATGCTCCGGAGACAGCCCAAGATGCTCTTTCTC
>JAJKFI010000019.1:17517365-17600793 GCA_029204185.1 Lerista edwardsae
AGTGCTAGTGACTTAGCGCCGATGCAACAACGTTGCATCTGTGCTACGTCAGGGCTAGGATTGCTCCTTAAGTAAAGGGCGATACAGGGATTCAAGATTAAGGAAGGTATATTGCACAGCAACGAAACCTTAGGAGTCTTTGTGTTTGGGGCAGATTTCACTGTGTTATAGAAACGTGGAAGGAAAGAGAAGTCCTTGACTCTGCTTAGAATGTCCATATAGTTACTGACCTGCTTTCTCAAATAAGTGTCTTCTTAAGAAGGGAAATGTTGGTTTTGTTTCAGAACTAGAGAAAGAACTTGCCAGAAGGCCAAAGAAGGTCTGCATTGTTAAAGTGGTCGGAACCAGGAACCTGTGGAAAAACATTGTCGTGCTGTGTATAAATTCGTAAGTATGGCCTGATTCCATCCAGTGTGTGAAGTATTGGTGTCCATAGCTGGTGATGAGAAACTGGAGAAGGTTTACAGCCCAACCCTAAGCTGCCCAACCCCCATAGGAGCAGTGGTGCCAAAACAACTACCTCTGCATCCTATGGGCACTGCAGCAGTCATAAGTGGCACCTCGGGAGGAGGGGACATTTGTTCCCTTCTCCCAGGTAAGGGTGCTGGTCTGGCAATGGGCCTCCTCAAGTGTGTGCCAGCTATTTTGCAGACTTGAGATTTGAGAACCTTCATGTTGGTGGCCATGCTGCCCAACACAGAGGATAGGACAGTGGAGGCCACTGCCAGTATCTCCTGCCACCTAGTTCCACCCTCCCCAAGCCCTCTCCCCTGCCCTGACTAAAAATACCACCTGGTGGCAGTAAAATTTACCGCTGGGCAGCATGGCATCAGGTCCTCCTGGCACTGGGGCCAAGTGCCTACTACCGCAGGCCCAGCACCCATGGTAAGCACTTACTGCTGGTGCTAGTAGTGCCTTACGGCACTTTTTTGACACCAGCGCTAATGGCGCTAGGCCCGATAGGATTGGGCCACCAGTCTTTTCAGCCTTGGGACCCCAATGAGTTAAATGCAAGTTTTGTAAGTAAATAGATAATTGGTCTGTTCTCTATCCTCCACAAAGTGGACCCGTTGCCTGGGATCAGAGCCAGAGTGGAAGTGAATGTTGCACTCGCAGTATGTGTTGGGAGACTCTGCACCCACCTCTTCACTGTGGAAGAGTCACTTGCAGCAGACAGACAGAGGGGTGGTTTAACCTTTCGCTACCTTCCACTCTAAGGGGACGTGGTGGCGCAGTGGGTTAAACCGCTGCTGCTGGGCTTTCCGACCAGAAGGTTGGGAGTTCAAGACTGCGTGACGGAGTGAGCTCCTGTTGCTTGTCCCAGCTCCTGCCAACCCAGCAGTTCGAAAGCACCAAAATGCAAGTAGATAAATAGGGACCACTTCAGTGGGAAGGTAACAGCGTTGCGTATGCAACGGCGTATAGTCATGCTGGCCACATGACCACGGAAGCTTGTCCTCGGGCAAACGCCGGCTCTACAGCCTTAGAAACGGAGATGAGCACCACCCCCTACAGCCGGTCACGACTAGACTATTTGTTGTGGGGAAACCTTTACCTTTTTTTAATCTTTACCATGTATTAAACCTCCTTGAAAGGAAGCATTTTGTACATGATACTGTAAAGCCAGCTGGGCACAGTGCAATATTTGGGGAAACTCCTCTGTGCGATCTGCTTGCTTAAAGAGGGAGGGAGTACAAAGTGTCAAAGTGGATACTCCTGTGGGAAAATGTTCCCTTGGCCTGAAAGCATTCAAACTTGCCAAAGATCTTTGTTCACTGTTAAGTATGATAAAGTAATTTACTCCATTTCTGTTCGTCCATGAAACAGATGCTTTTGGAAGGAAAGCAAAGAAATGTTTCCACCTCCTCTAAAATAACAAATTAAAATGGGCCAAGGAACAGTGCATTGTCTCTAGTAGATAGGACATAAAACTAATTGGGGGCTCTAAATATTTATAGGAACAAATAACTTCTCAATGTTCCATTTTAAAAGCCTGGTCACTTTGTTTGCTTGCTTGTTTGTGGGGAGGAGGAAGAATGCCTGCCTCCATGACTGAGGTTGTCTTTCCTGAAATATTTTTTACCTTTGATGTAGCAGCTATTTAATTCCATGTGTGCCATTTGCTCTAGTGGCACCTTTGGGTGTTCATGGTAGCTTAGGGACAGATTTATGGTAGGAAATCAATGCAGAAGGTTCAGTGTTAAATATCTCTACACCCATGGCATGGTCTTAATTCAGTTCAGCCCCACCCCTATTGCATGTCTGGCCAGAGTACAATAAGCCACTGAATGCACACTCAACATTGTGTCTAGTTGGTGCTGTTACATTTCCCTTTTCCTGCTCTCCCACCACCAGAACGAGGGGACAGCCACTAAAATTGAGTGTCGGAAGAGTTAGAACAGATAAAAGAAAATACTTTTTTACTCAGTGGGTAATTAATCTGTGAAACTCCTTGCCACAGGATGTGGTGATGGCATCTGGCCTGGATGCCTTTAAAAATGGATTGGACAGATTTCTAGAGGAAAAGTCCATCATAGGTTACAAGCCATAATGGGTATGTGCCTCTTCCTGGTTTTAGAAGTCGGCTACCTCAGAATGCTTAGGTGCAAGGGAGTAGCAGCAGGATGCAGGCATTTTGTTGTCTTGTATCTCCCTGAAGCATCTGCTGGGCCACTGTGAGATATAATACAGGAAGCAAAACTAGATGGGCCTTTGGTCTGATCCAGCAGGGCTCTTATGTTCTTCTTATATTCTTAAAGTGCCTCAGCCTTATGTGAGTCATAAGAACATAAGCAGAGCTCCACAGGATCAGGCCAAAGGCCTGATCAAAAGCCAAAGTACAAAAGCTCCCATTTTGTACTGTACTTGCGTTTGCAAAACATTTATAAGAAGTCGGGATTTAAAAAAACTGCCCCCACCAAGCCGTCATAATTTTTTTCTGTGTAAAGTGGAGAGCTGAAAGTATGTTTCTGTATTTTTTTGCAGAGTGCTAGGGACACCCACTTTTCTGTGCCAGGATGGCAAAGACCACTGTTTTAGGGAAATTGGGCCAATGGAATTGTTTTGCAAGGTATTCCCTCCCCCAATGAAACTTTGGCACACTTTTTATAGTAAGGGACTACACGTTAGAATCCACTTGGTTTGCAGCCCCTCAGTTCCAGGGAAGTACCTGTAATGAATGTTTTGCAAACACAACACCAGCAATATCTGTTTAGAAAATCTGCAAAATGGGCAGCCAATCCTAAGTCCGGTCCCACTCCTTGCTCCCCTCTCCACCCCGCCCTCTGCCACCGGCATCACATTGCCGCCTCCAGGGGGTGGACACTGGCTTTAGGCCAGGGCCAGCAACAAGGGCTGATCGCCCGTACCAAATGGCATGTCTGCAACACCTGCGCCCACAGTATGCTTGTACCGCAGGCACTGGAGAGCTCAGAATTGGACCTTCAGTCACTTTTTTTTACTTTTCATCCATTTTTACTTTTAATAGCTAAGTTGCATGCTCATTTTGCCTTTGAAATTTTCTTGGGTGTGGTCAGCTTTTTTGCATAATTTGCATAGGAATTGATAGTCAGCACCCAGACTACACTGCATCAACACTTAAACCCTTTGTACTGGAGTTGCAAAAAATGCAACGTTCTGCCTCAGGTATATTTTATTTATTTATTTATTTATTTGTAGGATTTATACCCCGCCTTTCTGCCCCATGGGCACCCAAGGCAGCTTACAACATTTAAAATCATATTAAAACAGTATTAAAAACAATTTAAAATGGGCAGGCCCCATGGATCCCATAGTTGTCGTTTAAAATGCCAGCCAGCACATCAGCAGTTAAAAGCTTGTTTGAATAAAAAGGTCTTCGGGCCCCGCCAAAAGACTGGCAAAGAGGGAGCTGTTCTTAATTCTAAGGGGAGGGTATTCCACAATTGTGGGGCCACCACCGAGAAGGCCCCGTTTCTGGCCGCCATCCCCTTCACCTCTCCTGGTGGCGGCACAGTCAGAAGGGCCCCCTCAGATGACCTGAGAGTACGGGTAGGATTGTATGAAAGGAGGCGGTCCCTCAAATACCCCGGACCCAAGCCATAAACCCATATTCCGTAAATATGGAAAGACCAGGAAGTTTTATGGAGGCACGTTGCTGGACATATGCACCATGTGGAAGTGGTGCACCAGTGCAACTATGGTACTAAATGGGCTACCTATCCGGCTTCTTGTATCTCACAGTTGCCTACCAGATGCCTCAGGGAGTACACAAGACAACAAGATACTTGCATCTCATTCTTTCTCCACTCTGTACTGTCCAGCATTATTTACTACAGGAATCTTTTGCATCACATGACAAGTCTCTTCACCAGCACCACACTGTTCTGAGGGGCATCTGGTGCTTGCTCCCTGAGGCATCTGGTGGGTCTCTATGAAATACAGGAAGCTGGACTAGATGAGCCCTTGGCCTGATCCAGCAAGCCTTTTCTTATGTGTGGAAGCTCTCCAGGTTGTTGGGTGAAACCGTATGCCAAGTGATGCTAGACATTACATCAGAGCAATGAGAGTTACTCTTTACAAGTGGCTTGACACAGGGATATAGTTATATCTCAAATGGTCCTAAAATCTATCCCTGGCATCTGGGACAAGTGGGAGAGAGACATTAGTGTACAATCCAGATTTTTCTTCCTCTTTCTTAAGGGTGAGCCACCTATGACTGCTCTGGGTGACATTTTTCCTACCTTCTAACTTTGATTTCTTTTTTGTTGCCTACCTGGCTGCTCAGTAACCGTGTCCTGTTCTTCCTTCTTTTGTCTGTCTCCGCAGGTTGACTGGGTACGGGATCCACCATTGCTTTGCCAAGAGCTTGATGGGTCATGAAGTGAAGATGTCCCTCACCAACAATTTCTATGCGGACTACTACACCATGGCAGGGATTACTCTGGCATCCTGTCTGGCCATGTGCCCAGTGGTTGGGTTCCTTGGGCGAAGAGGGGGGCTGCTGCTCTTCATGATACTCACTGCTCTGGCTTCCCTTTTGCAACTCGGCCTTCTCAACTGTGAGTGCGGACGTTGAACTATCTTAACCTGGGAGCACTTCACAGAGCTCTGTCTTTCAGGCTTGCACAAGGCTTAGCAATAGCTGTTGGTCCCTGCTCTAGATGGAAAATGGCAGTTGCAGGGAACCAGGAAAAAAAATAGCAGTGCTGGTCGGATTCAAAGAGTAGAAAGTCCTAATAATTACAAAAAAAATGCAAATGTGTATAAATCTATGCCCTTGGTTCTTTTCTTTGTTATGGCCACTCTGTGCATTACTTTGTCCTCATCATGGCCACTTCGGTTTAGCTGATTGTCCACCTCTGTCTTACGTCACTGATGGCCACGTGACTTCCCCCTATTGCACGAAGAGCTTCCCCATCAGCCCCTGTATATCTTGACAAAATAGCTGGTACTGCTGGAGAAATGATCTAAGTGCTAGGAAGGAGTCTTGCAGTAATTGGCACTATGTTTTACAGCAGAAGGGTGGAAACATCCAGCACATTGAGGAGCAGATATTGTATAGACTGGATGTTGTGATGGTTGTTCTATGTATTCTCCCATTTTCTCTGCTTGCATTTTGTGCAAACCTTTTCAGTGGCAAAGACTGGTGTTCAGCAGCCATTCTGAGAAAAAAGCAGGCTACAATTGGGCCATATGTCAGTATTGATGAGCTATTGTGCAATCCTTGTGGCTTTTCCCCTGATTCAGGACTGTTAACATAGTCTCCTCTGATCATAGGGAGACTCTCTCTCCTTGCTTATAGCATTTGTTGCTCCAGATACAACAAGGGTTTGTATGGGTACACACACTGTACCCATAATGATTGGGGGTGGGGAGGCTGAATGAACACATCTTCAGAGTTTTACTCTCTGCAAAGTGTATTTACATTTTAGCTTTTCCCCACTGCTTCTAGTGGAAGTCTCACCAATCGGTTGTTATAGGGTCACAGCCCTGCTAATCTGAATTTAGATACAAAGAACAGGTGTTGGGGAAACATGTCTGTCTGGGCTGCAATCAATCAAAACTCCACCAAGGACAACTTTAATCCAGTCTTGATTCCGCTTTGCCCCCTGCTTTAGTCCAGTGCTGCCTTCTGCCTTCCAAAAGTTCAAAGACTCATTCAATGTGTATTTAAAAGCAGACCAAAGACTTGAAGCGATCCTTTCCAGGAGATGTTTTTATACATCTGGATTGTGTGTGATAAGCATGTGTCATTCTTAAATATTTCAGGGAGTTTCAGGGAATTCTTAAAAATTGCAGGGAGTTTCTGCATTGGGTAAGGGGGGAAGCATTTGGCATGCCACTTCAGGTGTCAGGAGATCTTGGACCGGCCTTGGGACCAGTTGTGCCTCAGAGCGCAATCCTAACCTAGATTTAGGCTCGCACAGTTAGCCCAGCAAAATTTGTCCAGGGCCACCATAAAGCACATTTGGACCACTCTCGGAGTCAGGCGCACGTCTGTGTGCTGGCCTCTCTGACTCAGAGAGTGGTCCAAACATACTTTACAGTGGCCCTTGTGCTGGGCAAACTGTGCCGGCCTAACTGTGCCGGCCTACCTCCAGGTTAGAATTGAGCCCTCAAGGCAGTTCTCTCGGGGTCTTGATTCCTATTCTGATCACATGATTTCCCTGAATGGGTACAAGGTTTCCGGAATGGCTACATGCCTCATAGAGCTGCATCAAGGCAGAAAGCCCCTGCAATGAATATCTGTGCTAAAGTCTTCAAGAGTGACTCATGACATTTTTGCTTTGCGCAATACAGCAGAAGGCTGAAAACATATAGCAGAAAGCATCTCTTAAAGTCTTAAGTCTGCTTTTAAATATTCATTGAATGAACAAACCTTTGAACAGGGAACTCTATATGAATAGAGCTCTTCCTTATACCCCGGGTGCCCATTACAGTACCTTTTTTTTTTTTACTGTAGTAGTACTTGCAGCGTCGGTGCTTCATGCTGAACTGAAGAACCAAATGTGCAGGCAAGCAGCCTGCATGCTGAAGAGAAGAAACTAACTGAATGTTAACAGGAGGCAGGAACTGTCCTATCAATGTTCAGTTAGTCTCCCTCTAGTTTGCAGACTGGTTGCCTGCATGTCAGCCAGTTGCAGTTAAGCAAACCTGTTAAGCAAAAAAGCACCCACACTGCAAGCACTACTACAGTAAAACAAAGGTACTTAATGGACATGAGGGGGGTCCCCGCAGATCTGTGGATAAGTGAAACCACGGATACCAAATCTGCAGGTATGGGTGGATACTTGTACATTGAATGTACACCAATGTGTGGAAAAAACTGAGGAAAAGATTTGAAAAAAGAGGAACCCACCTTATAACCACGAGATGCAAGTCCTAGAACTTATAATAGGCCAGTCATCAAATGGGAATTTTTGAGATTTTGTCAAGTAAAAATGTTTTAAACTAATTAGAGTCCCTACATGCCCGGTCTGTGCATGAATGGCTGTCCAAGTCATTGTTTGAATGGAGCATAATTTTTTTTAGCATATTGTTCATAAGCAGCTTGTGAATCACTTTTCAGTCTGTGCACTCAGTTTTGGCAAAGATAGCTGAGCAATGCATGGGTGAAAAAAAAAAATCTCAGAGTTGTGTTTTCTAACAAACCCATCCTGGCCTTGCCCCCTGGGTATTACAGCAAATTGTGACACTTTTTTTTTTTTAATTCTCCCTTCATTACCAGCATAAAGGCTTTGTTTAATCTCTGCACTAATTCTAGTTCTAGAAAGCTTCACCAGTGTGTGATTTATTGTTACCGTCTCATTAGAATTCTATCCTTCCATGGGGAATAGGACAGAAATTTGCATGCCCTGTCAGGCAGTTTGGTGAGGGAAAATGTGTTCATGCCACTGTAGCAATGAATGAGGAAGTATGTCGGGAGGTAAAGGGGACTATTTTAGTGAGTTGTTTAATGTTAATTCTTTTAAATAATTGATGTTGAATTGCTGCATTTCTTAATACATTCTTACATGTTCATTTTCTTTCTTTCATGTTTTTATGGTCCTGAATCCAGTTATTGGAAAATACAGTCAACTTCCAGGCTCAGGTACAGATTTCAAAGAAGTGTTTAACAAGTGTTTAACATTGTTCTATTACTTCACAGGTGGCTAGATTGGGAGTAGGCCACAGGCTCATATGCTTCCTTACTCCTCCCTGCCCACACACACACACCCTTAATTCTCTTGGTGCATGACTGAGCCAGGGTTGTTCCCACAGCATTGGAAACGTCTCTAACCAGTGATGTCATGTAGCCAGGACGCTCCGGAACGCTGTTCCGGTTGTTCCATGTAGGGCTGACTCTGCCCACTGCAGTTGTCGCTGCCGCGCGCCCCTGCAATACGCAAATGGGGCTGGTCGCGCCTGCGCCCTGCACGCCCGCAGCCGGAGGTTTCAGCCAGGCAGGCAGGCAGCAGACCGCGGGGGAAGCGAGGACGGGCGGAGGAACTGCCAATCAACCATGCGTCCCGGTAGCTACTTCCTGCGTTACGGTTGTTAGCGCAGGTAGATTCCACCACTGTCTCTAACTCAATTGAAACTATTAATGTCTGATCAACCCTTATTTGGTGGTGGATGTATATGGTTCAGTTGCCTGGGAGTTTCTGCTCAGGGCTAGTTGACGCATATGTACACCTGATTGGATTTCTCATCACCTGGTGACCCATAGCTGAATGTGTGAGCTGACTCCATTGAAACACATTGTGTTTTGAAGAACTGTAACAAGATGCAAAAATTTTGTCTATAGTGGGTGAGAGGACAATTCTATGCATGTCTACTCAGAACTAAGTCCAAATATAGTCAGTGGGGTCTACTTCTAAGTAAGCGTGGATAGGATTGCAGCCTACTTCACATATATAAGTCACAAGCTGACACCACAGCCCTCAAGTTATTATGCTTTTCTGAACCAACCACCAATGTACTCTTCAGTATACCATAGTATTGTTCTTTCTATATTGACCCAGGATAGGAAAAACTGAATATATTATGAACAGAGGTATACAGCAAGTTCTCACTTACAGCACAATCCTAAAAGATGTGCAGCATCGATGCAAAGGTGTTGCGTCATCACTGGGCACCTAGTGCCAACGTGGGGGCACCAAGAGGCATCCCACGTCAGGGATGCTAAAGCAATGGGACCAGCACTGCAGGCAGCACCAGTCCTGTTGCGCCCGCACTATGTCTCCCATGCGTTGGCTGAAGCCGGCCAAGAGAGGTGCTATGTTTGACAGGGGAGGAAGTGGGTGGGAGGAGTGCAGTACTGGGAGGGATGTGGGCAGGCCGGCAGGCGTGCCAGCTCGGGAGGGAGGTGGGCCTTGGATTTGGCCATAAGGCCATGCAGCCCTGATTCGGGCCGCTCAGTCTCCTCAGACCTGCGCCTGCAGGCACAGATCCAAGGAGCACATAGGGAAGGCTGGAGCCTTCCCTACAGTAAGGGCATGAACAGGGAGGCTCCAGCCTTGCCTATACTGCGCTGGATTTGGCACAGCCCAGCCAGCCTCCCTAATCCAGCGCAGTGTAAGATTGCATTCTTTACGTCATTGTGTTTAATGTCATTTAGCTATAAAGTTGTTGAGAAAAAGAAAATCAATCCCTGCATCCGTGTGGAGTTTGCACATTCTCCCCATGTCTGCGTGGGTTTTCTCCAGTCCAAAAAGCTCACATTTATTTTAGTGTTTCATATTAGACATGTTTGGGGTCTTTATTTAGACCCAACATTCTGGTTATGTTGTAAGAACTTAACTCTTGTTTACGTATATCAATTAGCCAACAGTAAAATTGGTTGCATTATAAGTCATTTGACTTAAAGTTGCCGTTTCTAAGAACCTATCTACAACTGTGAGGACTTGCTGTACTAAGAGAAAAGTCTGAGTTATTACCCTTCTGCTCTTGTATCCAAGCATCACCAGAATCATAAATCACCAAGAGTCATAAATATACCACCAATTTTCTGCAGCAGATGAGTAACACTCTTGTATTGACAAGTTGGATGCTGCTGCGTGAGAAACTCTTTAGTGACTGTGCGGGAAGAATTTTTCAGCTTGAATGGAGGAGGAGGTGTCAAGTCACCATGTACTGCCTATTCTCATTGGGGCATGAATGTTGTTTTAAAAAGACTTGGCTCCTGCAAAATTTTGGCATTATCCAAGGAGGGGTGTTCAGACATTACCCCTTCCCTGTACATTGGTTGATGTACTGTGCGTGCCATAAAGGAACCCTAGAGACCATCTGGCACTAAGGATGGGGGACAGGTTTTTCCCACATTACAACAGTATCCTCAAGTTTCCACCATAGAATTGAAGAACATTATTTATGAGAAAGTGGTGACAGGCAATTGGGCAAGTCACTGAGGGAAGGACTAAACCAGTTCCCTGCCCTCTGGCTAGGAATCCAGTCTGCTATGACTTGTGACACTCCACCTCATCACTGGCATAACCACATCCTGGTCACACTAGAGTGTGATGGAATGTTGGGAAATCACTTTGACAAATATGAGCCACTTTCACCCACAAGCATGATTCTAAATTGTGGGAAAATATCATTCCTTTTTAGTGTTTTGTCAGCTATTCTGCACAAAAGAGCAATTTAAGAGTCTGTGAAGAAGTAATGTGTATATTCACAATAAATTTGTTTTAAAAGCATACCATAGATAACTAATCTATGGAGATAAATTTTTCTGTTTCTGTCTACCAGGTATGAGTGACAGTGTCAAGGACAAATTCTCTACCGCATTTTCCATCGTGGGGATGTTTTCATCACATGCTGTTGGAAGTCTCAGTGTATTCTTCTGTGCAGAAATCACACCAACAGTAATAAGGTACAGCCATGAAAAACGTGTGTGTGTGCGTGTGCATGCGCACACGCGCGTGTTGGAGAGAAGATATTCCAAAGTCCTTTATTTTCACACAAGGCATTTCACTGCTACCACAGTACAGGTGTGCATCACTTAGAGCGCAATCCTAACCTGGAGTTAGGCTAGCAAAGTTTGCTTGGCACAAGGAACACCATAAAGTATGTTTGGACCATGCTTGGAGTCAGACAGGCCAGCACCCAGATGTCCACCATCCTCCATGACTCCAAGAGTGGTCCAAATGCGCTTTAAGATGTCCCTTGTGCTGGCCAAACTTTGCTGGCCTAACTGTGCCGGCCTAATTCCAGGTTAGGATTTCACCCTTAGTGACATTCCACTAGGCAACTGCATATATGATGGTGGTCCTATTGTCGCGACACAATTCTCCTGGTGGTGCTTGAACACCCTCTGGCCTTTGAAGGCCTCAGAATGGCTCACAGAAGCCTCTGGAAAATACATCTGGTTTTTGGAAGTAATCCAGTTTGCTTCCAAGAAGTAGTTTCCAGAGGCTTTTGCAGACCATTCTGAGGCCTGCATTAGAGTGGATCCCAGGCCCGACGCAACCCAAAAGAGGCCTCTGCAGCCTCCTGTGTAGACGTTATTATGTCCAGCAATGCATGGTTGGGAAGTCAGTGAGAGAGCACAAACTACTGATACACTCTGAAGCCCCACCCACAAGTACAGCATTCATATATTGGCTCCCTTTGGAGGGGACAGTCTGTACTCAGTTTTCAAATTAGTCAGAACTATTTGGATAAATTAAAAAGGTGCGATGATGATGATGATGATGATGACAACATTTTTGCACAGTCAGATTGATCTTATTGGCTGGTTTGTTTTATCCGGACATTGTCCTTCCCAAGGACCTGGGATGCCTGGCTTTTTATTATTATTGTTGTTGTTGTTGTTGTTGTTGTTGTTGTTGTTGTTGTTGTTGTTGTTGGTAAAAGTAAACATAAATGTAAAAATAAATAAATAGTTTTATTGCCCCAATTAGTGCGTTAGAGTTTTAAAACACTTCACATACCAGTGTGTAGAACAAGAGAAACACAGCTGCTATTGAAGTTAGGTCAGTGTTTTGTAGTTAATCCTTTGGCTACTATGCCGCATCAGCTCTTCGACTAAATGGGCAGAGACATCTGAAACATGTTAAATTATTTTTAAAACGAATATTTACAAAAATGTGAAGGCAGTGCAAATGCCATCTTAGAAGGGGATATCCCCTCCTTTCTCACACACACAGGACAGAATGCCTCTGGTTGACAGAGGAGCAGGCATCTTCTGAAAATAAAGTGAGCATGGGTTGTTATTTTTTTCAGAAGTGTGATTTTCATTCATATGAAAATTCATTCAGATTAAATCAGTCAACACACAGGACTAGTCAATGAAGATTTTTTTAAAATTGCGTGACAGCCCTCATGACTAAGTTGCTAAATACCTGTGCAGAGGAGAAATATGAATATAGAGAGAGGAAGAATTATACTTTGAAGTTTTACATGTGGAATGCCTTTTTCAAAATTTGTAACTCCTGGCTATTTTAAAATCGTTGTGTGGTTTCATTGTATAAATTTGAGGAAAGCCTGCTCCCTAGTGATAGCACAGTGAATAACACCAATGTATTCCAATTACCTAGGATCTCAGGTCAGTCATGAAAACAAGACTCATTGTTGTCTGGGCCATGTGCAATAGTGATTGGGGCAAATTTCACCTGGTTAAGAAGTTTCCATTGTTCAGGTGAATTCTGAATCAGTTGTGGTAAATTAAGTTCTGCTCTCTTATTGTCAAATGAAAGGTAGTTTATGCATGTTGACACTGTTGTGTGGCGGACTATTCCACGTGTGTATATTACCCCTATTATAAATAAGGCTTCCATCCTATACGCACGTGCATGCAAGTATGCACCACTTAACAAATGGGCCTTATTTCTAAGTAAACATGTCTAGGATTGCACTGTAATATGGAAAATCAGTGCCATGTCGTGAATTAGAGCAGTGGTTCCCAAACTGTGGGTCTGTGGCCCACCAGTGGGTCATGACCCCCTTTTTTTTTTGCGGTTCGTGAAACTGACAGGGTAGATTAGGCTTTGTGCATCAAGGGTTAAACAACTTGCTAATGGTGGGGATCACTGTTGTCCAATCACCATTATAGCCACAGAGGCTAGAGCAGCTGGTAAAGTGAAACTTTTCTTTTTAGGTGGGTCCTGATGCTAAAAAGATTTGGGAACCGCTCAACTAGGATATCCATCCCCATTCAGCCCATGTAATTCATTGTGACTTCGGACTGCTCACCATCTTTTGGCCCAACCCATTTCACAGGTTTATTGTGAGGATAAGATTCAGGAGAAGGAAATGGTGTACAGGCATGCCCCAGTATCTGCAGGGGTCGCATTCCAGATACCTGAAACCACAGGTGTTGGGGTTGCTTTTGTAAAGATAGGGGAACACCAGTGGTTTTGCTTCAACAAGGTAAAAAAAAAGAGATTTGTTTCCCCTTATCTTTTCAATAGGTGCCCTAGTATCCATGGTAGCCATGCATAACTGAAACCATGGATACCAAATCCGTGGATAACAGGGCAAGCCTATACACAGGCTCGAGCTCCTTGGAGAAAGGGTGGGGTGATGATGAAATTAGATTAAAAAAAATGTATCAAGTGTAGCTCACCCACACTGGCCCTCCACGTTGGTATAGTAAGAATGTGCTTGTTTCTGCAGGGGCGGCGGACTTGGCCTTGTCCAGGCCAGCGCTGGCTTTGGTATGCTGACAGCCCCCATCATGGAGCTCCACAACCAGAAAGGCTACTTCCTCCACCATGTGATCTTTGCCTGCTGTACACTCATTTGCATCATTTGCATCCTCCTCTTGCCAGAGAGCAAAAACCAGAACCTGCCAGAGAATATTCCCGATGGAGAACATTACACCAGGCAGCCACTCCTACCACACAAGAAGGGCGAGCAGCCTCTGCTGCTGACGAACTCGGAACTCAAGGATTACTCTGGCCTCCACGATTCAGCAGCCGTGAATGACGGGGTGGGCGAGAACGTCACTGCCAATGGGATGAAGGCTATGTAAGAGGAGCATTGAGAGCGTGGAAGGGCTTTCCACACCAGGTTTACACAGCAGTGGAAGAAGGGATGGATACACAGGGGAATGAGACTGCTGCGAAGGCCACTTCTTGTCGGCATCGTTGATTGGGGTGAAAATTGCTTTGGAAATGGTTATGGGGGAAAATGGATCTTCAAAGCAAACTGACTGGAAATCACCACCTATCGAAACTTTTCTTTTTCCTGCCATGAAACATTTCTATTTATTTTGATTTTTTTTCCAAGAAGCACTTTATCCCCTTTTCCTCCAGTTGACCACAAACATGAAGCCATGTTCTTCTCAAGAAGTGCAGCCATTCCAAGAAAGAAGTCGTACCACTTGTTTTGTTTTTACTGTCTCTGTGTTTGTCGGAGGAACGAGGCACCTGTTGCTGCGACAATGAATGCTTTGACTACTAACACTTTTAGCTTCAACGAATTATTTTGGCTTGCCAGATTCTCCAGTCCTCCCCACCACTTCACCCCAACCCCAGGCTTACCTACTGTATAAATGTGCATTCAGAGCTCTAATACAATTATAACTGCACTCAAAGCAGCAGAAACAGAGCTAGCAAGCCCAAGTGTATTTTTTAAAAGCGGTTTTCTAAATTTTAAGGTAGAGGACTCCACACATGTCTTGCAGTTCAGAGCCGAAGACAAACCACTACAAATACAAGCAAAATGTTTCCAGTTGAGAGCAGTGGTGTGGATTAAATGAGGGATGTCTCTTTACTGAGAATTGGTTGCAAGTGTTTATTAATAATAGCAAAAAAGAATGTCAACCATGTCAACCACTTTACTCAGCAGTAAGCTTAAGGCTTTGCCAAGAGTGGTTTTAACATAACAAGAGGACTAGAATCTCTGAGGTAGTGTTTTCTAGACAAATATTGCCAAGTTGGGATGGGGAAGTGATGGCCAGAAAGGTTTGGGATGTGAAAATGCTCCAAAAGCAGCTTGGCTAGAATTCTGACTATCGCAACAGTGGCTCAACTATGTGCCCCTGCTGCTACCCCCCCCCCCAAGACTGTTCGATTCTAATGGGTGGATTTTGGAGCAATAAGATGTACGTGAACTGGCAGAATAAGTAAATGCTTAGATTAGGGGAAGAGTGGGGAGACAGAGAAGCAAATGAAAGGGCTTCTTGGATGTTCAGGTAGAAGCCCCAGATTGACATCCCTCTGAGATTTAGTGAGCAATTGTAAAATTGTTTCTCAAGGACAAGTTTGCAATTGTCAGCCATTTCCAGCATGAAAAGATCTCTAGGGAATGGCTACCATAAGTGCACCAAAATAAAATCCCAACTGTTTTTGTAGGATTTATTCATTTTCTCCCACTTGTCCCAGAGAATCATTTGACTGAAATGGGCACTTATCCCTGATCGTGAATGCCCTTGAAAGTCACTTCCACCATATGCCAGTGAGTCTGGCTTCAGCATAAAATGTGTTTGGGTTGACGAAGTGTTAAAGAAGCAAGGAACACATCCTTTTTGCTTTTCCTTCCTCTTCCCCAGAAGACCAGCCATCCCTTGTGCTGGCTATTTACACCATCCCGACGCAAGCGTTGGCTTATTTAAATTTGGAGTCTTTTGCAAGAGCCAGCCTAATACTCGAAACTTCTGAACTCTTTCATATGGGTCTTTTGCATATTGTTCACTGCCCCACTCCCTACCCCTCCACTCGGACCATGTGTTTTGTGATTGATTGCCCAGTGGTACAGACATTTAAATGAACACCACAGTCAAATGTGTGATGTGTCAAGCTATCCCATTTGGCTGTCACTCTGTTTGATGTACATCTTGCATTAGTGGGCAAAGGAAAGGGCTCGCTTTTTTGTGCTTTCCTCCCTGCCGTCTCCCTACTATGCTCTCTCTATATTGTCTGTTGACTGAACTTAACTGTATTTCTTCTTACTTCCTCTGTCAGGCTGCTTCTTGCATTCCTTATGACCTGCACAAAGCCATCAAGGCGGCTCGTCATATATAAGGCAAATAGCTCAGCCTTCAATGCTGGCTACTTGCTAGGAGGCAAAATGGCCTGCAGAAAAGACAAGAGTTTATGTGCTTGAGAAGAATCACACTGGAAAAAAAACAAAAAACATAACACTGGATTGTTCAATGATCAATATATATGTATTTTTTCCCCTGAAGTGTCACAGCGGTGTTCACTACAGTGGGACTTGCTGAAAAAGTGCAGGCCCAATCCTCCTTCTGCTCTCCAGTAAACTGTCTGGCTTTCCAACTGGCATCAAAATGGCCGCCTCTCTGCCATTCTTCTTTATGTCCAGATGAATACAACCCTCCACTCACACTGAAAACCAAGGCCTTTTGAATTGTGCAGTATTCATGTGCCAAATTTGTGTAACGCCTTTTGCCTTTTATATAATGCTTGATACAAGTAAAGCTCAAAATCAGGAATAGGGGGTTTCTCGTGAAATTGATGAAGTATGCATTTTATTTATTTCTAAGGAGTGGGGCCTAGAAAAGCATTCAAGAGCGAGAGAGAAGAGAATTGGTTACAGTTATGCACAGGCTCCAAGCTAATATACAGCACTTTTGCAATCCGTGTGTTACGGAACAGCTTTTTAATTCCCCCTCTCTGTGCATATATTCTTAGACTAGAGGACAAATCATGTTGACCACTTGCCAGCCTATGGAGCTGTTTGCATTTTTAACACTGGTAAAAGTTCATGTTGTGCTCATTTGTGTCACCTGCTGTGCTTTCTGGTCTCCTGTTCTGGTGCAATGCTCCTACACTCTACAAAATAAGCAAAGCAAAAAAAGAGAGAATTTTGTTTCAATCTATTTATAGAACCATGTGATAGGAGCATTTGGTGATTTTTTAAAATATAATTTTTATAAAATTGATTTTTATTTTCCTTTTATTTTTGTCTGAAACATGACATTTGGAATCAGTACTTGATCAATGTATCGTTGTATCCTATGGGTTGTTTGGTTCAAAAAGCATCAGTCATTCCCCATTCCAATAGTCCTTTTGCTGAGGCTATTAAAAACAAAATACCTCAGTTCTTGTCTGATACCTCTTCTTGCATACCTGAATCAAGGAGGCTTTCAGTAAAGGGATGAAACAGGCATTTAAATTACCAAATCCACAGGAGAACACCACTGATTGTGCAATCCAGCACAACCTCTAAACCACCACATGTAATGGAGCCTGCCAGGCACACCACACAAACGAGCTTACTGGCGGGCAACTGAAAATGTCTTGTGGCTATGCTCAACTTGGTGGTGAACTTTTTAACAGGCTTGCTGTAGCATCTTGTCATGATTCACTTTAAGGAGAAGGAGAGTTGCTCAACGATTCTGTCCAGGTTTGAACTCCCCAGTCCTGTCAGACTTTTGTCCCCCCCAGGCATTTGGTGATCTGTCAGTCATGTCTCTCAGCTTGTCAGCTTTTTGATTAGATATTCTGTATTCACATCTCTAGGCAGGTTACAAGTGTAACTGGAACCTAGTTAAGTGGGTTGTGGTACACAACTGGCAAACACACAGAATGTGGTGGCTGCAAGTTCAGCTAGCCTGCTATCAGGAGATCACACAGGACTTGTTTCTTTCACACCCTGCAGGACTTATTCCAGAGGCTCTTAAAGAGTGTGTGTGAGGTGTTGCAGTGCACTCAGGAGCACCACGGAATGTCTCCGATAGCCCCTGCAACTGGCTCTCCTGGGCACCAGGATCTTGGATTGCATGAACTCTCATCAGATTTGGGCTTTGCCATCTTGGATCACTCAAGATTTTACATGACCCAAGATGGTGGCGCCCAGCTGACCTGGGAAGAGGCTATGGGACTGCCATGACCCCAGTATTCACTGGGGATATAAACCATTGGCTTATTCTAAGGCGTCATAACTGTACAGATAAAACAAGTTGTGAAATCAAGCAATGGAATTTTTTTTTTTCCAGAGTGTGGAAAAAAAATAGTGGCATTTTTGGCTATTATGTACATGTGTGGAAAAAAAATAGTGGCATTTTTGGCTATTATGTACATGTTCTTCCTGGGACATTTCCAGACATTGTCACATCTTGTTCATGCATTCTTAATGGGGGATCCCATGACAATTCTACCTGTTCATTGCCTATCCTGTATCCCCCCCCCATGCATAAACTATATTTCTTAAGAGTACAATTCTAACCTGGAGTTAGGCTGGCACATTTAGGCCAGCAAAGTTTGACCAGCACAAGAGCCACCGTAAAGCGCGTTTGGATCATTCTCGGAGTCAGGGAGGATGGTGCACATCTGTATGCTGGCCTCTCTGACTCTGAGAGTGGTCCAAACATAATTTGCAGTGTCCCTTGTGCCAGCCAAACCTTGCTGGTCTAACTGTGTCAGCCTAGCTCCAGGTTAGGATTGCACCCTCAAGGAAAAAAAATTTTTTAGATCTGCAGTACAGCAGTGCAGTGACCTCAGGTCTGAGCTGAAGTCAGGGTTACTTTTGCACTTTTTTTTAGAGGTGTATGCCCGCATTCAACAGACCATAACACAAAAAGAGGGATAAAGGGGAAAGAGTCAGTCTACTGCCTCTGAAAAGCACACATATCCACAATGATGCCAGGTAGCTGTATCTACCATTGTTTGAAAGGAATATTGCAGTTCTAAAGGTGGAAAAGCAGTCTTTTCTGCTAATGACTAATTGGCAGTACAAGTAGCCTCTGAAAGCACCCTGCTATTTTCTCTTACAAAACAGGCTCTGCTGGTTTCAGCAGTCTAAAAACTTGCAAAACCTGTTTGACTCACAATAGCAAAAGAAGTAAGTGGACACTGTAGGCAGCCATCTTCTGTAATATCCCCTTCAGCTATGTGAAAAATTGTCTGCTTTTCAGCCTGGATGACTCATGTCAGTAGCGTTCACTTTTTTCGTTTTTTCTTTTCTTTTTCCGAACAGTTCGGTATTGGCATTGACCAGATATTCAGTACCATGTTTTTCCCTAGTGATGAGTGGTTGATCTTTAGTGCCCTGGGACAGCAAGGAATATTCTCACGACTGCCTCAGCCCTTGGCAGTCATGCTTTTGAGCCCACTGTGCTGCCTTTGAGCCATAACAGGCTACGGTGAGGGAGTTGCATGACAGGTAGTGCCCTCTTTCTCACCTTGGCCAGCATGGAGTCTGGTACGTGACCACAAACTGCCTTAAATGTGCATGTCAGAAGCCAATTCAGCCTACCGCAGTGCAGTTTTAAGGTCGACTGACCACAGGTTGACTGAAGAGTCTTCAGTCAAGACAGTGGCTACCACAGGCTGGAAGTGAGAATCCGCCTGAGAATCTGAGACCTTGCTCACTGCTAGGTGACTCTGGGATATGTGTCGCATAACATCTGGGAGCCTCCATGAAAATCCAAGAGTGGAGCTCAAGAACCAAAACAATAATTCCAATTGGGGAATCTGACATGGTTGTCAAGCCTGGAAAGTTACAAATCCAACCATGTATAACAAGCCCTCAAGTCCTCTGCAAGGGGCAAATAATTTTTTCTTTGAGGCAAGATAAACCAGACAAACTGAGAGCTCAATCCTATCCAACTTTCCAGTGCCAATGCAACTGCAATGAAACCCTGAGGTACATGAACAAACATTCCCTTACTTTGAGCAGGGCTCTGTGACTGCCCCTACTCCATTGTAGAATGCAGGGCATACCCTGTTGGCATGGTTACATTAATGCTTGAAAGTTTGATAGGATTTGGCCCTGACTTATTTTAAATTTAGAACTAAAAATATTTTCTTAGTTTTTTTTTTTTAACATCATGGAAATTAAATTGGGGTTGAGCTTTTTTTTAAGGGTTCTGTAACCATTTTGTTTTCCAAAACACCATGAAAATTGTGTTTTAAAAAAACCCCCAATATATTGATGCTTGCAGGAATCAATTTAGGTGATGGTGTATTTCTTTTTAGTTGCTGGCTATGTTGTTGTTTTTAAACGTAATTGGCTGTGTTTCATTTATGTTGCCAAAAATAAAACAAAAAACCCAAAAGAAAAAAAATCACCAAATTCAGAAGTGCCATTAAAAATGAACTGTGAATGTCTTATCAAGTTGCATCTGTAGCTGGGACAGAAAGACACTACTGTAATTAAGTGTGGTGGATCTTCTGCACTTAATTAAAAAATAAAGGAATAAATAAAACCTCATTTTTAAATGTATTGTGTGAAAACATTTTCGGGAAAGGAGTAGCGTGCTATGTCTGTAGTGGGTGAGAGTTCCCTCCCCCTTCCCTCGGTTTCTGATGAAGTTTTCTTGACTAATTGTTGTTACTGTATGGTGAGTAGTTTGGTGCTTCTCCATAGCACAAGCTTAAAAAAAATCAACTACTGAAGAACAGTCTTTAAAAACAAACAAAAAAAGCTAATTGTCTGCATGATGTTACATCTGTTGTACCTACTGAACAACTTTGTATGTAAATGTACAGAAATAAAAAGACATTGTCCCATGAGAAGCCCATTCCTTCCATGTCTTCCTTGCTTGTGGCAACACTCCTGTCAGCTCTGTGCACAAATTCACACTTGCCCAGCTTCTTGGGGCCACAACACACAAGCCCACGTTGCACCAGAAATATGCTGTCAGTTCATGTCTATGCTGAACCAAGACTCATTAAGATCCCTGTAGATAGGGTTACCAGATACAAACTGGGACAGAGTGCCTACACCTGTCCTGTATAGAAGAGGGAATTTTGGCAGGTGCTGTTTTTGAAATCCTTCCATGACGAGCTGCACCTGCTCAAATTCCCTCTTCTATGCAAGGGTTCTAGGCACTCTGTCCCAGTTTGTATCTAGTAACCCTACCTGTAGAAGGCCACTGCCGCGATTGGAAACCCCTCTATATATCTCCACACAGAGGTAGGAGATGCTATGTTTTGTTGGACGTATAATCAAGCTGCCTGTACTAGACTTCTATTTGCAATCAAAAGACATGGCAAAAGCATCTCAACTTTATCCTTTAGTCTGGGCGAGACTGTGAGCCTGGAAACAGTCTACTCAAGTAAGCCCAGGGTTTAGGAACATTACTGTGAGTTAAGGGAGCAATCCTGAAGCTTCTGGGAGGGAAAAAGATGGTTTGATTGTTCCCAATTACCTACTCATGTTTCTCCAATTAACCTATTGTCTGGTCTGATACACCTGGAAGTCATCAGCTTAAGGTCATCCACTTTAAGGACATCCCAATTTAAAGCCAGCCACATTGTGCTTTTGCGCAGGTGCAGTCTCTACTCTGACAGCTGCAGTAGTGCTGGGTTTGGGAAGAACCGAGACATTGCATTTGGAGGTTAGAGCAAGACATTGCATTTTGGAGACACAGCATCAGTGGGTAAAGGAGAGCCAGTACAGAACCATACTTGTGTTCCTCTCCCATGAATACAAATTACAAAATTGTAACTGATAAAATGCAATGAATACAAATGCATGCCCCTGCTCCCTTCTAAGCTGCTCTAAGCCCATTTTGTACATTAGAAAACAGAGTTTACATTAACCAGGACATCTATTTAATAATAATAATAATAATAATAATAATAATAATAATAATAATAATAATAATATACCGCCTTTCTTAGGTCACCAGATTTCTCTAATGACTATAACTCAAGGCGGTTTACATAGGCAGACTTTATTCAGAAACCCGAAGGTTTTTACAGTTTTTACAGAAACGTTCTATCTTGCAAGAACTACACACATACAGATGGATCTTTCTGGATTTAGTCCTCCTTTCTGGCCACCTGTTGGTCTTCTTGCTGGCTGATACGCGGCTTCGCTGCTCCCACCAGAGAAGCAGCTGTCTCGGCACAACTCCCCCTCTCACAAGGCAGCCGGAGACAGCTCAGCTGTTAATCAGTTGCAATTTACAGGTCTGCCACTCACAGAGACTTCCGGTAGTCTCGAACTGGCGACCTTCAGAACTTCAGCTCTTATCTTCAGGAAAACGGAGGCATTAACCCTCTCGACTAAATCTTCTTATATTTATTTCTCTTCTATAATTAACAATTTTGTTTGTTAAATAACTTAAATACAGGTCAGGTTCTAGAAGTCTGCACTTCTAGGTTCTGGAAGAAGGGGACTTAATAGGAAAAAAAAACACCCCAGAGTTTTCTTGTGAGGAATGGAAGTGTCAATATAGAGCCTGAAAATGATGGACCAAAAGTGGGTCAATACAAAGAGTAGGAGAGCAAATGCAAGAGAATGGGCATGTTCCATTGCAGAATGCTGATATGTCACAGTGTGCATCTGCTTATGTGACTACAGGATGCATTTGTGCCACTAGATATCCAACAGAAAAACTAAAATGCACCATCCATTTGCAGTTGCAGGTTAGTTATTCACTTGGAGCACTGTGCAGTTTTTCCTAAACCAGCCACACTGGCATGAGTAACAGTGCTCTTGCAGTGCTCCCATTCTTTCTGGTGGGCCTTCTGCCAAAGGCCTTCTGGGTGGATTGCACCCAAACCGCAACTGTTGTATTCATTCTAAAAAGGTATCTTGCCAAACATACTGAATAATGCTGAAGATTTATTCTCACAATCTATGCTGGCTTCACAGCTATCAAAAAACCATAGAAGGTCAAGCTGTTCAACGGTATACTAAAATTATTACAGTACTGCTATTCTTGGAGCAAGTACAGAAATTTCCCTTACCCAAGAATTGGAAAGTTGCACTATAAAAGAAACACAAGGAGAATTATTGATGACTCCACAGGGCTCTAACAGTGGACTGGTCTGAACACTGTCTGCTCTTGCAGATCATTTTATTTCTTTACACAGAAGAGGGAAAGTACAGGACGGATAATTTCAGGCCTAGTTTTCAAGATGCACAGATGTAAACATGTTTACACTGTACCACTTCAGAGCCACAAAAGAGGCTCGCATGATTAAAATTTATTTCATTTAAACTAATAGTAATTTTTTAAACCTTCATAGGGAAACAGCATGTCAGTTTCTAGTCAAGGCTGCCATGTGGTTTTCTAGGCACAGACTTTTTGCATGGAGGAACTGGATCTACCGCCCCATCTGCAGTCTGAAATGGTACAGTCCTGAAACAGGTTTGCTTCCTCGTTTCCTGGTTGTGAGAAAGCAGGCCTAAATGGGGCACAGAGACAGACAAAAAGTTATATACTGTTGTGTACAGAACACAGCACATCCAGTAGGTGGCGATCTTGGCCAAACATTGCATCTTCCAGTGGATACTATCCCTATCCATGATAGTAAACCAGCAGGTCCGTCTGAGTGATCTGTAATTTCATGCATGTTTTATCCTGTTGCACAATGTCAAATAAGTTAAAATGACCTGAATGCATTTGGATCTCCAAAATATGCTACTCAATGAAAGGAAAGCATGAAATTCATTGTGTGGGGTTTTTTTTAATTTTTTTTAAAAAAGACATGTACACACACAAATGCAGATCTGCTTACAGTGATTCCGAGTTAAAACTTTTCAGGAAAAGCTGCCATTTCTTCCTTTATTCGGTTTTCAACAAGTAGTATGAAGCTGCTGTCTGTATTCTGAATATTATAGCTGACAAAAATCTGTTTTTTAGTCTTGCTGGCTAAAACAAACAAAAACCATTCAGCATCACCTTCTAGGCAAGACACGACAGAAGTTAAATAGTTGAGATATAGCAGTGATTGAACATTTTTTAAAAATATAGTCAGTCTTCATTATTATATGTGCTATGGTTAGGTTCCTGGAAATCCTAGCGGATAGCAAATTCACAGATAATGAACCATTGATCCTATGGGATCAATGGGGTTAGGTGCAAGGGGACTCTTATCTGCCATCAGAAGAATCCAGCAGAGACCCTCGGGAGCCAGCAGTGTGGAGCAGGAAGTTCCAAAGGATCTCTGAATGCTGCAGAGAGCCTCCAGAGGCTACAGGGATCTTCAGAATCGCACCTCAAACACGGCCAGTGGATGCTTCTGCCAGCCATTTCAAAGGGGTCAGCACTGGTTGTAGGTGCCATTCAGAGGATCTCTGCATCCTTCGGAAGGTCTGTGCATAGTGAATAACAAGGCACAGATAATGAGGGAAGTAGCAATTCTGCTCCTTGTGGATAAGCAAATTCACAGATTGAGAGTTCGCATATAAAGAGCACTGTATTATATAGTAAGTCACCCTGGGTACCTGGAATGCGAAGGGCAAAAGTGGGTACCAATGTTTTAAAATAGGTAGTGGGATAAAAGCCCAGCGTGGTTAATCAGAACCAGAGAGGGACAGGGATGGATAAGTCTGAGGCATACTACTCACACAGTATTCTAAGTGCCTACAATTAAAGAAAGCCCAATGCATCAGGAGATTGTTTTCATCTGGATGTGTTAAGGATTTAAATCACAAACACACATAGCAACATACACACACCTACCTAGTCTTTGGGCTAAAGAATTTGCAGTGCTGTCAGAGGTGTCACCAAAGAGTAAGGTAGATGCTGGAATGGAGTCCTGGAAATGAAGCATAGATTTTGTGAGCTTTTTCCTCCCACTTATCTGCTAAAATGATGCATGAGAGGAGAGGCATGGCATGTGAAAGTGGGCATCAGCAGCCAATTTCTGCTGTCCCTAGCACACAAAACAGTACAGATCCTCCAGCATTTGAATGCTGTGTGCAGGTAGTCATTACTATCAAGTTAAGCATGTCAATGATCAAATCAGGAATCTCCCATCTAGTAATGACAACATAGAATCATCTTGGCTATCATCTTGGGAATCATCATTATTTAGCTGCAGCATTGCTTAACTAAATAAAACTGGGCTTGGTCAGGGCTTTGGATGAGAAAACACACCATAAAAAACGGGTCCAAGAAGAATAAATCTAGTGAGAAAAAAATAGAACAGCAACCACCCTAGGGCCAATTGAGACATTCACAAAAGTTTCTGCACGATGGAAGAATAGAAGCGCCCTCTCCCCCCCACTGCACAAATGCAGATTCCGAATCATCGCAGAATCCCACTTCGACTTCCTTAGAGTATCATTGACTCTATGGTGAAGGCATGGTCTTTCTCAACCACACAAAAGCCACTTGCTATACACCAGTAAGCAACACCAATCCCCCCTCCCAATCAAGTTCAGTTGCTCCACTTAGTTCAATTCGGGTCCAATCCTATCCAAGTTTCTGTGCTGATGTAGCTGCAATGCAGCTCTTACCTTGAGGAGGTCTCCACCACAGAATGCAGCACACACCCTATAGGGATGGATACATCAGGGCTGGAAAACTGAATAGGATTTGGCTCTTACCGACACAGAACATGGCGATTACCAAAATTTCTGGGCAGGAACATTACATTTGGGTTCTTTTCATCACTTAGCACACAAATCTATGTTAAACTTAGTCACAGAAGTAGCCATTCCGCCTCTGGATCCTCTGAAAGTGCACAGCCCCAGAAGCAGTTCACCAGATACAAGAACTCAAAACACAGAACAGAACTCAGGAAAAATGGATGGACAGAAGAGGCCTGCAATCTGAGGCGGCGATCTGTGGTCTCCGTGCTGGGAGACGGTGGACACTGACATTCACTGGCTCCTCCCAAGTGGCCACAGGAATGGTCAATGGCCATTTGAACTCTATGGGGCTTACGTCTGCGTTTTTCTGACCAACCTGGGCTGCACCACCATTTCCTTCTTAGTTCAAATTGACCCAAATCTGCAGAGACTGTTCCTGACAAGCCATTGTTTCAAAGCACCCTGGAAGCAACCCTCCTGGAAATCCAAGAGCCCACTCTGCTTTTTTTCCGGAAGGATTCAACTGGCCTCCCACAAGCAGGGCTGGCGGCCTATCCTGAGGCAGAATGAGGCAGTTGCCTAAGGGGCAGATTGGAGAGGAACACCCACTGCCACTCACCCACTCGCCTCTAATGCTTCCCTGTCCACCCCAGGGACTGGAAAAGCAAGAGGGGGTGGTGGTGCACAAGAGAAATCCACCACTTTGCTTTTCTCCACGCCCCCTCCCCCTTTTCCAGTTCAGGAAGTGGAGGAGCAGAGGTTGGCCCATCACCAGGTAAGGGGAAACGCAGGTAAGGGGACACTGCCTCAGGAGGTCTTTGGGTACCAAAGGAGGCGAAGGTGCCGCCTGCACTCACGCGGGGGGTGCACATGGCCACGGCCAGGTTGCTGAGCTGGGAGCCCTCTCCGATCCAAAGGAAGAGCGAGTCGCGCAGGCGCATGCTGTGGAAATGCACGCGCTGCTCGGCCAGGCACCCGCAGAAATTGTGCAGCGAGATCCGATCTCCCGGCTCGCCAGCGCCGGCATCCTCCTGCTTCTCCGGCGGCCGCTCCATGGTCGGGCTTCCGCCACCGGGCCTCAGATCGCAGGGCAGACAAAAGCAAACGATCCCTGAGCGCAGCAGGAGGCGTTCGCTGAGGCTTTTCACTTTCAGTTTACAGGACTCAGGAGGCGGGGACTGCCCGGGTCTGTTTCCTCCCTCCCCGCCCTGCAGTGACTGCGCTGACTATGGACGGTGGTCAGATGTTGTGCATGTGTGACTCCTCGCCCCCTTCAGCCACTATAACGGGTGTTCATTTGGAGACTTTCCATTCAAATCAGTGAGCTTTACTAGGACTTAAAGTGAGCTGCAAAAATAGAGAAATCGGTAAACATCATGGCTGCCAAGAAGCATTTCAGCAGGCTGCTGTGTTGGTGCCTATCTGAGATCAGGCATTTCCTGGCATTTGCAATCTGATTCAAGTAAAGCTGAAAGTCTGGTTTTCCCCCACAGTCTCCCGCAGAAGATTTTTCTTGTGATTGATGACGCTAGCGGCTGTGTCTGCTGCCAGCTAAGGGGAAAAACGTCATGCCAGCCTTGATAAGGATAGATTCTTTCACATTAATTGGAGAACACAGTTCCGCTGTTTTGGGCGTCTCTCCCTCCCCCTCCCTCCCTCCCTCCCTCCCTCCCTCTCTCTCTCTGTGCGTGTCGTGTGCGTTGCTACTCCTGACCTTTTCTTAGCTCTGCTGTTGCCATGATAGTGTTGGCAATGTCTTGCTTTTGTATCTGAAAGGCAAAGGGCCACAAGAAAAGCCAATGCAGGTAATATGTGCTGATGGCTACCTAGTTACCGGCATGACTTTCGAGACCCTGTAGTTTTTTTGGTTACGATAAATCCATTGTTGCTATGAAGCATCTCCAGGTGAAAGTGTTCAATAGAGACCTAGAGGCATGATAGCGCCACATTTGTCCACCAGATGGAGGATTTCCCTCATCCCTTTCTGGAGTGTCTGGCTGTTGTAAACGTTAATGAGGTCTCCCATGCCAATATCTGAGTTGCTGATTCAGCTCTTCCTCTATTCTTGTCTGTAGACAAAATGCATTGCATTTAAAGGGAAAGTGTGAATGTCAAAAATCCACTTGGAGAAATAATAGTGTACGTAAGGTAAGCAGTTCACATGCTAGCAAGGTCATGCTCAAAATCCTACAAGCTCGGCTTCAGCAGTATGTGAATCGAGAACTACCAGATGTACAAGCTGGTTTCCGAAGAGGCAGAGGAACTAGAGATCAAATTGCCAACCTTCGCTGGATCATGGAGAAAGCAAGAGAGTTCCAGAAAAACATCTACCTCTGCTTCATTGACTATGCTAAAGCCTTTGATTGTGTGGATCACAACAAACTGTGGCAAGTTCTTGAAGAGATGGGAGTTCCAGACCACCTGATCTGCCTTCTGAGAAACCTTTATGCGGGTCAGGAAGCAACAGTTAGAACTGGACATGGAACAACTGACTGGTTTAAAATTGGGAAAGGAGTACGACAAGGCTGTATATTGTCACCCTGCTTATTTAACTTATACGCAGAGTACATCATGAGGAAGGCAGGGCTGGAGGATTCACAAGCTGGAATCAAGATTGCTGGGAGAAACATCAACAACCTCAGATATGCAGACGATACCACTCTACTGGCAGAAAGTGAGGAAGACCTAAAGAACCTTTTGATGAGGGTGAAAGAGGAAAGTGCCAAAATTGGTTTGAAGCTCAACATTAAAAAGACTAAGATCATGGCAACCACTCCCATCACTTCCTGGCAAATAGAAGGGGAAGAAATGGAAGCAGTGACAGACTTTATTTTCCTGGGCTCCAAGATCACTGCAGATGGTGACTGCAGCCATGAAATTAAAAGACGTTTACTTCTTGGGAAGAAAGCTATGGTGAACCTAGATAGCTTAATCAAAAGCCGAGACATCACCCTGCCAACAAAGGTTCGCATAGTCAAAGCGATGGTTTTCCCAGTAGCCATGTATGGCTGTGAGAGCTGGACCATAAGAAAGGCAGAGCGTCGAAGAATCGATGCTTTTGAATTATGGTGTTGGAGAAGACTCTTGAGAGTCCCCTGGACTGCAAGGAGATCCAATCGGTCAATTCTCCAGGAAGTCAAGCCTGATTGCTCCCTGGAAGGACAAATGCTGAAGCTGAAGCTCCAATACTTTGGCCACCTGATGAGAAGAGAGGACTCTTTAGAAAAGACCCTCATGCTGGGAAAGACTGAAGGCAAAAGGAGAAGGGGGCGACAGAGGATGAGATGGTTAGATAGTGTCACCGAAGCAATGAATATGAAATTGGGCGAACTCAGGAAGCTAGTGGAGGACAGGGAGGCCTGGCGTGCTGTGGTCCATGGGGTCGCGAAGAGTCGGACACGACTTAGCGACTGAACAACAACAAGGTAAGCAGTACATGGAAATGACAGGTTCAGAGAACAGCAACAAAGACATCAGGGGACTGGAAAACAAGTCTTACTGCGAGACCCTTGGGGCACTTAAAAAGCTTAAGAGGGAATGGTCCTCTTCCGGTTTCCCTGGTGGGTCATACCAGTTTGGGAACCACTGATCTAAGTAAACATGGCTAAGATTGTGCTGTATGTCTATTGGATTGTGGCCACAGACAGATATCTCTGCCTCACACTTTGTCTTCTGTGTATCTGAAATAAATTGTCACCTAAATCACGTACAGTACAAAGACTGAAGCTCATTTTACTTAAGAAGTAGGAGATCCCTTTATTCAGGTTCTACTGTTACATATACAGCATAAAAATTATAATGATTGCAATAATTTTTTATGGAAAAAAAGACAATGAGCACATTCATGCCAAAGTTAAGCTCTTTAAGGTCCTGTTGATTTCAATGGGAGAGAATTAAACACGGGTAAGTTATTTCCCACTGGAATTAGCTGGACCTTAAAGAGCATAATTTTCACTTTTACCTAACCTTCATATTCCCTGCATCATTCCTGTACTTAATGAACCAGGAATGGTCTAGTTCAGATACCCCATCAGTCATAAATCTACCAGACTGCCTTAAGTATTGTCAATCTCTGCCTCCTTATCTGTAAGAGTAGGTGATTAATACTGGCCACCCTTACAAGCCTGCTGTGAGGGTAAGTGAGATAAGATATGGGAAGAGCCTTGAATGCTTAGGAATACAAATGTTGTGGTCCCCAGTGTGGTGCATAATTAAACCCCACTAGATTCCTTAAGACTGACAGTACTCCTCACAGTGCAATCCTAAGTAAGGCCGACATAGCAGGACCATATCCTAAGCCCAGCAGGAGGCGGCAGCAGCTCAGCGCAAGGTAAGGGGAGGTTTTCCCCTTGCACCTGGGTAAGCCCCAGCCAGCCCTATAGGGCTACTTGCATCTGCGCCTGTTTTGCAGGCGCAGGTCAACATGCACAGCAGCGGCCCCAATAGGGGCTGCCCTGGCTGAGGATGGGGTTTAGGATATGGCACAATGCCCGTTGTGCATCACCGCCCCTGTTGCTGCCCACTGTGCCGCCCAGTTACGCCCCCGGCAAGGACATGCACTGACTGAGCGCCACCGATGCTCAACCGGTGCAAGGCCGGCACAGCGGTGCCTGTTTGTGCTGACACTGCTGCTTGCGCTGGTCCAGTGCTTGACTAGCCAGCGCAGATGTGTTTTATGGCCAGTGCAAGAGCATAGCACCAGCACAATGTAATGCAGGTATAGGATTGTGCTCTCAGTGTGTTCAGGACTGTTAGCATTACAGCCTGTTAGTATTGCAGATGGCAACATGTTGGTCAAGCAAGAGTCAAGTCTGACAGATTTGACCCATCCAGGAGATGCTGATCAAATAAGGCCTTGCCACGCCCAAGTTTGCAGCTGCATTTATAGTAGAGACCATTGGCCTATCCAGTCCAGTATTATCTTTCCTGACTGAGCAGCTCTCCAAGGACTGATTGTTCCCAGGCAGGAAAGAGGCGAGGGTGGGGGGAACGAACCTGGGGCCTTGGCTATGCAGAGCATGTGCTTCCCCCACATGAGCAACAGTCCCTCCCCACGCTCCCGGTTTGAAAATGGTATATTGTGCACATGAATGGCAGGGCAAGCACAGCAAAATGGATGTGGGGTGTGGATTTTCTTTCAGGATGCTCTCAAGGCGTGAATCCAGGGTTTGTGCAGGGTAGATGGAATCAGCACTGAAATTCCATTTCAGGGCTTTTCAGCAATAAGAAATGGAAAACATTCCAGGGTACAGGGAGGTGCAGCTGCATGCATAGAATCCTTTTTTAACACTGCGTGTTTCTCAGCCTAGGCTGGTTGCCTAGGAAACTGCTGAAGGTGGAATTTCATTGACTGTTCTCAGACAGAGCTTCATGGGCGATGGGCAGAGTTTAAAGGAGGGAGGGGGGTGGGTGGGTGGATGGGCAAGTACCTTTGGGCAAGTACCTCTGGGGAAAAGGAGACATATAAATTTAAGAACTGCATATGCTGTATTTTCTAGCAAGGAACAGGATATTAACTGTACTGTGCATTCAATAATCCATCACTGTTTAAAATGTAGACTCAGGGATAGTCCACGATGATATGGGAAGTCTCATTCATTGAGAATATTGCTGTTCAACACGATAGGTTCTCTTCACATCATATACAGAGGTAGCTCTTTGTTTCCTCAGAGAATGTATTAAAAATTTTCCTCAGGTTTCTCAGAGATTCGAAAAACTGATTTCCCTTTCCCCCCACCCCCGTGTATCTGAAAGCAAGAGACTCCATTGTTCCTTGGAAAACCAAAAATAAAGGTTTTTTTTTCAATGTGTCTTTTTAATGCCATTTTTCCAATGGTATATAGGGAGGCTAACTCGCATTTTTTTTGCAACCCAGTCCTAACTAAATCCCCACAATGCAGCAGGGCCAGCACAAGCTATGCTGCATCCGGCGGGGGTGGGTTGGGGGGGGATTTCAGCTGACGGAGTTCTCAGGGTAAAGGGACATTTATACTCTTGGCCCGGGATGAGCTCCAGCAGCCATAATGGATAATCTCAGACCTGTGCCAATGATATCGCTGGTGCAAGTTTGCATCGATCTATGCAGGCGGATCAGGTCTGGGAAGGGGGATATGATACGGCATGCGCCAGCACCACCAACCTGCCCCCCCCGGTCTGATTTATCCTGGCCTCTCCCCACTCTCCTTCTACCACTGCACCAAACTTACCTGGTCCAGCAGGCATCCTTCTCTCTGCCAGCACCTGTTAGAAGGCTCTGACCTTCACACCAGTTAGAAGCACTGTCACTGAGCACTTTACAGCACTTTTGTGATAGTGTGTGCCAGAGGAACAGATTCCGGGAAACTACGGAAAAGTTGCACAAACAGCCTGCTGCCCTCACAGTATGTGTGGTAAGATAGTTGTATTAATGCTTGCCCTCTCAGAATTCTTATTGTAATAGTCTGCCCCAGGTAGATATGCCCACACTCATCCAAGTGGAACATCCAGTCCAATGGGGAGCAAGAACAATGCACCCCACACAGGTAAGTAAGGGAGGGAATCCCATGCAGTGATGTGTTGATGCTGTGCATCTTCCCCATGTCTATCCCTCCCCTCAGTTTTGTCAAATGTGCCTTTGTTATAAACTGTGTCACCTAACTATCCCTTTCTTTTGCAACAATGTTGCCACATGGAGCAGAAAAGGCATTATGGCAGAGTCCCACTGCAAACCAGCTGTAGTGTAGGGGACAGATAGATTGGGGAGGAGTGGGTGGGCAGCATAATGTGAATTGAATACATTCAGCTTGAGGATCTTCCTGAATTCATCTCTGCTCCAGGAGGCCCAGGTGGCAGTGGTGGTCTGAGGGACTTTGCCCAGCTTTGGCTTGTGTGCCAGCTGTGATCGTATCTGAATTGTTCAAACCGGATCACAATTGTCCATGCATTGACGACTATGTTAACCTGGAATTAGGCTGGCACAGTTAGGTCAGAACTGCCAAACATTTTATGTTGGCAACATAAAATGCATTTGGACCACTCTTGGAGTTGGGGGGGGGGGCGGGAGGGGGATGGCACACATCTGACTCCAAGAGTGGTCCAAACATACTTTACAGTGTTGGGCGCCTTCTCCAGCTGCACCTGTTGCTCATTGGTTCTAAGCACTATACAAGGTGCTGGTTTTGATCTTAAAAGCTCTTTGTGGATTACGGACTGAGGCCTCCAGAACTGCCTTCTTCCCTATGAACAACCTGTCCCTTAGGTCATGTGGGGGGCATTCTGCATGTACCATCATCTGCTTCTGAAGCTCAGCTGGCAGTAACAAGGGCAAGAGCCTTCTCTGTAGCAGCCCTACAGTTATTATGGAACTCCCTCCTATTGGCCATAGGGTGGGAGGGCTTAAGACTTTTTGTTTCTGATAACCTTCTCTTTCTATTGATCTAAGGTTCCTGGCTGCTTTTATTATGATTCTTTGTATTTTCAATTAGATATCTATGATTATGGTTGCATTTTATTGTTTCCTAGTTGTTAGCTGCTTTTGGGTCTCCTTTTGTAAGAGAGAAAAACAGGATATAATTTTTTTTTAAAATAGCCACCCTATCTATTCTAGACATCTTGACTTGGGAGTAAGTTCCATTAACTTGAGTCCCAGTACATAAAATTGCAAGAAAATGCAATGGGAAGGCAAACAAAATTGTAGGGTTTGTTGTTGTTTCCAGTTCCTCCTATTTGTGCTGAACACACATCACTAGAAATATAGAGCCTGGGGAACGAGCGGCTGCTGGGCTGTTGCTAATAGGAGATTGGTTGCTGAATCCTGGCTAAGCAATTCCCCCATACCAAGCGATAAAAAGGGTTGGAATCTCTTTTCTCTGCCAACCAGCTCCACAAATTCCACTGGGGGGTGATCAAAAGCAGCTGAGCCGTCAATTCAAGCCGCATCATCTGGTCACACCTCCCCTCCTCCACCGTAGAAAGGCTGCAACAGAGGACCGGCTTCAGGCTCCCCTAACATGCCCCCTCCTCCACGCTGCTCTAAGTGACGATCAAACAGTACGATCTGGCTGGCTGAAGTCCGTCAGCAGCCGCCGCCAATACTGAGTCTCACACAGACAGACAGACAGACAGACAGACACACACACACCCTCCACCCGCTATTCGATTGCTCGAAAGCAGCTGCCAGCCCCCTGCGACGATAAAGCTCAGCCAGTCTCTGTTCCTGGAACAGGGAAAAACTGACTGAGCTGAGCTCATCATTATCGCGCACACGACGATCAGGCGGCTGTCTCGTTTTAAGAGCGTGTGCAGAACTGCAGTCTAAACGCTTTGAACCATCTCAGAAAATGGGCTGCGAGTTTCTTAAAAAAAGAAAAAAGAAAGGCACGCCCTCGAGCCTCGGAAAGGCATGTCCAAATAATGCACACTGTGCGCTTTTTTTCTTTTTAACAAAGGACATTTGGGGCTGTAATCCTTTGTACGGTTATCTGGGAGTAAGCCCTGCTCAACACATGGGGTTTACGTCTGAGTAAAGAGGAATAGGCTTGAACCGTGAGAAGCTCTCTAATCAATGGATTTTTTTCAGCTAATGCACCACTAGGATAGGCCCCCCCCTCCCGATTTCTCGGAGGTGAATCCCTCCCCCATCACAACCTTTAAACAATGCACACAACGTGAAAGGCAAATAAAAGGGGGAGCGTTTCGCTGCCATCGAAAAACAGGATTCTTTATTCCGGATTAAGTATTGGAACCCAACCCTATGCATGCCTGCTCAGAAGTCCCATTATAGTTAATTGGGCTTACTCCGAGTCTGGATAGGATTGCTGCCTTGCAGACCTTTTATCCTCTTCCTTTTTCTATTGCCCACAGAACTCACAATGATCGTTCTAACCACGTGCTTTATGTTCCGAGTCCTTTTTTTACATCCCCCGGCCCCTCTAAACCACACGGTTAATCCGATCGAGAGATGGAGCAAAATACATAACAGTTTTTATCCTGGTTGCGGCGAGAGCTGTTCTTTACCCAAGGGCCTGCTGGAAACCCACAAGATGAGATCAATGCAAGGCACCAACTGAAACCATTCCGCCCATAAAGCTACAACGAGCCCAGTGGGATGGGATTTACGACTCCCATCGAGTAGACCTGCACGGACTGGGGGCCGTATGATCGAGAAGGCGGACACGGTCCTCCTGATCGGGCGTCGCTTCTCCATGGGGGAAAGGGGAAAGCACGTGGAAACAGCACAGAAAGCAACTGCAGTAGGGGCCACGCCCTAGTCCGTAGCCACTTTGCAGCGCTTGCGGCTTCGCAAAGGGGCTGCTGCTCCGTTCAGGAAACAAAAGGGGGCGGGCGGTTCAGGAGGCGCGGCTACACGCAGGGCGTGTTGATGGATGCTCGACCACCCCGCATGCAGCAGATTCCTTCTCTCCCCCCATCTTATTATATTAAGAACAAAGCGCTTCTTCTCCAACCCTCGATGCAGAAGAAGCCCGCTTAAGAGTCAAGTTCCGAATTGCCTGGAGCAGCAGCGAGGTCAGAACAAACCCCTCCCGCGGAAGATGAGAACAAAAAGAACACCGCCCTTTCTCGCCTATTTCACTGGATGGCGTTCTCTTTCACGCCTAGTCTCAGCTCCGTATGGACTCACGTCTGCAGGGGGTGTAGCAGTCAAACCAAAGTGGGGGCGGACATTACGGCTTCGGGCCGCTTTTTAGGAACAGAAACGTCTCGCCCTCCCCGGATAAAAGGAAGGAGCTATTCAGATTCCACCGTCTGCGGAGGGAATTCTTGAAAGGCCTCCTCGTAGGCCCTTCCCCGCGCCTGTGTATGCGCTGCTGGCCACGCCTCGTCCTAGGCGTCTCTCCAAATCGACTCCTGCCTTTAACGCGCAGCTTTAGCAGGTGGACGATTTTCGTAGCGTGCAAGTGGCCTAATCCGGGGGGCGGGGAGGAGGGCACATTAACATAGTAGCTGGTCCAAATGAGTGAAGGAAAATTCGCAAGGGGCAGTAAGAAGCGAGCCCCCCATCTTTAAAAGAGCTTGATGGGGGGACGCCCCCTCCCAGATTTCAGAGCGCCAGTCTGCTGTTAAAGGCAGAAGCGCAAAGCCAGTGGAAAAAGCCGGCACCCAGTGCGCTCTCGCCCTCTGCCTGGTCACCATAGCACAGCAGCTGATGGGGGCGAAGGGGTGGGTGTGGGAAATGCTACACTTGGGCGCTAGCTGAGCCCCAGCCTGCTCGCTCTCCTACACCCCACCCTCTTTCTTCCGAGCTTGCCCTGTGTGCGGTGAAGGGGCGCACCCCCATCACCCCTTCCCACCAGCCTCTCTTCGCATTACATCACCGAGCAGAGGAGCCGGTTGTCGACGGCAGGGGCTTGGCTTGGGCGGCGGCAAGGCGGAGCTTCGTGCCTCCCCTTATAAAAGAAGAGGTGCGTAGTAGGCGCCCTCGCTGTTCGTTGCCGGCGCGAGAGATTGCTGGCCGAGACCAGGCAGGTGGGCGTGCCGAAGGCAGAAGCGGCCAGTCAGTGGGTGTGAGCCTGGAGCAAAGCGGTAGCCATGCGTGAGATCGTGCACATTCAGGCTGGCCAGTGCGGGAACCAGATCGGAGCCAAGGTACGGGAAGAGGAGGAGGCGCCTCTATTGCGGCAGATGGAGGGTGGCGGAAAGAAGGAGGGTGAGGAATTGCAGCGCGTTTGCGTGTTTTCTAAAGGAGTTGGGAACGTCTTAAGGGCACAAAGCACCTAAGAAAACGCTATTCAAGCTCCAAGTGTTTTATTGTCTTAACTAATGCTGTAATTCCTTTGTGCCAAAGACGATTTCAGTTTCTCTTCCTCCTTCCCTGGAAGATTGTTCTATAAGGGACAGACTCCTCCCAGCCCCTTCCTTTGTTACGCAACCCTTTGCAAGGGTGGGGGACCACGCAGTGTAAAAAGGGGGGCTTTGCAAGGTGAGTGTCTAGGAAAAGGCGTTTCCTTTCGTGGAACAGCTTCTGTGCTGTGAGTTAACCATCACCTAGCAGCAAACCCACCAGCGGGCTCCTTCTCCAAACTGGCACGTTAAGGCTAGTTAGTGGAAGAATCTCCTCTTTGAAAGATCAAATAAGGTTAGTCGGAAGCTTTCAGTTCTTGGTCACACCCTTCTATAGTTAAGCGTGTCTCTTTCAAGCTGTGTAAACCGGGGGAGTGGCTGAATTTAGGTCACAATTTAGATAACCAAATCCTAAGTACAATCGGGGTGATTGTTCATTAACAGCAGCAAACTTCCAGGTAAAATGTAGCTTTCAAGTTGCTTCCTCTGGAGTCGGATTAAGTTGATTTCAATTTTTCTTTTTATGCTTAACTGGGTCTGCCATGCCATTAGTTTGCTGTATTGTGTTAATTTTGTGTGTGGTGGGGGGAGGAACCTGCCTTTGGCTTTGAAGCATTGGGGACCAGTTTGATCACACAGGTAGGTGAGGCAGCTCTCCTCCTGAGCATTGCGATCCAAGGGTCCTGACTTGGCAACATGCCTGCCAGCTGTTTGAGGCGTCACCTTGTTCCTAGGTGAATGGAAAGTGTGCTCTGCACCACCGCAGGGCATACTGGTGGTGCAAACTCCTTCGAGCTCTGCCCCACCCAGGACTGTCTTCCGCTAGTTCAGAAAGCGTTTGAGAGATCTTGGGGCACCTAGGAAGCTTCTTAGGACTTGGAGGGGTCCTGCCATGCCACTAATCAGATGGTAAAAAGATGGCACTCTCCTGCCACTTCAGTTATGGTAGTCTCCAAAGAATCATTCTGATCCAGTTGGGGAGATTAAGAATATAGAACTGGGAAGCTGGGAGAGGGTATTCTGTAAGGGGAACTGTAACCCCATCTCTCTCTCTCCTGCCCCCACTTCTGCAAGCATCTGGCCATACCTAAGCAAGATCACAGCTGTGCTGCCCCACTGCATGCCTAGGAAACCTTTCTTAGCATCACAAACAGGCATTTTAAAATAGGCACACTGGCCCGTGCTCCTATTGTTCTGCATTGTTGAATTGCAGCTGGGCTCTTTCTTTGTGCTCTCAGCTGCTGTTGGAAGAGTGAGCCACCTAGTCTGGCAGAGCTGTGAAGGTGTCTGCCTGTTTGCCACAGCAGGTTTCCACTAGGGAGGCCGTTTCCCCGAACAAGTTGAATTGAGGAAAGGCATGTGTTGCAGCGTGTGTGGTTTGCTGTCTTGGCATTTGCTAATAGCTCTCCGACAATCGCATTCCAGTTCTGGGAGGTCATCAGTGATGAGCACGGCATTGACCCCACTGGCAGCTACCACGGAGACAGCGACCTGCAGCTGGAGAGAATCAACGTCTACTACAATGAAGCAACTGGTAATCTTTTTTTCCCCAAGGAGGGGCAAACTGGTAGTATATTCTATAAAAAGTCACACTAGATGGTACAGGCATTGAGAGGCATTGAAACCACTGGCAGTCCCTTTAAGGGAGCTATTTAAATCCTTGACAAAGCTTTAATGCCTGCTTAAAATTCAGGTCCTGGTTTCATGAGGCTGTCCCCTTTAAATCTGCACCTCCCCCCTTCTTCATCTGTCTGGAGAGTAGCTGTCTCTCTCCAGTGAATAGTAATGAGGTTGCCAAGAGCACAGGAGCAGCCTTGTTTAAAAAAAGAATACGCATAAAAATCTGCTGTTGGTAGGTCCGTGATGCTGGCTTTTGTTGCTCCCGCAGGTAACAAGTTTGTGCCTCGTGCAATCCTTGTGGACTTGGAGCCTGGTACAATGGACTCGGTCAGGTCTGGCCCTTTTGGCCAGATCTTTAGACCCGACAACTTTGTCTTTGGTACGTATTGTGACATAGCTCTTGGGCTGGAATGTGTCCATGCAATTGTGAAATGCTAAGGAACTGAATAGGATTGTTCTAGCTTGGCAGCCTGGAATACAGCCTTGGACTTGGGTCAGGGTGGGGACTCTAGCTCCAGATCCTCCCCCTTGGCCCTGTTGCCTTGATTCCTCAGCCCAACTTACACTACAAGTTGTAATGGGGGTAAAATGTCTGCAAGTGGGCCAAAAGCTTGATAGGATCAGGTCAAGAGCCCTTTAGTCCAGCTTTTTATATCTCACAGTAGCCCACCAGGTGCCTCAAGGAGGACACAAGATACTTGCATCCTGCTGCCACTACCCTGCATCTGGCGTTCTAACCTATTACACTTACACTCACACTCACACTCCTATCCGACCCCAGTGTAGACACTAGACTACAGGTTGGGTTTAGCTTTATTAAACCCAAGTAATTTTTTTAAAAAACATGAAACCTGCTAGCCATATCGACCCCTTGTCAGTTGATAGACTGTTTACTGTAACGCAGAATGTGTTTCTATGTAAGTTCATAACCCTAAAGGTGTCTTGACTAATATTGGTTAACCAGTTTGATTTTGTTGGTCCTGATTTGATTCTGTTGGTCCTGCACAACAGAGAACATAGTGTGAATAGAGAGAGAAACATTTCTTGGCCCTACTCATATGCCAGAGCTTTTCACGAAATGGACATTCTTTTACACACTGAAAGCAGACATCAACACGAAAATAGGTAATCTGGTGAATGCCCTTTTAAAGACAGTAATGGAAGCTTACCAGCTGAATCTAGTCCACATACTGTAGCTTATGTTTTGAGGCTGTAGAAACAAGTTGGAAGTCATTTAGCAAACGATTCACATTTATTGCTTGAAACAAAGCATGTGAACATTTAAGGACGGCTTCAGAATGAAGCAACTGTTTCAAGACAAAGCGCCATCAAAAAATCTGAGTAGTTTTGATGAGAACCCATACCAGACAACTTCTATATATCTCATTTCACTCTTCTTTTGGAATTTTTTTTTTGGGGGGAGGGGAGGGTTAATGTTGCTTAAATGTCTGGCAAATTGGAAATCCTCTTGGCCTTTTCCTGTTCAAGTCATTAGGCCTTACAGAAACACTCCCATCAATCAAAACTCAGTTCTCAGCATGATCTGCCCCCCATTTAATAATAATAATAATAATAATAATAATAATAATAATAATAATAATAATAATAATAATAAACAACCTTTATTGGCATAACAAATACATACAAACACACACACAAAAACACAATGAGTAAACAACATTAGATCATCCCCTGGGGTCCTAAAACCTTTAGTTGGATTCCCCTCCCCATTTGATGGCATGTGGGTGCCACAAGTCCTATTCATGTATTACATTCAGTGTACATGCAATGTATTTATCACATAGACATAATGGATATGTATGCATATGCAGCCAGCATACATGTAGAACTATGTGCAATCTGTCCTCTGCATTTTTAGAGGGTGTAATCCTAATTTTGACATTTAGGAATATGTACAATCACAGTCAAATGCAGGTGCTCACAGGCGCCAATATCTTCATTGTAATTTGCAAATAGCTCTAATCACGCTATTAGCTGGAATCCAAGAGGTGTTCACAACTTAGCTTATGAGTGTCCTTAGAATTGTTGAGATTTATTCCCTGTATAGGGCTTGTGCCATTACTGGCTTGGGTGACGAAAAGAGGTGCCACTGAAGATTCTTACTTCATATCTTACAAATATAGGGGAGCTGTAATTCCAGGAGAAATGAGTGAAGAGGGCATTCTGTCTCCCACAATGTTGTGTGGGCAGGGCTGTAGAATCTGGTTCCGACTCCACCTAAAATAGCTTCTGACCCCACAACTCTGATGCTGAGAAGTGCTGTGAAATTGGAGTCAGAAGCAATTTTGGGGTGGAGGCGGAGTCGGTACAAACTCCATGGCCCTTGGATGTACAAACTATCCCTGCATCTGGCACTTACTCACACTTACCACAAACATTTCAGAATCTTCCCTCCACCTCACACAGGAAGACCACCTTGCTTGGTTAGCTCTTCTGGTGCATCTCTGTGTCATCAAAAACCACCCAGAGAATTGCTTCAGATGGGAGTGATGGGCGGGAGATTCATGTGAATCGTACTTCCTGTCTCCATGCTGACTCCCGCATGGGTTCTTGCATATGTCTTAGCATTGCCTACATTGATTGCTCTCTGCCTGACAGCTGTTCCATTTCAACCTCAAATACATTCTTGAAAGGAGAGCAGGGTTCCCATTCTGTCTCGATGCACTAAATACTGTGTGTGACAAAGCAGTTTATTGTGTCTTTGTAAGGGTCTATAGTAAAAAGGTAAAGTTTCCCCATGACCGAATGGTCTAGTCGTGACCGACTGTAGGGGGCAGTGCTCATCTCCATTTCTAAGCCCGTAGAGCCGGTGTTTGTCCTGAGGACAAGCTTCCGTGGTCATGTGGCCGGCATGACTCTACGCCGCAGCGCATGGAACGCCATTACCTTCCCACTGAAGTGGTACCTATTTCTCTACTCACATTTTTTACGTGCTTTCGAACTGCTAGGTTGGCAGGAGCTGGGACAAGCAACAGGAGCTCAGTCAGAGTCAGAAAGCCCAGCAGCAGTGGTTTAACCCGCAGCACCACCACCTCCCCTATATAGGGTCTATAAAGACTTCCCCAAATGCGCTCATAGCGTAGATTGCACCAACATTTGTATTCCTGTTAGTGCTCCTGTAGATAGAACGAGAGTTAGCCTTGTTTCTTCAACCTAACCCACTGTGGAGGTGATTGCATTCTGTCAACAGGAGAAAATACTTCTGATACAGTATCATTCTGCTTCTCCCGCCAGGCCAGAGTGGTGCTGGGAACAACTGGGCCAAGGGCCACTACACAGAAGGAGCTGAGCTAGTGGACTCTGTGCTGGATGTGGTAAGGAAGGAGTCTGAGAGCTGTGACTGCTTGCAGGGCTTCCAGCTGACCCATTCCTTGGGTGGCGGCACAGGGTCTGGCATGGGGACGCTCCTCATCAGCAAGATTAGGGAGGAGTACCCAGACAGGATCATGAACACGTTCAGCGTGATGCCCTCCCCCAAAGTGTCGGACACAGTGGTTGAGCCCTACAATGCCACCCTCTCCGTCCACCAGCTGGTGGAGAATACAGACGAAACCTACTGTATTGACAATGAGGCCTTGTATGACATCTGCTTCCGCACACTGAAACTCACAACGCCGACCTACGGAGATCTCAACCACTTGGTCTCTGCCACCATGAGTGGGGTGACCACCTGCCTCCGGTTCCCTGGGCAACTGAATGCTGACCTCCGCAAGCTGGCAGTCAACATGGTGCCCTTTCCCCGCCTGCACTTCTTTATGCCAGGATTTGCTCCCCTCACGAGCCGCGGCAGCCAGCAGTACCGCGCCCTGACGGTGCCAGAGCTCACCCAACAGATGTTTGATTCCAAAAACATGATGGCGGCCTGCGACCCACGCCACGGCCGCTACCTGACGGTGGCAGCCATTTTCCGGGGCAGAATGTCCATGAAGGAGGTGGACGAGCAGATGCTCAATGTCCAGAACAAAAACAGCAGCTACTTTGTGGAATGGATCCCCAACAATGTGAAGACGGCGGTGTGTGACATTCCTCCGCGGGGCCTCAAAATGTCGGCCACCTTCATCGGCAACAGCACTGCCATCCAAGAGCTGTTCAAGAGGATCTCGGAGCAGTTCACGGCCATGTTCCGGCGCAAGGCCTTCTTGCACTGGTACACCGGCGAGGGCATGGATGAGATGGAGTTCACGGAAGCGGAGAGCAATATGAATGACCTGGTCTCCGAATACCAGCAATATCAAGATGCCACGGCAGATGAGCAAGGGGAGTTTGAAGAGGAAGGAGAGGAGGATGAGGCTTAAGGTTAAGGAGGTTTAGTGCAACTGGACTAGTGTTCAGGGTGGGATTTGTTCAGCTGTACTAATGCATGCTTTTTCGGTAATACTTCGTACTTTTCACTGTTGCAGCCGTCAGCAGTTTTGTAACTTTACTCTTTGTTGCTGTAGTCGCAAAAGAGTTCTGAAAAGTCTTCTGTCTAAATGTCTGATCCCAAACATAAAAGGCATTTGTGTTTCACAGTGGTGTCTGGAGTCTTTTCTTTCTCAAAAAGTACGCAGCTGATTTGCAGCTACTTTGAAGGCCAGCAGGCTGATAACAAGTCACTTCTTTTTCTGAAATATGATTGGCATCCAGCTACGAAACAAAACATGAACTTGCTTTTTTAAAAGTCTCAGTATGCTACACCCCCCACTTCAAAAATAATAGTTGTGGTGGTGGCATTATTATACTGTATAATCAACAGGCTTATTCTCAAATGTGCTACCCTGTAGGGTGAGCTGACTTCAAGTTCCCCTTATATTATGTGAATTTAGCAAGGTCGTGTAAGATTATGACAGTGAGGATTTAGGGCCTTCGGGATTATTGGTGTCTGAAAGAAGATGTTCCAAATGAGCAGCCTGTTTTGAAAGGTGTCCTCTTACTGATCTGTTTATAATGAAAAGGTTCGAATGAAGCTGGTTTTCAGTTGTTGAAATGCCTTGTCATCTTTCACCTTGAACATTAAGTTCTCTAGAGGAGATGTAGCAGTGGCAATGGCAACATAATACTTGTTCTCCAAAAATTCATCTGCACTGCACGTACTGTCGGTCACTTGCAAGTCTGGGTAGATGCTGCTGTCACGTTCAGTACAGTGACGAGGCAGGGCAAGCTTTCCAGTGCAATACCCATTAGTGCAGTGTTTTCCCAAACTGTGGATCATGGCCCTCCAGTGGGTTGTGACCTGATTGTTGGTGGGGAGTGAAACTGACAAGAAAAATGTATTGAGCCCTATGGTAAGTGAAACAGAGTTAAGTTGCACTTGTGTGTTTTCTCTTGAGTAGGCAACCATGCCTCTGTCCACTTTAAAGGACCAGCTGAGAGGAAAGCAGTGCCACCAGAACATTCCCGATCAGATAGGTGCAGGACCCAAAAAACACTCAAGAAGAGAGTCTTCCCCTTCAAGTTGACAAAAATGTATTGAGCCCTATGGAAAATGAAACTGAGCCATGTATGCGCATTTGCAGACAATCCTCTTTATCTGCCACCTCGCTTATCTGCAAGGGGCAGAATTGCTGCCTTGCTCATTATCTGCACCTCTGTCCTCATTCTCCACTATGCAGAGACCTTCCAAAGGCTGCAGGGGCCTTTAGAATGGCACCTGCGACCAGTGCAGACCCCTTTAAACTGGAAGTATCCACCAGCCATGTTTCAGAGGTCTGTGCTGGCTGTGGGTGCCATTCTAAATAAAAGCACTCTGCAGCCTCTGGAAGGTGTCTGCAGTATTCAGGGATCTATTGGCACTTCCTGCTACACTCTGCTGGCTTCCTGAGGGTCTCTCCTGAATTCTTCTGATGGCAGATAAAGAACCCCTTGCACCTAACCCCACTGGTTCCATAGGATCAATGATTCATTATCTGTGAATTCGCTATCTGCGAGGATGTCCCTAGTGGATAATGAGGATTGACTGTACTTGTGAGCAGGCAAACGTGCTTCAACCTTTTTCAAAGGCCAGGGAAAGGGGAACTCAAGGCTGCAAGAACAGTCCCAATCCAATAAACGTGGTAGAGCTCAACAGATACTCCAGAAGGTATCTCCCCCCTCTGCAGTAAAAAAGGATAAAACACAGAGGCTTGAGCAGCTGCTAAGGTGAAACTGGTGTGTTTTAGTCTCATAAAGCTAGGTGGGTCCCAATAAAAGTGTCATTTTAACAAGCAAGTCCTGGTGCTAAAGAGTTTGGGTATCAGCGTCAGGTGGGTAAATTATTGTAATCCTACCTGCCTTCAAAGGGGAGAGCTTGACCTAAAATCCATTGCTTGAGGAAAGTGTGAAGGACAAGAATGATCCCCGATTAACAAGATGGGAATGGTTCCCTGCAAATCTCAAGCTTGACGCCAACCTTCTGTTTTCTCCCTCTTGGGAAGATGGATGAAGCTGCTTGGAAAATTTCTACCTGCCTTTGGAATGTTGGTGAGTATGTTGGTCTGGGCTGGTTTTAGAAAAGATGCTCTAGTTCCCACTATCAGAACCCTGTTGGGCCAGACTAAAGCCCCCTACCCCATCCAACTTCCCATTTCCCACAGCGGCTCTCCAGCTGCTTCTGTGAAGCTCCCAATCAGGAAACGAAGGCAATAGTTCTCTCGTGCTATTGCTTCTGTGCAGCTGGCAGTCAGTGAGGCATCCTACTGTAGCATGTCACCATCCTGCCTCTTCCCCTTTGCACAGAGGACAATTATCTGTTGTGCTGGGTTAGTGAACTGGTGAAAAAGAGGCCGTTTTCCCCATATTTTTAGCTTGGAAAGGAGAAAGCAAAGGAGCCTCTGAACTCACATTGTAGGTGTTCAGTTTACCTTTAACATATTGAATCTTGGCTGAGAGCTTCCTCCCCATCTGCATTTGAGTGGTCCAGCTAGTGTGCTGTGGCAGTTTGTTTTAAACTCCTGACCTTTTTTTGGAAAAAAATAGCTTGGGGAAATAATTGGGCGGTAGGGGGTGGTTTAACCTTTCCCTTTGCCCCCATCTGAATTGTACCCTCCAGCTGCTATTAGCTGTGAACTGGAACATTTATGGGCATACTTCATGCCTGCATGGTTTCTAGTCAGCAGCTTTTGGGAGGATGTTGTAAGCAGAGGAATTGGTGTGGGAGCAAAGGATTAAATATGCTTACCCTGCACGCACTGTGCGTCCCATCCACATTTGGCTTGCTTTTGTTTTTCCCAGATAAATAGGAATTGGAAATTCTGCTCATAGATAGTGCTACATGGCAGCTTGGTTGTAATGACATCATCAGCAAATGCCAGGAAGATGCCATTGCACTGCTCTGCAGCCAACTGTGACACTAGCTTCCCAACGTGTTACCTGTTTCATGAAGTGCTCCCACTTTCCCCTCACTCATCTCAAAATGTCTTTGTTGCTTGGCCCAAAAGTTATGTATGACATTAAATGTATTGTCACGTAGCTAGAGGTTTGCATTCACTATTACGATGCCCCATCCATGAACAAAGCTACAAAAGAATGACAGGTCTCTGCCCCAAGGGGCATGCAATATATTTATCACACTATAGAAGAGCTATCATTTTTTTATAGAAAAGGGCTTTAAAATATGGTAAGTCAATAAAATAGATACGGAACAAAGGAGACTCACAAGCAGTGATGTCATGCAGGGGGTACGCGGGGGTACGCGAGTACCGGTTTCTAGGATTACAGCTGGCCCCGCCCATTCGCCCGCCCACTCGTCGACTCCACTCTCTGCAAGGTTTGAATTTCCTGCATGTTTGAGTTGCCTGCATGTTCTCAGAGGCAGGCAGGCAGGCAGCGAGCGGAGCCTTTCCTTTCCTTGCCACTGAAAAATGAGTTGCTCTGGGGTTTTAACATGATGCCAGGCCTCCTTAACATGTTCTGGGGGTGCTGTGGAATACTGTTGCAACTGTTGGGTCAGTTTAAAATCATCTGAGGCCTCAAAAAGGGCTTTTTTCATGTCACTTCCTGCCACGACATCACTTCTGGCTTATGACGTCACTTCTGGTGGGCGGGTCCCGACACGTGCCAATCAAAAGTGAGTACCTGTTCTTAAATCATTTAGATGACACCACTGCTCACAAGTGGTAGTGATGTGAGGTTATGACTTAAACTGTCTATGCAGTGCAGACATAATGGCCCAATCCTAAAATTCAGCACTGGCTGTGCACACGTTCTGCTGGCCTGCAATGTTGCGAAAGCAGCATAAAGTGCTTTGCAACAGTGTTAGCAGCCGGCACACTAGCAGGAGGGATGCAGCGTTCCGGCTTCTGCCAGTGGTTGTCTGAAGGCCTGATGTGCCTGACACAGGGGAGAAGGTGGGGTGGAGTGGGCATCTGGGGCCTGGGAGGGGGCAGGATTGTTGGCGCTGGTGTGTGCCATATTTTAACCCACTTCTGGGGCCTGATCCACCTGCGTGGATCAAATTTGTGCCAGCGATGTTGCTTGCATGGGTCAAGTTGATCCATTGCAGCTGCTGGAGCTTACCCTGAGACAAGAGCGCAAATGCCCCCTTATCCCAAAGATAGGGCCGGCCTTAAGCCAATGTTGCCTATGTCGTCACATTGGCCGGGTGATGTTTTTTTTTGGGGGGGGGCGCACTGGTGCAGTGAGCAGATTGTTTGCTGATGCAGCCAGGATCTCTGTGGGCTGTATGCCGGTTGGGGCAAGTGGAGTGGCTGTTCAACGGGCCGTCCCACCTGGCCCTGCCCCCACACAGCCCAAAACAGGCCTCCCGGATCAGAGCAACTTTGTGCAGAGCACCACAAGTACTCTTCTCACCCTGGCTGTATGGTGGGTGGAGGCCCCCGTGGTGGTGGGAATGCCCCACAAAGAGATCGATGGCAGCCAAAAATTTTCCATAGGATGCAGCCTGTGTCAGCACCATTGCTCGGCCACACAGGAATTTAGATATGATGGGACCACAAGAGTACTTATAATCCTTATGCCTGTGTCATTTTTCCTGCTGAAGATCTGTCCCAAGTGGCCATTGAACACTAAAGTGCCACTTGCTACCCATGCTCATGTTCTCTTCTTGCCCCCACCTTCAGCTATCAAATGGCCAGAGCATATCATTGAGTACTAGAAGTTTAAAAGCTAAAGCGTTTTTCATTTGGCTGGTTGTGCATTCTGGATTAAAAGCATTTCTGTTGATTGACTGAAATGGATTTTAGCAGTACTTATTTTTGTTCTTGATCATGATGTGGAAGTTTGATAATGGATGCTCGTGCCACCTTCCTAGATACATGCAAGAAGACTTTCTTTCATTGCTATAAGTTTGTATTTGAGCACAAATGCGGCTTGAACTGAGCATGTGCAGTGGGAGTTTTGACCTTGTTTCCTCAAGAGGTTTGCTTTGTGGCACAGGGCCAGTTATTCGAGACATGCAAGGTCAACATCTCCGTAGGCCTGTGGAACTAGTGTAGCATGTGATCACATTCATTGGGTCTGTCTGAAAAGCATGCACATAGCAGTCATGAGTTTTTTTCCCCTTTTCATGGAAGCAGTAAATAGGGAAGGAAGCGACCCTACTTTTGTGAATGTAAAAGGAGGACATGTCTCATTTTTAAAGTTTTCTGTGACACAATTTCTCAGTCTTAAAACACATGTACTTTTGAGTATAAAAACAATATGAAACTTGTTTGCATAATTGTATAAATATATCAAACTATATGAAAATTAAAATACACGCATGCCCCGGTATCTGCTGGGGTTCCGTTCCGGAACCCACCGTGGATACTGAAACCATTGGTACTGGGGATGCTTTTTTAAAGATAGGGGAGCATCTGTGGTTTTGCTGCAACAGGGTGAAAAAAAGATTGGTTTAATGTTCCCCTATCTTTTTAATAGGCATTCCAGTATCCATTGTATCTGTGGATACCTGAAACCGTGGATATAAATACTGAATCAGTGCATAGCGAAGCATGCCTGTATCAGGAAGGACAAAATAGAAAAGTTGCTTACTATATAGTTTTGAGAGCGTATTGCCTAGTGGTAGTCCTCTTGCATTTATCAGGAGGAGAGCCACTGCCAACCCCAGCACAGTGCCTTTTTTAGCGGCTGTTTACTGGTGTTCCTTCCGCATCCTTTTAGATTGTGAACCCATTTTGGATAAGGAATCATTTAGATACTTAAGATTTTCTTTGTAACTTTGTAAGTTCTTGAAGTTATTTGAAAGTTTTTCAGTTTTTTTTGTAACGTTGTGAACTGTTTGGTTGAAAAGCAGGATGTAAATATTCTTAATAGCTTATCAAAGTAGTTTCAAGGGAAGAAACAGGGATTGAGACTCAAGTCACAAGACTTGGACTTGAGTCACGAAATGCTGGGCACGACTCAAGATTCATGGCAGTGACTCAGAAAAGAATCTTGACTCAAATTTGACTCGGATCTTGACTCTCTTTAGTATTTGTGTGCTTGCTTTTTTTCTCCTGTCACTTTCACGTTGCCCCGGAAGACCCCTTGGGTGATCTGGAAGCTGTGTTTTAGGCTGATGGCAGCAGCAGACATGGTGGGAGGAGGGTACATGGTTTCAGGAGGCAGGGCTGGGGGGGGGGCTTGAGGGGAGGGGGAAGGCTGCTTGCTTACTTTTTTTGTCCCATTGCTTCCATGTTGCCCAGGAAAACCTTGCCAGTGATTTGGAAGCCATCTTTCAGATTGATGTTTCTTGAAATTACTTGGGACGTGAGTCAAAACGACTTGTGATTTTTCCGCAAGTCGAGTTGCGATGGTGTGCACTATGACTCAACTCAAGTTATGGGGTCGCTGACTCGAGACTTGACTCAATTTGTGCAATGTGACTCTGAGCACAATCCTAACCTGGAGTCAGGCTGGCACAGTTAGGCCAGCAAAGTTTGGCCAGCACAAGGGTCACCAGAAAGCGCGATTGGACAACTCTCAGAGTCAGGGAAGATGGTGCATGTCTGTGTGCTGGTCTCTTTGAATCCAAGAGTGGTCCAAACACACTTTACAGTGTCCCTTGTGCCGGTCAAACTTTGCTGGCCTAACTGTGCCAGCCTAACCCCAGGTTAGGATTGCACTCTCTAGCACATCCCTGGGACAGAGTAGTTGAACCAATCTACTCTTTGTGTAGGAATACGTTCCACTGTAACTGTAACTTCCATTTAAGTAAACTGGATTTTAGGAGCTGGCTCTGGGAAATTCTAAATGGATTCCTACATTTGAATACTCAACAGAAGAATAGTAATGACAAGACCACTTTATTCCTCATTGTACCTGATGGACAACGATCATCTGCCCCTGGTGTGCAGTAAACACCTCCCTAACTTTCAAAAGCTATTACAGATGTCTGTGATACCCTGCAGTGAGAAAGCACATCCCAGGAGAGTTTAGTCATCTTAATGGACTGAAAATAGCAAGGCATTGCTGACAAGTGACCTTACTGACCTTTACTTTGCCCTTCCTCCAAGACAGGAAGTTTGCATGGTTGTGGATGATTAACCTCGAAAAGATGACAAAGGATAATAGCACTTTTCAAATCATAGAATGGCATAAATAAGGAGAACTATGTGGCATGTTGTCATTTCTGCCCTAGGTAGGCTGTGATGGAAATAGAAAGCTGTGATGCGCCAGCTGCATGCCTTTTTGGATTATGGATAAAGTTCAGAAAATGTGAGCTAACAAAAGCATTATTGCGAGGAACCATTTTGAGATTACTGCAACAGATGAGTAGCCACATGGGGGTTCTTGCTAAGCACCTGCCTCCCGCCTGTGGGAAGACCATATAAGGGGTGCTTTTTTGTGTCACTTCTGAAATGTTCCCATAACAGAACTGATGGCTATGTTAAGGGTCCAGATGGAATTGTCTCCTGGGTGAGAAAAATTGGGAAACCTCGGCTATTTATTTATTAATTAAATAATTTGCACATTGCCCTTGTACTTATTTAGACACTCAGGGTGATTTATGACGACATCATTGTCACGAGAAACAGTTAAAACAATCAAAATGAAACCTAAGTCAAGGGCACACCAACCAACGTCAAGAAGTTTCAGCAATTGAATGATACTGTGAAAAACTCCGTTGTAACAGGCCATTCCCCTGAAACTTGCTTGCGTGGGGTACGGAAGGTCAGGGCTGGCCCAGCTATGAGGCCAACTGAAGCAGTTGCCTAAGCTGCCCCACGCCCAGAAGAGCAGCGGTGGCAAAATGTCTACGTGCTGCATCCTATGGATGCCACGGCAGTGGCCAGAATCTCCGTGGGAGAAGGAAACAGTCGGCCTCTTTCCCCCAAGTAAAGCCCCAGGCCCTTCATTGTGGCTACTTGAGTCTCCGCTGGCTATTTTGCCAGTGCAGAGTAGACTTGAGAAGCCCCATCATGGGCTTCCCAACCCAAAGTGGGGCATAGGATCAGCGGAGGAGGCCCCTGCTGGTCCCACCCCCGCCTGGTCCCGATCCTCCCCTTCCCCCACCCAGTTCCACCCTCCCCCGTCCTGAAACCCCAACTGCCAGCCAGCAGTCTTACCTGACTCCAGCGGCAGTGACCTCCATGCAGCGTTGAGGCCCAGTGCCAACTTGCAAGGGCCCAGTGCTGGCTGTGCTTACACCGCAGGTGCAGCAAATGTGCTTTACAGCACATGACATTCACGATGCCCAGTGTGCTGAAAACCGATGCTGGAGCTACGAGCCCTTAGGACTGGGCTTTCAGTGGTGGATTGGTGAACAGTGGTCACTATCTTTTTCTGTCCTATTCACGTCTTCCTCCCTCCTTGTCCTCCCTCCAAGATTTGAAAAAGGAGAACAGAGAGGAAGTATGGAAGAGAGGAAGTATGGGAAGCTAGAGAGCCTCTTCATTTCCTTTTCTGCTTTGTTCTTCCCTTCATTTTTGAAACCACAGGGGAAAAGAGGAGAACCAGTGGAAAAGTCTGGTCTGGCACCAGGTAAGGGAGGGGCAACATTTTACACACCATTCCATATGCCAAAGGACCTTGGCTGGCCCTGACAAACTTTGCTTTACTGAAGTTATCCCTTACAAGCAATTGGACTGCTTGTCCTAAAGGGAAATCCCAGCCCTAGAAGTCTTTTTCTCTCAACATGTCTCCTCCGCCGCAGAACACCACCACACATGGGAATTTTTTTTTCAAGGCCATGCTTAAATAACAAACTATTTAGGTGTGTGTTCAGTGCTCTCTTTAATGAGCTGTTACCCTTTAATGATTTGTTAGACTTTCTGTTTGCTAAAATTGCCAGGAGATGAAATGTTCCTTGGAGGGATCACCCAACAGTCCCTTTAGCCCAAGGGACTCTACCTTGCAGGTCTGCTTGTATTTTTGTACAGGTCTCCTTGGTGTTGTGTGTAACTTTGTTTCCTTCATTGCCTTTTGCATGTTCAGCACACCACACTTTTCAATGCACTTACACTTTGTAAAATGTTCTATTATCTATCTATGTAAAAGAGAACATGTGTTTGTACGTGTGTACGTTTGTTTGTACGTGTGTACGTATGTTCCGCATAGGCTCCGCAACACCTGGAGCGACTGACACAAAACTCGGCATGCAGATGCCTGGCAACAAACACTGCGGGGGTCAGACCCCCCTAGTGCCCCCTGGGGTGGGGGTACGCAGGGGTCCCCGCATGAAAACGGTCAAAAATGGCCAATCTCGGTGTCAAATCTGTATTTTCCGGGGTCTCCGGGATGAGCAGCGACACTCCTGACGCTGTTGGAGTCCGAGTTTGCCCCCCCCTCGCGTGGGGGGCAAGAAGGGGTGCGAAACAAAACGTCCGCCATGCCCTGCTGGAACACATGGAGCGACGCGCACCAAACTCGCCACGTACATGCCTTGCAGCCTGGCAACAAACGCTATGGGGGTCAGGCCCCCCTAGCGCCCCCGGGGTGGGGGTATGTGGGGGCGCACGTGAAAATGGTCGAAAGTGGCCGAAATCGGCGTCAAATCCATAGTTCCCGGGGTCACCGGGATGAGCGGTGACACTCCTGACGCCGTTTGAGTCCTGGTTTGACCCCCCTCGGCATGGGGGATCCAGAAGGGGTGCGAAACAAAACATCCACACTGACCCACTGGAACACCTGGAGCGATTGCCACCAAACTCATCGCGCGTACATGTTACGGCCTAGCGACAAACACTGCGGGGGCACTGTCGACCCCAGGGGTGGTGGTGTATAGGGGGCCCCAAGTGAAAACAGTCGAAATCCACACTTTTCGGGATCGCTAAGCTGATTGGTGACATTTCTTACCCGGGCAATCCTGGGTACCAAAAATCTAATTATTGATATAGAAGCAGATTTTTCAAACAAAAAAAACCCCAACAAAATTAGTTGATTGACCAAATTGGTCATTTCTCAGCAGAGCAGCGGATACATGCTTAAAAATGTTGGTGTATAAGAGGGAGGGGCCCTCAACAGCAGCTCAAATCTACCTCAAGCCCTTGCTAATGCATGATGTCTTAACTGCATTTATCCACCTCTCTCGGAATGGTGGCAGAAGACAGCAAATCACTGCATTGGACTTAGCCTACAATGTGAAAGCTGCCCTATGTGAGCACAAAATACATGTGGCTCAGTTATGCCAGTGAGCCAAACAGTGGCCAGAGAAGAAGGGGGAGGGGCAGCAGAGGATGAAAGTCTGAGTAAGCCTAGTTGGCAACATCTCATCCACCTATCCCTTGTGCTACCCCTTGTGCTGGCCCTTGTACCTTGTAGAAAACCTGCAAGTGAACACAACTTGAGAAGCCAAACCAGGTCCTGAAACCCCAAATCCTCTCACTTTCTTGCCAGTCCCTTTTCTTTCATTTCCATTTTATTTGGGAGTTTGTTGTCTCTTTGATTGTTCTAAAAATTGATTTGATTTTGTTGTCCTTTTTGCCTGGGTTTGTCAGAAGGGATATAAGTGGGTAGCCCAGGGAAAGGAGATGTTTGCAGAGGCAGGATGTTTGTTCTGAAGGCAGGATGTTCAGTGTAAATTTTGTAGAGGATTCCCCCGCCCCCCAGACTGGGCAAGAGGCACTTTTTCCAAGTGGTGTCCCGCTTATATGTAGCAGGGGGAGAGTAACTGTCCTGCCTTTTCACCCCAGCACAGTGCCTTGTCTAGTGACTGCTTGCTGGTGTTCTTCTGTATCTTTTTGAATTGCATCCTTTTGGGATATGAAGCCATTTAATGATTTGATTTTGTCTGTAAACCACTCAGTTAACTGCTGTTGCTGCTGCTGCTGAAAAGCAGTACACAAATACTGTCAATAATAATAATAATAATTTGAAAACATAACATAGCATAATCCTGCTAACTGGGCAACAAGACACCTTTTAAAGTGGTGTCATGCTTTGCAGGACAGAACTGTCCCTCTTCAACCCAACATGGCGTCTTTTCCATTGGCTGTTGCTGGTGTCCTTGTTTCGTGTCTTCTTAAAAAAAAAAAGATGTTGAGCCCTTATAGCAGCGGTCTTTTTCATGCCATGATTGTCAGTGGAGTCCCCAGCCTCATACTTTTATTTATTTATAAATATAATAAAAATAAAAATATGAGGCTAGGGACCCCACTGACAATCCCACCCCTCCCAGGACCCTATCTGCCCGCCCAATCACTGTCCACTGTAACCAAATATTCTTATTAGAGAGAGCAGAAAAAGGTACTACGAAGCCTGGCACTAGTGAAAGCTATTCTAGCACAATTGCTAAGAACCTGAGCAGGCCTGGGACGCAATCTCCTGGTGCCTCCCTCTTTACCTGGTGGCGCTCTAGTCCAGTGGTCTTCAACCTTTTTCATTTCCATAATTAGCTGCGACCCCACAACTGAAGCTTCATGACCCCATTGGGGTCCCAGCCCCAAGGCTGAAGAATACTGCCTTATAGGACAGGGAGCCATTTGTTTATTTAGCTATGCAAACTACATAGCAAACTACTTTTTATTGAAAAGCAGTATCTACAGTAAATAACAACAAGGTATAAGAGTTGAACCACTTTGACCAGGCTTGGCCCATCCATGATTGGCAGACCCCACGGTATTCTTAGAGGGGGGCAAATGCTTTGTTTTGCAGGTGCCTGAGCTCCTGTGTAAAGCAGCCCCTTCCCCTCACCTTCAGAGCCATTTGTGGCTCGGAGAGCAAAGCCTCTGAATCAGCTCTCCAAGCTGCAAATGGCTCTTGAGGTGAGGGGGAGGGGCCATTACAAAGGAGCTCAGGCTCCTACTAAATTCAGCATTTTGTCCCCTCCAGGAACGTCACTGGTCAGCCCCCACTTGACTCCCTCCGTGGCTCTTTCCCCCCACTAGCCCACCACTATTCCTCTTCTGCTCCAGCCCCCCCTTTTTTCCAATCTGGGGAGTGGGCAGAGGAGCAGAGGCTGCCACATCAGAAAGAGGTTCAGAGGAGCAAGCATTTGGCCTGTTGCCTCAGATGCTCCTGGGCTGATCCCGACTAGGACCCCTAGAAAACCTTTTAAATACCTCTCAGTATCTTTACCTAGAGATGTTGGATCAGTGGTTCCCGAACTGTGGGTCAGGACCCACCAATAGGTCACGAGCCAATTTCAGGTGGGCCACATAGCACCTAGGGCAGCCACATTTGAAAATATGGGAAGGTGGGGCACTGAACTGTGTGGTTATTTTGCTTGTGTCATGATCGTAAAAAGGCATTTTTCCTTTCTGATTCACTTTGCTATTGGAAAATGGCTGAGAAATAACCCAACTCATTGCTGCACTCTCAGGAAAGCAGCAGGCTCTGGCCTTGCCTCCCAATTACAGCACTTCCGGCCATGACATCACTTCCTGCAGGTCCTGGACAGATTGTCATTCTAAAAAGCGGGTCCAGGGGCTAAATCAACCACTGCGTTGGATGATTTAGTTACAAGTAACCCAATCGCCGTACAAGATGCTCCCTGTGAGGCTCACAGCCGGTTAATGCACATGAAGAAGATGGGAAAGCTCTGTGCCAATGCCAAGTACGATCATCACCCCCTATCGTTTCTGCTACTGTGCCAAGCATATGCTCTGCCGTACAGCTCTGGCCTCTTATGTGCTCAGGCGCGTTTCATTGGGGTTTCTGCTCGCAGCAGAATACAAAGAGGCTACCTAGAGCCTGAGTCTCCCCGTCTTGTCTACGGATTATGCTGAGCTGCTGCTCTGCAATCTGAGCGGCTAAGGGGCTTGCAGCGCTTGCTGGGAAGGCACCAAGATGGTCTCTGGTGCAGCAGGCAGCCCCAGCAGAAGAGGAAGGCACGCTGAACAGAGGATCACGTGGAGGGTCGCGTTCTAAAATGGGCTGCAAATCAAGACGCCCTTCAATTCCTGATGCTGCGGCGCCCACTTTTTCCTTTGCACGTGGGAAAGTGCGTGTGTGGGAGATGGGCGGGAGGAGGGGGTACCTCTTCCTTCTTGTCCCCGTGCAAGAGACAATGACCGCTGCGCTCCTCTAGCGCCGCCCCTCGCCTGCTAGCCCAGGAAGAGCGAACCGGTTCCCTTGAGCGAATTGGCGGGGGCGGAGCCACGCGTCTCCCCATAAAAGGGCGGCCGGGCGGCCGCGTCCTTGATTCCAGCTGCTGGCGTGAGGAGGGCAGGTTGCTGTCCCGAAGGCAGTGAGTGCGTGGGCGGGAGTCCGGAGCAGAGTCGAGCCGCAGCCATGCGTGAGATCGTGCACATCCAAGCCGGCCAGTGCGGGAACCAGATCGGAGCCAAGGTACCGGTGGCGGGGTGGGAAGGAAGAAGGGGAGCGACTGTCTGCCTCCTTTGTTGCAGGCGCTGACTCTGTGGGGACCAGCAGCATCGTCGACGGCCCTTTGCGCGGAGGCGGAAGGTGGTGAGGGCGGCGGCGGCGGGAGCAGCAGCTACAATCCATTATTGCTGCCCCTGTAATGTGGCGTGAGGGAAACCAACCCTGGTCTCAAAACCTTTTCCATGATGGCTCCCGTCTGCCGGGGCTCCCCCCTCCTTTTGCGAACGCCTTTTACGCTCTTACCATTTCCACATTCCTCCCACCCGGCTTCGTATTTACAACCCCCATCAAGCGCCTCGACGCTGCGAAGCAAGTGGCTCCCTTTTAATAACCTTAATTCTCCTGGTCTGAGGATTTTGCTCCCCTTCTTCTCCACCCCCCCCCCCATCACACGCCTCCTCCCAGCTGGTACAGCAGTCCGGTTATCATGGCAGGCGGTGGTTGCCTCGCCCCTTTGCAGAGGCGAGATCCCCGGGCTTTGGAGACGCGCGCACGATGGTTGGAGGATGCGTGCGGACAAATCACGTCGCCACCTGACCTCTAAAAAATGAAATCGCCCTGTGACCGTGGCTTTAATTCCTCCGCCAGATGAAGGCTGATGCCCGTGGCCCCTGCATCTGCTGTCATACTGACAATACCTGTTGGGCTATATAAGGAGGCACTCCGTGTCTCTGTTCTATTGCTTGAGTAGGATGCCTTTTAATTATAGACTAGCTTGCACGAGTGGCCATTTGGCATGGAGGTGGGCATGGCTGCTGAATGCAGCCAAGGCGTGGCTGCTAGGCGTGGCAGGAGCAGCAGCATCTGGGGTCGGCTGTCTTGGTGGTTGAAATGCAGCTGCTAATAGCTCTCCAACAATCCTGTTTCAGTTTTGGGAGGTCATCAGCGATGAGCATGGCATTGACCCCACTGGCAGCTACCACGGAGACAGCGACCTGCAGCTGGAGAGAATCAACGTCTACTACAATGAGGCTGCTGGTAATGTGACACTCTGTGTTTTTAATGGCAGCTTATTTCCTTCAGAGGTATAACTGTCACTGGGCTAATGAAGCCTTAGCTGGTTTACTGCATGTGAATAAATTGGCACTTTTCCTTATGGACCAAAAGTACATTTCAATGATGCCAATATCAATGGCATCAGGCCCATTGTACTGTAGAAGAGGCATTCTCTGCTCTGGAATGCCTCTTCTAAAGTGGGGCTGGCCATCCAGTACTTGTCATTATGTGTAGGAAAGAAAGATTAAAATATTTAAAATTGCAGATGTTTAAAATTGCAGATTATATATCTATATCTCTATATCTCCTTATGCAATGAAGGCTATCTTTTAAACTCTTGTTAAATTGCTTTAAGCAACTAATGGGTTAAATGACCTAGTTATAAGTTCTTGGCTAACCTAATTCTTAGTTGCCTAACTAGAATATGTAGGCATCATTGCTTCTAGATTAAGTTCATTTCGACATAGTTCTGTACCCAAAGGCAAATAAGCCTATCAAGACTTGTTACAGTAAACCATTCCAGGAGTACCTGTAGCCCTTTTCAATCCTGAGCCACTGTGTGTTTTTTCTTTTTTGTGAGAGTGATGCAGTAAATTTCTTCTCCTTTTCTCAGACTTTTGTAACACTGTAGATACCCACTTATCTATCGGAAAAGTGGGTGTGTGTGGAACCCTCTTCCATATTTGAGCTTTTTTAGATTGTGAGCCCTTTGGGACAGGGAGCCATTTAACTTTATTATTACTATTTGCCTGTAAACCGCTTTGTGAACTTTGTTGAAAAGCGGTATATAAATACTATTTGAATGAATGAATGAATGAATGAAAAGGCAACCATTAATCCCTATAGTTAAGAGTATTGATTTTGCATGTGCTTTTTATTGCAAGCCGTGGTACACCATCCTGCATGTGTTAGCAGTTAAGGGAATCACAGACTGAGGTGTGGAGTTGATTGTTCCCTGAAGTTACTTCCACAGGAGTGATCCTCAGTTTTCTCACCAATGCATGTGATGCTAGCCATCAGAGAGCAAACCCGACAAATACAACTTTTTAGCTTAAACTCTGTGCACTGTAGTGGATCGCCTGTTTGAGTGCAAGTCAGCCAGCAGTAACAAACTGACGCACAAGGCTAGGAGAACCAGCTGTGACTTGGTTACTGTGGACATGTAACCATGGGGTTTCTTCCTTAATACCCTATGGGGGCAGCTGTGCCTTGGGTTATGGGGACATGGTGGAGACACAGGGCCATATGGAGCAGGCAGAACATGGGTGGTGGTGCTTCCTTTGTGTTTAATTCAGAAAATAAATGTGCTAAGAATAGGAAAGGGGGGGTCACCCTAGCCCTGGAAGTCGTCTTTGCCTTGTACCACACTCCCCTCGCTGAACTAGTCTTGTGGCTGCTACCTACATGGAAGCTCTACATTCCCACTGGGGTGGGGGTCTGTGCAGGCATTGGAAGTGCCCAGCCCACTTTCCTGTGCAAGAGCCAAGCCAGATGTGGCAGGGGGCAACTACCAGCTCTGCCCCTAGCTCTGGAGGGGATAATTGTGATCCATCCCAGTCCTTCTGGAGGGCTGTGGCCTGGTGAGGATCCCTGCTGGGACTCCCCTCTGTGGTGGAGGCTCTCTGGCCAGTTTCCCCTGGGGGCTGCTTGCCTTGCTCTTCCCCTCCTAGCCCCCTTCTTCCAGATTTTGATTTATATTATTTCCTCCTTCTCCCTGCCCTTGGTACCTCCTCCTTGACCTCTGCTTGTATCCTGTCTTGTCTCTTGCTCAGACCCTCTCCATCCTGTTCTCTTGTTAGTACCTCCCCACTGTCCTCTCCCCCTTCTAATATCCCCTGTGCTCCTCCTATCAGCCAGCTGCCCAGACCCTCCTTGGCAAGAATGCCAAGAGCAAGTGTCCCACCGGTCTCTGCGTGCTGTTCCTTCTGTCTGGCCAGCTAGTGTCTGGTGGTGGTGTCACCCTCAAGTGCCATGGCGTTTGACTCACGGCAGCATCTTGCTGCCTATATTCACCTGTCTAGAGACCACAGTGGGGCTGATAGGGCACTAGAGCAAAGACCTGACCATGGATCTGCCCAGCCCAATGGCCACTGCTGCTACTAGGGTTTCAGAGGCTAGATGGGTATGGCAGTGTTGCATTTGGCTGGCTGCCTAAAATCCTGCTGGTTCTCCCAAAAAGCAGCTGAGAAGGTCAGTCTGCTTTTTGAACACTTCAGCCTGTAGGAGCTTTTATGATGGCATGGTCTTGGAGGGAAAATTGTTCTAGTAGAAACCTGGTATGGCAGGAAGAACACGGGACTAAACTGGCCTTGATGCAGGCAGGCAACTCCTTGGCATGGAGGCGCATTTGGTAGTACAGCCCAGAGGCAGAATTATTTCCTCCCTTTGTTCTGAGAGCTAGGCCTGGAACTGGTTGGCTGTACCAATATTGCTGGCTCTTTATCAGGAGGAGGGGCCTTTGGTTCACACTCATCACTATAACTCAACTGGGCAAGTCTGAACTTTGCTGAGGCAAGCAGACTTCCAAACTGCCTGCACCACCTGTGCTTCAGGTCCTGCCCTTGCAAGCAAGCTGCGGAAATAGCAGCTGTTCCTAGCCACGTGCTCCTTTTGTAGTGGATGCTTTGGGAAGCCTCGGCGTAGAGGGCCCTGGCAAGAGGATGCTTGGAGAAGCTCATCTCTACCCCTGCCTGGGGATGGATCAAATCAATATACAGCCTAAGCCCTTTGTGCCTGGTATTGTTACTGTTACAATTAAAATTATCCAGGATGAAAGACCGCAATCTCATAAAAATATATTTTTGGTAGGAAAAAATGTGTCTAAAAATGTGGGCTTTAATCCTGGTTAATTTTGATCAAATCAGTATTGTTGGCTATTTCTTTCCTCCATTCAAAGATACAGCAGAATCTGTAGTGTGACCGAGGTCTGTATTCTGAAGCTGGTTTAAGAAATCTGATTTGACTGTACTCCAGCTGCCGACTAATACCTGTTTACAGATGTCAGCTTTGTTGGGCATGAGAAAGTTGGTGTAAAAACTTGCTGTTGTACTGAGAGATACTTGATACTCTTAGTCGATGCCTAGCATTGAGGTAGACAAGAACATAGTCGTTGGCAGATAGATATCCAGTAAGAGTGCTATGTTTGTAAGGCTGGCTTTTGTTCTTCCTTCAGGTAACAAGTATGTTCCCCGTGCCATCCTTGTCGATTTGGAGCCTGGTACAATGGACTCGGTCAGGTCTGGACCTTTTGGTCAGATCTTTAGACCAGACAACTTTGTCTTTGGTAAGTAATGCTGTTTCAGTGGCAGTAGTCTTGGTTCTTGTCTTGAGTTAATGTATCTTAAACAGCTGCTGCAGAACACACCCTCTGCCTCTGCTGCTGCCGCCGCCGATACCCACTCATTCCAAATGTCCTATGCATCTGGCTGCTTTGCATGAAATGCAAATCCTTATCCTGCTTTTTATGCTGTATTCAACTATATGGGGATCATTTTCTATATCCCATCTGATCGATGCTGCTGCCTTATCCCATGGACTTTTACTATCTATTGACGCTGGAGCAAAGAATAGCACATGCTTTTCAACACTTAGTCAACAGAGCAGAAATGTCATGCAGAAAAGAGTGAACCTCTGAACCACCTTTGTGATTTCCTTCCCCCTACCATTACCTTGGTTGTCCCAGGTGCATTGATTTTGGCCCAATCCACCTATTGTTTCTAGGCTACAGTGGCTTTGCTTTATCCTCAGTACTATAACCAAGAATTGTATGTAGAGATGCAACACCTTACTTGCCAACAGGCCAGATAAAATAATATATGTGTTCGAACATGGCTCATATGCTAGTAATTCCAACTCCAAGATTTTAGCACTATTGCCTAGGAAGGGAGAATTTTTTCCATACATTACTGATTTTGTCATGTGTATCCTGTTTTTCTCTAGGCCAGAGTGGTGCTGGGAACAACTGGGCCAAGGGCCACTACACAGAGGGAGCTGAGCTAGTGGACTCTGTGCTGGATGTGGTAAGGAAGGAGTCTGAGAGCTGTGACTGCTTGCAGGGCTTCCAGCTGACCCATTCCTTGGGTGGCGGCACAGGGTCTGGCATGGGAACGCTCCTCATCAGCAAGATTAGGGAGGAGTACCCAGACAGGATCATGAACACGTTCAGCGTGATGCCCTCCCCCAAAGTGTCGGACACAGTGGTTGAGCCCTACAATGCCACCCTCTCCGTCCATCAGCTGGTGGAGAATACAGATGAAACATACAGTATTGACAATGAGGCCTTGTATGACATCTGCTTCCGCACACTGAAACTCACAACGCCGACCTACGGAGATCTCAACCATTTGGTCTCTGCCACCATGAGCGGGGTGACCACCTGCCTCCGGTTCCCTGGGCAACTGAATGCTGACCTCCGCAAGCTGGCAGTCAACATGGTGCCCTTTCCCCGCCTGCACTTCTTTATGCCAGGATTTGCTCCCCTCACGAGCCGCGGCAGCCAGCAGTACCGTGCCCTGACGGTGCCAGAGCTCACCCAACAGATGTTTGATTCCAAAAACATGATGGCGGCCTGCGACCCACGCCACGGCCGCTACCTGACGGTGGCAGCCATTTTCCGGGGCAGAATGTCCATGAAGGAGGTGGACGAGCAGATGCTCAATGTCCAGAACAAAAACAGCAGCTACTTTGTGGAATGGATCCCCAACAATGTGAAGACGGCGGTGTGTGACATTCCTCCGCGGGGCCTCAAAATGTCGGCCACCTTCATCGGCAACAGCACTGCCATCCAAGAGCTGTTCAAGAGGATCTCGGAGCAGTTCACGGCCATGTTCCGGCGCAAGGCCTTCTTGCACTGGTACACCGGCGAGGGCATGGATGAGATGGAGTTCACGGAAGCGGAGAGCAATATGAATGACCTGGTCTCCGAATACCAGCAATATCAAGATGCCACTGCAGATGAGCAAGGGGAGTTTGAAGAGGAAGGAGAGGAGGATGAGGCTTAAGGTTAAGGAGGTTTAGTGCAATCAGGCCAGTGTTTAGGGAGAGAGCAGAATGGTTATATGGATGCATGTTTTGGTTTTACTTGGTGCTTTTCACTGTTGCCTCTGTCGGCAGTTTTGTGACCTCTATTATTAAAAATACTTTAAAGATACTTTATTGGCAAAACAGTTTAAAATTTAGGAAGAGGCTTTCTAGATAAATAGTCATAATAAAAACTGAGTGACACAAATCAGCCTCTGCACTTAAGGTATTATGTTGGTGGTATATAGATGGAGCAGAAAGATGAATCACAAATTTTTAATCTTAAGAATCGACTTTTGTGTTGAGGTAATTACCATTCCTGCAGCCTTACTGGTACAGAAGTTTGTTCACCGTGATTCTGTATTGCAGGCCTGAACGCTTTGTCGCAGAGGTAATCTAATAGTTTATCTGAGTAAAGACTGTTTCTCCATAGACAAATGGGGTAAGTGGTTGCTTTGGCCCTTGTCAAAAGGCAAAAATAACTCACTGTGTTGCTCCTTGGTGGGTTTTCCAGAGAACATCCCTGCACCTTAACAATTTTTTTGCAAATGTAAAAAAAGGATTATGCTCAAACTGCACAGAAGATGTATGTTAATGTTGGTTACTTTCCTTCATCTTGTGTTCTGACTATGCACAGTGTAGAAGTGTTGTGTTTGCAACCTACCTATGTTTTTTAATTAGCTTTTTTAAAGCTGAACACTTGCATTCGTTGGAGTGTGGGTTCTTCTGTTGATGCAAGTACTTCCACTTTGCATAATGAGAACTTGTCCAACATGTTTTTCCAAAAGCACTGGTCTTCAACCAGATGACTCCTTAGAGTTGATCTAGGATTTCATCAGTCAAAAGACTGTGCCACTGGATTTTACAGTTAGGGACTTTGTCTCTTCCTGTCCTGTAGCTATATTTCTGGAAGACATCTGCTTTCAAACATTTGTGTTCACAATCATGGCTGCCAGTGGTCCACAAAGGGATACTGGTGCTAGCTTAAGTCTTACCTGCTAAGAGGATAAAAAAGCTTAAGACTGATGGGGGTGGGAGGGGAGTGATTAAAAGTAGAATGCTAATAGAGCAGGCATGGATCCTGATAGCTGTGATGAAGCATGCTTTCCGTGGCAGTGTGTGTTGGCATTCTTTGTACATTGTGTAAACTCATCAAGGATCTCTGTAACAGTTATGAAATCAAATTTATTCAGATGGCTTTTGTCTGGTGTTAGTGGTGACTCTATATAAAGGCATGTGTTCTCAATAACTGCATTTGGCTTGCGTTTTCTCTTTAGATTTTTGACACACAGTATATACTGAAATGAGTGGGTTACCTTGACATTCCTTTTAAGCTAGTTAAACACAACTGCCCTGATTAGTCAATGGTAGATTTTTAATGATTTATTCAAAGGGAAAAAGAACTTTACATCATAGCAAAATGTTCAGCATGTGAAAGTTGCATATTTCATGGAAACAAATTAAAAACAGGAAATAGCTCTTTGCCCCTTCCCCGCAACCCAGTAACATGTAAAAATAATGGGCATACCAATCTCATGATTATAAAGAGTAGAGAAGTTAGTATCTGTGTACAAGCTCTTTTTATATCCTATAGAAGAAACTTTTCCACCACTCTGTTAAATTCCTCTGCAAAGCGTAGATGTAAATTGTGTTTTCCTTCTGGCATGAAGTGTAACCTGAAAAGACAAGGGCTGAATAAATTCCTGGGGTCAGGTATCCTGCACACTTGCAATATTGTTACTGGAGTGTGATCTGAGGTTAGCTTGATGATTGAACAAGACTAACATGAAACAATAGGCTACACATTTCTGTTCTAACTGAAATAAAATCCGTCAAGGCTGTTTTGTTCAACTGTCTGAAGTACTTTGTTGCTATTCCTGGGTAGAAGATGGGAAAGGTTGGCCTGGGACAGGCAAAAGTGGATACTTTTCAAATTTCTTCGTTGCAGAACGACAAGATAATTCCTTGATGTTTTGGAAAACACCAGATAACAGCAATAACAGTTGGTTATTGCTAAAAGCACCATGCATAGTGAAATGAGCTTCAATCCCTGGTCCTTGACTCCTTTCAAAAGCAAGCATACTAAAATGCGAATGATCTTATAGCACAAGCCCTATGCAAGTTTATCTGGAAGCAGGTGATGTTGCTATGTTCAGTGATACTGCTCTGGCTAAGTGTGCATATGCAGAATTGTAGCCTTATGTGCAATAATGCATGGTAACTCAAGTCTCACTGGGATTCCACATCTGGAAGCACCCTTTGTTCACTTAGGCTGATGTCCTTGCCATATTGTTGCAATAGTGTAGGGTTCTCCAAACTCTTTGGCACAAGGGTTGCATCACATATCTGGTGTAGAGGGCCCCGAAAAGAAATGCATGGAGAACTGATATTCTGACAGCTTGATTAAATACTTGGAATGGGTGGAAGTGGGTGGGGGGGGAGGAGAAGGAGGAGGAAGAAGAAGAGAACGGAGGGCAAGAGTAACTTGCACAGGAAGGGGGAAATGGATTTTGAAAAAGCATCAAGCAATCTACACCACAAATCAAATTTTTTTGTCTCCGTTTCTGCCCTGTATAAATTAGCCACAGTTCTAATTTTCCTTCCTAGTAAATTTGGAAAAGTTATGCCTTGGCAGCATCAAACAGCTCTAGTATAGAAGAAAGCTGATCGTAATAGGGCTGATGGTCTAGCAAGCTCGCACAGGATTGTGATTTTTGGTTTTAATGTTATAGCAACATTTTTAAAAGCCTTAAGGAAAATTACAATGTAATAGCACTAGTCCATACAATGCCAACACTAAGCTTGGTAAGAACCTTAATATTTTTAAAACGGTTGCCATTTGCCTGATGAAGCTGGAGCAATAGAACTTACGTGCATACCATTTAAGGTTTCAAAATTAATAACTTCTCCTGTATAATTAACCAATGCTTATGTCCAACACAGGGAAAAAAGTATTTGGGGTTTCATTCTATACCACTGACTCCAAAAGTGCTACAAGTAGGGCAACGGTAAGCTGAAGAGGAATGGGTCTGCTTAGATGATATTCTAGTTCAATGAGAGAATCCACTCACAATGAGATAACCCTTATTCAGAAGGTTCTAGGCTCACTCCCTGATATTACTGCCTGAAACCTGATGGGACGTCTTCTGCTAGTCAATGGCTGGACCAATGGTTGACTTGGTATAAAGCAACTTCTGGTCCTCTGAGTAGAAAGGCACCTTGACCGGCCATTTCCATCTTGTACCATAGTAAGCACTTACATGCCTGCTTGTGAGCTTTTGTAATCCTACCCCCTATGGCTGGGAGCACACCTATAAACTGATTGCATTTATGTGAAACACAGCCCACAAAATGCCTGCTTATGAGTAAAACAGAGAGTGTTAAATTTCTTCAGAACACCTACTGGAATTCCAAAAAGGAAGGTGGGGGGAATGTGTGTTCAAAGAGGAAAAAAGGGCTGGACTTACTGTGAGCTTATGATATGCTCATGAAGGTATTCTGGGTGGAAGCGTGGTACCAAAGGGTCTTTCTCACCATGTATTATTAATGTTGGGCACTTAATATGAGGCAGCAAAGACTGACAGATACTACCTAGGGGAGAAAGTGAAAGAAAAGTTAAGATAATTTTCTTAGTAAAATTAAAACAATTATTTCTGGTTGGTACTTAGCAACCAAATGGGCAGTCAAATCCATTGTCTGAAGAAAAAAAACAGCCGTAGTATGGCAGCAGTACAAGTAAGATGCAAAATTTTTATTCTAAATACGGTTTAGTGTCAGATAAGATTAGGGGACAGAACAATAGCTCTTTGGGCAGCATAGACCTTTATAGACCAAGGCACTCCATGAGAGTCCTAAAGGAGCCCCCCCCCTCCAGAGTATCTCAGAGGAAGCAGCATTTGGTATTCAGAGGTACAATTAAGCTATGCAGGGAGGGTGTATTTTGGAGAACAGGCAAAAGTGTCTTCCTTTTGTTCTCTCTGAAACATCTCTGCTTAGGAGAGAGCCTATGTTTCAAACATTTCAAGGCACACATCCGCCCACACTATGTTTCCTCACCTCATTCCAGGCTACTTACTAAATTATTGTGAGCTGTTTGAACAATCAAATTCCTTCTCTTTCCCTTGCCTACCAATTGTGGTGGGTTGTTGATCTTATATACACACACATAGAGGCTCAAGACTCCTAAATATTCTGTTGGTAGCGCTCAAAGCTATTTTGTACTTTAAAAATATATTAAAATTTAAGTACCTAGGATTTCCCCTGAATAGGTTGAGGCAACTATCTTATTGTTGGGTAGCCTTGTTTACTTCCAAATTGATAGTGAAGTTGAAAGAGACATTTTAAATTAAATGTTGCACCTCCCCAACTAATCCTCAGAATGCCAGATGCAAGGGAGTGGCAGCAAGATGCAAGTGTCTTGTGTGCTTCCTTGGGGCATCTGGTGGGCCACAGTGAGATACAGGAAGGGAGACTAGACGGGCTTTGGCCTGATCCAGCAGGGCTGTTCCTATGTTCCTTTCAATTGGCTCAAGCAGGCCAGCTCCCCCTTCATGAACTCTACATCTTTTGGTTTCAAACATTTTTCTCTATTTCTTCTTTAGGTTGGGTATTTCTGTATACCTCTGCCTTTACATATCTCCACCCATGTCCCTCTCTCTATGTACAATTCAACCTAGTTTCAGAAAGACAGGGATGTCGCTGTAGGAATGGAATCTTACTACCTTTAACCCACTCGTTCCTGATGCAGATTTATTCAGTAACAGAAGAGGGGGTTGAAATGGAAACCAAAATTAAGAATGCTGGGTTTTGAAAGATTACACGGATTAATTAGCGCATAGTTCAAAGGCTTTGGGAATGTTACAGTGAGGCTAATAGTGACATCAGAGATCCCCTGGGGTGTTTTTCTCAGCAATCCTGAGAAAAACAATGTAGGCTACAAACTGATTTTGAATTCAGTGTTTACTTGCCAAATCTGAAGAATCTTTGAAGTCCAGACAAGGAATACGAAACACAGGGATCTGCTCCACGAGGCCGAAGTGCTGGCTATCAGTTTTATCATGTATTCCAGCATAGTGGAAGAGGCTGGGGCAAGAGATTTACAAGGGGCAGTGCAACAGTATCTTAAAATTTCATCGCAGGTCATTGTCGAAATATGTGTTCTTTACACACCTACCCTTTCTGGGTTCTTCAAAAGCCATTTAAGCATCAGTGTTTACATTCAATCTTCTAAATTTGCATTCACCTTTGAGGAACAGTCATAGGATTTAAAATGTGCCCAGATTCTTTTCAATATAGAGGCATAAAAAGAGGAGAGTTTAAAAAAAAAATCAGTGTATATATTGCACTGAAGATGACGGGAGACACTTTACCCTCCTGAGGACAATCACCCCACAGAACCCTTTAAGCTGCAAATGGGGTATTTCCTTCCCCTCCCCAGTGATGTCATGCAGGGGGTACGCGGGGGTACGCGAGTACTGGTTTCTAGGATTACAGCTGGCCCCGCCCACTCATCAACTCCGCCCTCTGCAACGTTTGAATTTCCTGCATGTTTGAGTTGCCTGCATGTTCTCAGAGCCAGGCAGGCAGGCAGGCAGCGAGCGGCGCCTTTCCTTTCCTTGCCACTGAAAAATTAGTTGCTCTGGGGTTTTAACATGATGCCAGGCCTCCTTAACATGTTCTGGGGGTGCTGTGGAATACTGTTGCAACTGTTGGGTCAGTTTAAAATCATCTGAGGCCTCAAAAAGGGCTTTTTTCATGTCACTTCCTGCCACGACATCACTTCTGGCTTATGACGTCACTTCTGGTGGGCGGGTCCTGACACGTGCCAATCAAAAGTGAGTACCTGTTCTTAAATCATTTAGATGACACCACTGCCCCTCCCCAAACAGCTGAAAAGGAAATAGTAAAAGGATAGAAGAAATCCAAATGGCTGCAAATGAGATCATCCTAAATGGAAAGAATCAACAGCCAAAGTAGGACAATAACTTTATTAGGACTAAAAGAGGGCAAGTTTGAGTATGCCAGAGTTGTTATTCAGAGTGCAATCCTAACCTGGTGTTAGGCTGGTACAGTTAAGCCAATAAAGTTTGGCTGGCACAAGGGCCACCGTAAAGCACATCTGGACCACTCTTGGTGTCGGGGGGATGGCATACGTCTGGGTGCTGGCCTGTCTGACTCTGAGGTGGTCCAAACATTCCTTACGGTGTCCCTTGTGCTGGCCAAACTTTGCCGGCCTAATTCCAGGTTAGGATTACGCTCTCAGTCTATTCAGCAAAGGGGAAAGGGGAGCGCCAAAGCGGGGCTTGATGGCAATATTTTAAATTGTCCTAATAAAGGTATCACACTGCTTTGGCTTTTGTTTCCCCACCACCACCTATTCGTGCATATGATCAACATTGGTACATTATGAATTTTAAATAAAAGTAGAAGCTAAGGCTAGCCACCCTTTATCTTAGATGCAGCTGACTTGTGTGAATTCAATTATACATGCTTGGCAAATGGAAAAAAAAAAGCCAGGGGAAAAACAACAGTTCAAACAATGAAGGCAATTCTACTTTGAGATTGGAGAAGGAAGCTGCCGTTCCCCCAAACAGGAAGCTGCTGCTCCTGGTTCCCTGCCCTTGTGTCTTGTAATGTTTAAAGAAACAGTTTATATTTTGCCAATGTAAGGGCAAAGTGTAGTTTTGCATGTGCAGGATCTCAACTTTACATGCTGATTCTGGAGTATAAGCCTTGTATAAGACAAGGAGTGAGTTATTTCAATCCCTCATAGCAAAGGAAAGAAAGATTCAAAATGCAAATTTGGATTGGAATTCTCTTATCGTTGGATGAGATGTTTTAAATCATTACTATTATATGAACCATTAGTATATTGCAATGTTATTAAGAAATGTGTTTTCCCAACATTTCAAAACCACTGCAGACTATAATGGCTCAGTAGGACGATTCCTTCAGCAGCTACTCATTTGTTTCTGATTTCAATTTAAGATGATGCTATTGACCTTTAAGGCCCTTCATGACTTAGGCCCAGCCTTCTCCCATACATTCCAGTCTGCCCTTAGATCATCTGAAGGGGCTCTCTTTCAAGTGCCCCTCTATCCCAAGTTAAAGGGATGGCGGCTTGGAGGCAAGCCTTCTCTGTAGAGGCACCACAAATATGGAATTCCCATCCAGAAGAACTCCCAATCCCTCCTGGCTTTTCAGAGCGGATGCAACATATTCCTGTTTTGTCTGGCCTTTGGATGAGCATTGGATATCTGCCCTCTGCCTTTGGAATAGTCCTATAGCTTGAATGCTCCCCTGGATAATTGTTTTCCCCCTCCCATGACTTGATGAGATGTGTTGAGGTTTGTCCTGTTTTTTAATGTACTGTGTGTTCGTGTTAAATGTTAATTTTTTTAATGCTTTTGTTTTCTGATTTTTTAACTTATTGCTTGGTACATTGTATTTTTATGTTCTTTTGTAAATCGTCTTGGGCATTTGTTTCGGCATGCGAAAGGCGGGGAATAATTCTTCAAATAAAAAAAAAAGGTTTAGGAAGTTCAAGAATGGCACTAGAACACCAAAGAGTTTTGGAAAGGACTTCCTGGTCATACTGAGAAAATGTACTCATCAAGCCTGCCAAGTTAATTTCCTGGCCTTGCTGCCAATTCTGAGTTATATATTCTGAGTTATTATAAGGGATTTAACCTCTGTGTCCTTGATATACCAAACGACCTATCATTCAGAAGGTATGCTTTGTGTCCTTTGATCAACAGGTCTACCAGGTGGAAATTTAGGTTTAACTATTATTGATTTTTAACTACAACTGTCAATGATTGACTTGCAGGACAACTGTAAGTAGGAAATGTTAATTTGGATTTCAGGTGGAAGCAGTAACCTGGAAAGGAGAAACATTTCATGCACAACTAGAATTTTTAACAAACTTGCTTTCTTAAAAGCAGAATGACTGAAACAAATGCGGATCTGAAGAGCCTAAAGGCTATTCTGTGGTTCAGGGCTGTTCAAATTCCAGTTCCTTATTTGCAAGTGGATTGCTTTCAACAGAATGCCTGGAGACTTCTTGCTTGACAGCACTTTTGTCTGGTGCAAAGTACTGAACAGTGAGGGGAGGAAGGCGCACTTGTCTTATGTGCTGGCCTCTCTGACTCTGAGAGTGGTCCAAACATACTTTATGGTATTGCTTGTGCTGGCCACACTTTGCTGGCCTAAATGTGCCGGCCTACCTCCAGGTTAGGACTGAGTTTTGAGGTAGATAAGATTTAGGGGGCATCTCAAAAAACTAGGGACTCAGTGATACAGTTGCATTTGTTGGGGTGGCTCAATTTGTTTTGGGAAACATGGGTAGCTAAATCACATTTCCTCTACTTGGCTACTGTTTCCTTCTACATTTTAAAAAATTTAATATTACAGGCGGACTGAACGTTGTCGGTGACTGCCCTCAACTCCCTACTAAAAATGGGTCTTTGAATGGCAAATAAGGAACTCGTAAGTAGAAACCAAGTTTAGTTTCATGTTGTCCTTCTTTCTTGCTAAATGACCTAGGAAGGAAGGAGTGAGAGGGGACTCCAAATTCCTCCTATCCCAATTCCAAATTCCTAGTAATTTGCAAGTCGCAAAGTAGTAAAAAGCAAGTAGCAAGGTGTTTTTTTCCAGCACCTGCACAGATCCTCACATCACAGGGAAGGTGTGGTGATGGCCACTAATTTGGATGGCTTTGAACATGGATTGGACAAAAGTCATAGAGAATCTGTCTATCAATGGCTACTAGTCATAATGGCTATGTGCTACCTCCAGATCTAGTGGCAATCTGTCTCTGAATACTAGTTTCAGGGAAGCAGTGATGGGAGCAAGATATGCCTTTCTCTCCTGCTTGGGAACTTCCCAGGGGCAGCTGATGGCCTACTGTGGGAAACAGGATGCTGGACTAGATGGGCCTTTGGTCTGATCCAGCAGGGCTTGCTATCTGTTCTCACGAAGGTAAATGTCATCACACAAAACAGTCCAGAGGAAATTTTTGTGCAGCTGGGTCCTACTGTCTGTTGTAAACGACAAAGAACTGAGTAAAAGCTGACTATCACCAATAAAAGGGACATCCTCAGCTGTATTTAAGTAAACATGTGTTGGAATACAGCCATAATTATTTCCATATACTTATACCATGCTTCTTCTAGATAAAACACTTAACCCAGTTAACAGTCTCCATTCAACAAACCAAGAATAAAACATAAAAGTTATGACAACCATTAACAAACATATTTAAATATCAGCCACAGACTCTTGCATATCATAGTTGGAGCTCTGCTCCTGGAAAGCTAGCAAAGATGGAGCTAGACAGAGAGCTCCTGGGAGAGTGTTACACAATCTGGGTGTTGCAACACACACACACAATCCTTGCTAAGGCAGTGCTGGGAGGAGGACACTGCCCTGGATACCAAGCCTTGAGGGGGTAACAGAAGGCATCTTGGAGGCCTTAGAAAGGCACTTCATGATTTCAGTGAAAACTGGAAGTGCTTTTCTAAGGCTTCCAGGAGGCCTTCTGAGGCCGGGGTGGGGGGTTAATATGGGTTGGTATCAGTGATGGCATGCTGGCGGAACCGGCCGGTACGCCGTACTGCTTCCTCCGGAGGGGCTGGCAGCGAAGGGTGCCATTGCGCGGCAGAAGCCGCGCGTCTTTGCGCCCTCCTGCCTGACCCTGCACTCGGTTCGCTCCGAAATGGAGCGATTCCGGGCGTAGGGAGGTGTGGCTGGGCTCCGCCATTGGGGCGGAGAGCTGCCAATCATCTGGGCGTTCCGGTTCTTGGAGCTCCCAGATGACATCACTGGTTGGTATAGAGGGTGTTGAAAATGGATTTGCCCCAGGTGTCAGATGCCCTCGTTATACCACTGAGCCCTGCCTCTGGTGTCCCCCAGCTTTACAACTCACAATGATAGAAGAGAAGGACTTCAGTGCCTGAACCTTCCTAACGCTTCAGCAGTTTCAGAGAAGCCAGTTCTTAAGTCATCTTGGTCTGTTGATGGTTTTAAAGCTTCTAGCCAGCACTTTACCCTGGGAACTCATAACATTTTGCTTCCAGTAAGCCCTATGTGGTGCACTTGGGAATTATCCTCCTTCCCAATCCCCCCAGTAACTCTGTGGAACAGGTTAGGCTGACAGAGAATGCCAGGCCCAAGGCCACCAGGAAGCTTCACGAATGAACAGTAGGTGTTTCTTCCCAAGTCTCCCCAGTCTAAAACCAACACTATCATGCACTATTACTCTTGTAAACACAACATTAAACCAAGGACGACCCACTTGTCAACATCAGGGCTTGGGTTCCTTTAATAGTTGTGTGGGAAAGGGAGCAGATTGCCACAGAGCTGCTACAGGGGCAAGAAAAACTTGACTGCCGACATTCAGCTGCACATCAAAGGTACAGGAGCTCCAACACTGAAAGGCTGTATTTAAAATCCGATGCACTCCCAAAGACTATATATTTTAAAAGGCGAAACTAGGGCATTGGTCCTTCCCTCTTTCAAATTCATTCCGGTTTTTAAGGGAAGCTTTTCACAACTCACCTTAAGCTTCACCTTGTGTGTAGATCCACTGCTGCCTGACTCCTACCTCACCAGGATGACCAGGAGCAAAGGGAACAAGCAGGGGGTGGGTTAAGGATGTCTCTCATGGAATGCCTTGCTTGTGAACCAGCAGGAATATCTGGCTGGCCAGTGCTGAAGGCAGCTGTTTGACTACATGTAGATTAGGTCTGATCCAGCAGGGCAGCTCAGAGGTTCTATTCTCATCCCGGACACCAGCTAATTCACAGTCCTATCTCCAAGGTTATGACCCCTTATGTAAGCACATTTTACATTAAATGTGCTAGATGTCAGTAAGGGTGCAGATAAATACATTCGACACTAAATCCAAAAATAATTTATTCCTCATTCCATGAAGAGAAAAATATAAGTGTATAGGAAACATACAAAGATTATTTAAATCACAGCGATGAAGAGAAGAAATGAGATGCAACAGAAGTTTTGGTGCAGCATCACGCACAGATGCACCATAGCAGTACAATCCTAACCAACTTTCCAGCACCGGGGTAAGGGCAACAGCTCTGAGATAAGGGAACAAACATTCCCTTACCTTGAGGAGGCCTCCATGACTGCTTCCAACTGCAGGACACAGCACATGCCCCATTGGCACAGCTATGTCAGTGCTGGAAAGTTGGTCAGGATTGCGCCCAAAAAGTCATTGCTCATTCTGCTCTGCAGGATTGCTTACCGTTTGGCTTGTGTATAAACTGGGAGATTCCATCCACCCAGGCCTCACATGTTTTGCTGAAGTATTCACGTCCGTACATCTCTTCCATGGGTTTTCTGGCTTTTTCACTCCATTTTACAACGTCACGAATACCTGCAATTGAATTTATGCATTATTACCTTTTCCAAGAGTTCCAGAATTCTCTATATGACTTGATACAGTATTATACAGTACCATACTTATCTGAACCATCACAGGCATCCCATATTTTGCAAATTATTTTATATTACTTAGAAGTGGGTTCAACAGAACCCACTGTGGGGCTGTCATGGTTCCTGACCCGGATCCCAAGACACCTGATGCCAACCCATACACTCAATGCACTGAGAGGAGCTTTATGGGCCTTTGACAGAAGGGAGTTCATAAGATTGGTGCCACCACCAAAAGGGTCTTTCTCCTAGTGGATGCCCCAATGTACCTCTGGCACCCAGAGCAAGACCACTGATGATGATAAGAGCATACAAAGGGTTTATATTGTCAGAATGTCCTGTCTATAGGCACAGAATTAGGATTATTCATACAATTGCTAGGAACAAAGCTTGACAAAGTCAGTGGGCTTTACACTCATACAACCAAACCTTTGATGAAAGAATTGCTAAGTGTTTGTGGGAATTATAATTTTCCAGCAACAGAAACTCAGGTTTTTCAGCACTCAACTGTGGAATCAAAACACTAGTTTGGGAAAAGGTCTTTGGATTTCTTTCTCAATGGATATGGTTTCTCAATGGAACTTGAAGAACAATGACTGGATCCTAGGAGTCACTATGTTCGCCTGGGTGTATTCAAAGTGCCAAAACAAAAATGTTTCTGGAAAGCCCAATGTAATGGCATAGGATGGAGTTTATAGTTCCATAGTCAGGAATGATAAAAAATTTTTGTGTGAAACTAAGGGATCAGCATTGTGCGAGCGAATAAACACCTCAGCTCATGCATGGGCGAGAGGGGCAATCTCCATTGGCTATGCCTTGTCAGTCAATAGTGAGGACACCCCAGACCATGTCCTACAGAAGTCTAAGAGTTCCCCAATCTTTGGTTTTTCAGAGAGTACTGAAGGCTACAGTGGGGAGGAGGGAGCCAGGAAGCCCTGTTTCATGAGCAAAACGCTGCTGGTGGTTCTGTGGAAACCATCATAATGACTGAGGGCACAACCTAAGGAGCGCCCTAGGGCTGACACAACCTGCATATGTCGGCCCTGCACATGCAGTGCTGGCGCAAGGGTGCCATCCTGGACCCCCATGCCAGTGCTGCATCCGCAGGGCCAATGTTAGCAGCAGCGTCAGCCCCGCAGTGCCGCACCATTCCTGTACCATCCGAGTTCAGCTGGCAAAGGAGGATGAGAGGGCGTTTCTGGGCAGGGGGTGGGCGGGCCAGGAGGCATGTCGGCCCGGGGAGGGGTGGAGCTGGCATACAGCCATTAGACTGCATCCAAGCTCCCGTCCCTGAGCCGCGCAGGGTCCTCGGCTCTGCGTCTACTAAATGGAAGGCGCAGGTCCGAGGAGCCCATGGGGGCAGCTGGCGCCTACCCCGGGGTAAGGGCACAAATGTGCCCTTACCCAGGAAAGCTCCTGCCTGCTCCCACCTTGCTCTGGATACGGCGCAGGCCTACCGGCCTGCCCAATCCAGCACAAGTTAGGATTGCACCCTAAGTACAGTACATTTTTTTTCCTGATGTGTATTAAACAATGACAATGTGGCTCACATTTCTTCAACTTTTTTTTTTTTTAAAAAAAGGTTCTTTAGAAACTTAAAAGACAGCGCTTTGAATGACACTTCTTCATTCTTCTTATACACACCATTGTAAAGTTTCACGTCCTCTTCTGTCACACTGGAATTGGCTCCCCAAACCACCATTTTGTGGATCAGCTTTGGATATCTTGCAGCGGCAATGAGTGCTGTTATTCCGCCATCGCTCCACCCCAGCAGAGAGAACTTCTTGAACTTCAGGGCCTTGTTTCGCACAGAGAAACAGGATGGAAATAACTGCTCTTCAGCTCTGGAAGCAACAACTTGACCTATTCAGTATTTTTCAAGTTTAGCTACTATGCCCATTGAAGTTACTAGAGCAGCAGGCATTAAGAACAACAACAACACCCAGCCACCCCCTAAAAATTGTAATTCTTGCAGCATTCTTGAGATCTAAATTCTAAAGCAAGATTATAAATCTAAACACACTGTGCTGTGCTGTGCTGGTCTGCCTTCATTTACATGTAAAGTGGGACGTGCAGGTACAATTTAAAAGGAGCATGTGGGCATTTCCTCATTGACCTCTCTTATCTTCAAGATCTGTCCTTCTGAGCATTTTTTTCCTAAACAGGTTTCAATACTAGAAGAAGGTATTCCCAGCATGGCTGGGAAAGTGGGGGAAGAAATCCCTCTCTGCATCTCTTTAACCCATTCCCCTTACATTTGAAGATATGGGTTTTTGTGAGTAGACTATATATGGCAACATTTTCATTTAGACTTGAGTTTTTGAATGCCATGGTTTCGTCAGGCAAAAACTAGAGAATGCTACAGAAATATTCTGTTATAGGACCAAGATCCTAATTTTAACAAGCTCATTCTCAGATAGTTTTCAAGACACAATTCCCAGTGGTGAAGTGCTGATTTCGTATTCCTGTAGCCAATGTCTAAAAATCTAAGAAGGAATAATACGTAACCAGTTCTCAGAATTTCAAAGGACTAATTACTTGGAAGGTAGAACAGATTTACCTGCATCAAGTCAACAGCATCTTTGGCATCTCTTTCAAAAAAATCTGGAGGAAAATCTCGATTTGGGGGGATAGATTTTCCATACCCCCGAGGGTCCCAGGCTACGACTGTAAAAAGCTGCTTATTCATAGACTTCAGCTGTGGCCCAAAATCAGTCTGGCCACATCCTAAAAAAGTAATAATCACACCATCAGAGTAAATGGCAGCAGAGATCAGGGGAACACTCTCACATGCACCACAGAAATTCTACCTGATGTGGCCGGTCACGCACACGTTCTTGCAAAGGTAATTTAAAGCCGTTTGTGTTACCAGGCTTAAAAACAGCACAAATCTGAGAAGTAGTGGCTAACTTTAGCGTTACTTTTAAGCTTGTTAAAGCAAATTATTTGAAATGTCTTGGATGTGCACTCTGGTGTAAGTGGTGGAAGCATAGTCACTTCAAACATGGTGAAAAGGGGACCTGAGGGGGGCAAGGGGGCAAATACCCAGGTGCTGGGCTGGCGGAGAACAGGTAGTGATGCCGCCTGCCCCCCACCAGTGCTTACCCCTGCCTCAGAGGTCTGCATGGCTCTGGGAAGCAGCTTCCACAGAAGCAACCAAGTGCACCCCGAAGGGCCTGTTTACCCCTTCTTGGAGGGGCAGGGAGGCCCTGTGTACCCGTGTTGGGTCACTCCGAGCGTGACCTGAAATGGTGAGTGTGCAGGGCCAGCTCACCCCTTCTTGGGGAGGGGGGGGGTGAGTGGTGCTTTGTAGCTGCATTGGGGGAGGGGCAGCGGCACCCCCAGGGTTGCCCCTGGAAAAGTCTACATATACAAAAAAACACTGAGTAAAATAAGCATTGACTACTTAATACAAAAAAGTATAGTATGATAAAATACACATCAACCTTTGGTGATATTACTATGCCCATTAATGCTCTAGTCTGCCCAGAAATGCCATGCATATAATTTTGCCCTCCTTACAGCCGAATCCTACCTAATTTCACTTTCCACTTATGCAGCAGTGCCACCAAAGTGCATGCATGCTGTGGAAGGGGGCAGTCTCAGAGTGTCTCCTTCGAGTATAGGAACATTTGTTCCGCTGCCTGAGAGTACGTCTCACTGCCCTGCTGGGTCTACTCAGACCTGTGCTAACTATGCAGTGTAATTAATTACAGGAAATACAAAAATAAAGATGTGTATTTGAGCAATTAGGAGGTAACTATACCAAATACACCTTATTCCATACTAATCTTGCAAACTAATTCCTGTCCTAGAGATTAATGAGGGGGGCAAGGGGGCAAATACCCAGGTCTCCACTCCAAATGTAATCCTCCTCATGTGCCAATATGGAGTGACATTTGCCTAATCTCCTAAAATATTCCAATGAAGGAGCAAGGACCATCATCATGTCAGAGTCCACGTTTTCCGACATGAATATCTGTAAAATGGGCCTATAATAAGCAAGGTGTGTACTTAATTAGCCTAAATAAATAGACAAAGCATATAGAAGCCTGTTAACATTCCTGAAATTAATAAAATGTGCTCCCCACAACATTATTTAAAAATGTAGCCACACTTTAAGAGGCTTCTGGCTTTATTCTTATATGCATTTAAGAAAAGAACACTAAGAATGCGTTATAGATAAGACAAAAGATCCAAACCTAACATGCCAGGAAGTAGCAGGACTACATGGTTGCCGTTTCCTGTTTGCTGATAATGCAGGTGGGCGCCATTCACTTCAACTTTAGCAGAGGTTATTGCTGTGCTGGAAGGAACATCCCCCAATAAACATTCAACATTTTAGCTTAGTTATGGTTCATTCACTTAATTAAACATATATTGTAATTATTTGTTGCAGAGCTCAGCTGCAATCCAAAGAAATGATATGCTAGTACATAGGAGAATTGTGCACACAAAGCTACACTAAGTGGCCTTTCTGATTATGGTATGCCTGTTTCACATCATTCTGCATAATCCTGGTTATACTTAGTCAACACCACCTTATTGGAAATCTATAGAGATGGTCAATCTCCTAACCACAATTAAGAGCGCATGCAGCGGCTCATGTTCCCACCTTAACCAGATCTGAAACCAGTTTCAAACCTTGGTTTGAAATCTTAATTATGTAGAAATTAACAACCAATGTTAAGTGAAAAATCCTTGTGTTTTAGGAATAATTACACAGTATTAAAAACCATTTTCTACCAAGGATGCGTTAAGAGCAACGTTGGTAGAAATGCAATTTCCATTGCATCATTAGTCGAAAACTAGAGAAACGTGAATTACTGTGGTGAGCCTACCGTTGCTGAAGCAGTTTTGCAGAACAGTGTAATAATTCTATGTAGGGGAAAAGTTTTGCCTGTTAGATTCTGTGCTTATTGCGCATGACATAAGGGCACAGGAGCTCAAAGAAAAGCTGACTGCCCTTCTTAAAGCCTTCTTTCAATCTGCTATAATAGTGTCTTCATTTTTGCAAGTTAATTGCTTCTATACAAAACACAGGAGAACATTCTTTTCATACTGAGATTGCCAAGAAAATTCAGGTCTGTCTCCCTTTCACTAAAAGTCAATATAACTGGACAGTTTGAGCTCCACTTTACATTGGGTCAACATTAAACGTTAGTTCTTTTCACACTGGCAGTTGCCTACAGGGTAACACAAAAGAGCAGAAAAGCAGCAATACCTTATTACAACATGGCTAAATACAATACTTCAGCCTCTTCGAGCCAAATCCCACAGGGATCTATTTACACCACAGTACACATTCAGAATTATCCATTACATGTTGTTAACAAAGCAACATCGCTTATTAATCTTGGTAAATAATTATAGGATTACAGAAAATGATGCACTGAAATTTGATGCTCCTGCAGCATCTGAACAAAATCATGTTTTGAGATTATATATAATGTTTATACAGGTTGAATATCCCTTATCCGGAGTGCTTGGGATGGGAAGGTGTCTGCATTTTGGAATAACTGCATAACTATAATGAGAAATACTTCCTTTTCTTCTTTTCACTATTACCCATTTGGATGTCTGCTGGCCTCTTTGACATTTTTCAACAATGGCACACACCACAGAGCAGAGAATAGAACTCACAGCCTGTATGTGGGAATGAGCATAAAACTTTCAATTGTTCACACTACAGAAAGTTAGGCCTTTGGGCCTACTTAGCTGCAGTGATTATCAGAAAATCGGCCTTACAATATTTTGATTAATGGAAGAAGACACAACTATATATTCTGCTGAGCTTGCAATATTGAGAGCGATATTGCAACAAATAGTATTTTCACTGTCTTCTTGACAATTCCTCATTCAATACGTGTGTTTTTCTCTGTGCACGCAGGCGTGTGCCTGCACAGACACTGACAGAAACCCCTGAGCTGGCCAACTGCTGAGTTAATGGCCAACCATTGATCAGCTAATCTACATGCACTGTGGGAAAATTTAAGGGCCCAATCCTACAGCAGGGCAGTACCAGTATCCCATGTAATGCACTGCCCTGGCATTTTATGGCCATTGTAAATGTGCCATAAGGCACGTGGGGAGGATTGCCAGGCTGTGGGGAGAGTGGCAGGGAGGGGGTGTTTCTGGGCAGGGGGAAGGCAGTCTGTGGGGCAGTTCAGGCTCAGGAATGGGGCAGGGATGACCGCAGAGGCTGCCACTGCATCCTATCCCTCCTCCTGGGCCTCCTTGGTTCTGCATCAGCTAAATAGCTGGTATTTAGCTAAATAGCAAGGTGCCGTCAGCTAAATAGCTGTTACAGATCTGAGAAAACCCACAGGGGCTACAGAGACTGGACACAAAGACAACTTCCAATTGCTTCCTTGGCCTTGTAGGATACAGTGGCGACTCAGTGCTGCTGTATCACAAGGCAGCTGCATAGGGTTGGGCTGTAAGTGCTTCTGTCATCTAATGCGGCCTTTGGGATATACCATACATTAAGGTGGTAACATGTGAGTTTCTCCAGGGAAGGCATTCCCTATCCAAGGTGCCACAACCAAGAACACTCTCAGATCACCACCCAACTAGCCCCAGATAGTATGGGGACCTGAGGATGGCCTCTACTAATGAATGTATGTTTGGGCAAACTCCTGTGGTGTTATGTTGTGGAATTCACAGCACCATGTTTGTCACTGAACAGAACCATGATTTGAAAACACCAACGGGCAGCGCAATCCTGCCCCTTGCATAGCGTCGACTGCAGGCGCAGATCAAAGGAGCACATAGGGGAGGCTGGAGCCTCCCCTATGGTAAGGGAACAAACATTCCCTTGCCACGGGGAAGCTCCAGCCTCTCCTAAGCAGCTTCGGATATGGCGCTGGCCTGTCGGCCTCACCAGTCCGGCGCTGCTTAGGATTGCGCCCTAAAGCTCATTTATGCGAGTGCTGCACAGTGAAACATAATTTACTTTGTCATTTCATTAGCCATATTTTATGTTCTTCACCATGTTAGAATGTTGCAAACATGAGTTGACCATGAGTTGGCAAAAGCAAGAGTCTTGTTTGTGGACAGCTGTGACTTAAAGACTAATCCTATATTTACCCATGTAAATAGGATGGATCAGGAAAGGATAGTGGGTCTCCAAGGTCACAGCACAGCACATTGTGCAGGAAGGAATGTGAAGGGGACTCGACAAGAAGTCATTTATTTCACTGGGACTCCCAACTAAGCAAACTCACAGCCTTGCAGAGCAATCTTAAGCAAATTTACTCTGAAAAGTCCACTATCTTCAGGGGGGGGGCTTATTCCCAAAAAGTGTGCATAATATTGTATTTCAGCTTTAGTCTGAAACAAACAAAAAAAGAGATGACTTTAGTTTATACAGCACACAATGGTGTTCCTAGAGGGGGGCAAAACACCAGGTTTTTAAGTTTTTCAAGTGCCATGTAAAGCGGCCCCTCCCCCTCACCTCCAGAGTCATTTGTGGTTTGAGGAGTTCGCTGGGTTGGAGGCTTTGCTCTCGGAGCCGCGAATGGCTCTGAAGGCGAGGGGGAGAGGTCACTTTACACATGAGCTCAAGCTCCTGCAAAACATACTGTTCCCCAAGGAATGCCACTGACGGTACACGGTACAAAGCTAGGGTTGTCTCTCGCAGCCAACCCCCCCCCCCCCCCCCCGAACGGCCCGGGGGGGCCCAATTTCATTCTCCTGGGGGGAATAGATACAGTACTGTATCTGTTATGTGCATAGAGGCTGCTGTTTCTTCCTCACTTTTCATATTTGTCTGTAAAAAACAAAAGAGGTTGTGCCTTGGGGCGGGGGGCTCTATTTACATGCCCAGAGGCATGTCAGCTCTATTTTTTAAAAAGGAGGCCCTCTGCGGTTTCCCTCTGAGGCCGCAAATTCTTTTGGAAAAGGCTTTCTTTCTAAGAACGGCACACTGCGCATGTTCAGAAGGACTCAGCCCAAGGTACTGTGCAGGACAGTGCTATCATTTTTGAAAGCAAAACCTGGCGCGCCTGCTGGGTCCTCCTGCCGTGATAAAGAAAGCCAAGCTTCGGTCAAGTCAACTCAAGCCCTGCATTCTCATCGGACCCCTGAGAGCCGACACGCTTCGCCCCGACTGCCAACGTCTGGCTGGCTCGCACCCAGCGCCCTTTCAATATTTTGCACAGGCGCCCACCGTCCTTCTGGGCCACCAATCCCGCAGGCGCCTGCAGGCGCCGCGCTTGGCCGCCCCTTCGAATCGGAACGTACCTGTAAAAGGCGGCGGGTCCCCGAGGCCGAGGTGCAGCCCACCGTGCGGAGTGGTAGAGCTGCGAGAGGAGGCGCCGGAGCAGCTCCCCTCCGCCCCCAACTCGAGCCATGTTCCTTCTCTGCAGGCGGCTGGCTGTGGCTCCGCCTTCGCCTCGGCTGCGCTGGTGACCGTCCCCTCGGAAGGTCCTATAATAACACTGAACGGACTCGCCGGGGCTTGAAGGCGCAGCTTTGTCCTGTCGCGCGTTTCGTAATCTAATTTTGCAGGCAGGGGGCGACGGTAGCCGCGGCGATCCATGCCGGGCAAAATACATCCAAAGAAGGTGAATGCCAACTTGGACCCGAGCTATCAGTGGTTATTAGCCCTTTTTGGCTATTCAGAGACCGTGTACCCCTGAATACCAATTAATGGAGAGCCAATTAATGGATAGCAGGGGGCTTGTCTTTTTTGATGCCCTGCTTTGGGGCTTCCTGGAGCTACCTTGATCTCCAGTGTGGTAAACCAAATGCAACCCTGTAAACCTGTTCTTGGGCTAAGCACCATTACGTTTAGGGCACAATCCTAACCTGGAGTTAGGTCAGCACAAGGACCACCATGAAGCGCATTTGATCCACCCTGGGAGTTAGGGAGGATGGCGCACGTCTGTGTGCTGGCCTCTCTGACTCCAAAAGTGGTCCAAAAATACTTTACGGTGTCCCTTGTGCCAGCCAAACTGTGCTGGCCTAACCCCAGGTTAGGCTTGCGCTCTTAGTGAGGCATGCTTCAAGTTAGGACTGGGCCATAATTATTGTTGTCTGACATGCTCAGCCAAGATTGGGCCCCAAAGTGGCTTATAATTAAAATCCTCAAGAAGTGCAAGGTGTGACAGATTTGTGGTGCTGTTTACGGCATTGGATATAGTGGAAGCTCCAAGCTCTTCTGTCTAGACTGGGAGGTGGCAAAAGGAGCTTCCAGTTTTCCTCAGGGAGTGACTGACTGATGCTGAAGATACCAACCAACAGAAGCAGTTTTGTGGAACGTTGTTGTGGGGATGTGATTCATTCCCCTCAAACTTTGGTTGCCCGCTCTGCAGAGAGGGGCCACAACTTCCTTTGCCCAAGCCCACACCACTTTGCAAGCAGCTTGTTGCCTTTAATGAGGTCTTTTTCCATTCTCACATCTATCATCCAGCTGTTCTTTGCTGGGTTTATGATTCACACTTGATATGATTCACACTCCTATGCTTGGGAGCAAGGCCCTTTGAATATAGTGGGATTTACTTCAAAGGAAACATGTATAGGATCGCACTGTGAGTACTGGCCTTGATGACACTGCTACTGAAATACCCAGTTACAGTCGATTCAGTAGATTTACAGTGGATTCACTGATTTCACTGCCTGCTACTCTGTGCTTTGCTGGGGTTCCTTGCTTGTTGCTTGGCCCCTTCTTATCTCCCTTTTACAGTTGATGTTCCAAACTTCCTTTGTGTTTCAGAGTCACACAAGCATGTATTTGTCAAAGAGAGCCCTTCCCTTCTGCTACAGCAAAAGCACAGCTAAAAACAAAAGATTCTGAGATGCAGAGCACAATCCTAACCTGGAGTTAGGCCAGCACAGTTAGGCCAGCAAAGTTTGCCTGGCACAAGGGACACCATACAGTATGTTTGGACCACTCTCAAAGTCAGAGAGGCCAGCACACAGACGTGCGCCATCCTCCCTGACTCCGAGAGTGGTCCAAATGGGCTTTACAGTGGTTAGGATTAGGCCCTCATGAAGCACTTGGGCCTAAAGGAAACTGAAATGATTTCCTTGAAACTGAAACTGCAATGGAAGTGAATTACAGTACCATAAATAGGCTATTGGGAAACTTCTGAACATAAGGGGAATAACGAGGCCAGGCAAAGGAGCAACAGCAGGAATCCTATGCAGAAAAATCAGCTCGTCAAACAAACAGGGTTGGAATGAATGAGAAGATTGGCAAGATAGAGTGAAAAGAACTACATATCAAAAGTGAAAGCTGCCCTCAAACAGCAGTCCCCAGTTAGTGGATACATGGATACAGATTATATCTGAGACAGGATAGATCACAAGTCCACCTGTTTTTGTGGCCACCTCTTTTTCTACAAAGGTGGGGCTATCAGCTGGAAGCAAGCAACAATTGTGCTTTCCTCAACTGAAGCAGACTATGCATAGCCACCCAAGCATGTCAGTTATGTGGTTGCACTTGCACCAGTTGCTAGAAGATCTCGGAATAGCTGAGCCAGAACCCACAACACCCAGAAGACAACCAAAGCTGCGTAAGGTCACCTTGTGGGCAAAAGACATTGCCATGAAGCACGACCTGCTGAGACACATGCAAGAAAGAGAACTTGTTGAGATGAACTATTGTCCAACAGGGGATGTGATTGCTGATGCTCTCACTAAGCCAGAGGCTGTCACCAAGCTTTACAAGAGAAGATGAATCTTGTGGACTTGTGCATGTGAGGCTCAAATCCTAACCAACTTTCCA
>JAJKFI010000019.1:17600803-17721313 GCA_029204185.1 Lerista edwardsae
GCCACACCTCAAAAACACCTTTTACATGTACCCTGTAAAAACACTTTCCGAGTTAGAAGAATCCTCCTGCTGTTCTAGTTCTCATTTGCTACTCATTTCAGACCCCTGGCTTATGCTTACAAAGTAGTTAAGGAGGTCTATCCTCTTACAAGCATAAAGGGCTATAGCCAGCTTTCCCACGGTTGCCCCTTTGCTGCCTTCCTTCATGAGCCACCTCTGAAACATCTGGTAAACTTTTTCTTTTAGTCCATCCCGTTCGTAGTCGTGGTCAATTTCATCCAGGTCTGGATCGGTGAAGCCCAGTTTGCGGGCACAATGTTTCCACTGTTTGGCCAGGTTGTCTCTCACACAGTTCAGGTGCACATCAGAAACTAGGGCAGTGCTCTCTGGTGGCAGAAAAAGAAAAGTAAGCATACTGATATCAGTGATAGAAAGTGCTTCCTAGGTTCTCAGCAGTGACAGAAGCATTTATATACTGATTTCATATTTTGGATCGTGCTGGGTTTCCAAGGGGTAACATAGGGTTAACCTCATGTTGTTCAAGGATTAACTTCTTGTTCAAGAAAAAAAGACAAACCTTACAAGGTGCCAAATAGGGCAGTTTGTCTACAAATCTATTCCAATGCATTTTGAGTATGACAAGTCTTTTGACAGTAAGAACAAGGGGCACGGCCACAGAGCGTGTAAGTCTGAAAGGGTGTGGCTAGCTGGTATGTTCCCTTTCCTAGCCTACCGGAGAAAATGGTACCCAATTTAACAATGCCTGAAGAATGCCTGATGTAAATATCATAAAAGTGAAAACAACAAATGAATAAGATGGCATGTCATCCTAGGTAAAGGTTTCCCCACGATCGAATGGTCTAGTCGTGACCGACTATAGGGGGAGGTGCTTAGCTCTGTTTCTAAGCTGAAGAGCCGGCGTTTGTCTGAGGACAAGTTTCCGTGGTCATGTGGCCGGCATGAGTATACGCTGAGATTGCACAGAACGCTGTTACCTTCCCACCGAAGTGGTGCTTATTTATCTACTCTCATTATTACGTGCTTTCGAACAGCTAGGTTGACAGGAGCTGGGACAAATGACGGGAGCTCATTCCGTTGCATGGTCTTGAACTGCCAACCTTCCGGTCAGCAAGTCAGCAGAAGCGGTTTAACCCATGGCACCACCACGTCCACCCATGTCATCCTAGACCATTAATGAAATCTGCTTTTTTCTGTTATCTTCAGCAACCCTATGAGCTAGGCTAGGCTAGCCAATTTTCATGGCTGAGAAGGCATTTGAATTTGGATTTCCTCAATCCTCCTCCTCCTCCTCCCCCCCCTCTCTCTCAGATTGGCAAAGCTATTGCAATTTTGGGAGTCTCATAATTTTGCTTCCCGCAACTTTTAGAATGGGGCAAGTAATGTTAGCATCACAACCCTTTACCTATACTAGATCCTTTACCTTGATTGCATTGCTGCCTTCCCCACTCCCCCCGCCCCTTAAAGGGCCAGTGATAGGGCTTTTCAGGCTGGGGAATCACAATGCCCCAGTTTGAAAATCTCTGCTAGCAAGGAATAAAAATATTTGCTTTTCTACTTACGAAAGAGTTCCTGGTAATCTGCATCATTATACTGAGGATAGGCTGGTGTACTCCTTATTGGGATAGTCTGCTCTTTAATTTCCATTCGGTTGTAGGAACCTATCTGAATTCCACTACTGTTAAATATGTTGTAATGCGCAGATTCTTCTGTGCACAAAACATTAAAAAGAAAAAAATACATTAAATAAAGCTAATAAGTAGCCACACACACAAAATGAGAATGGAGATAATATGAGTGAAGAATTTACCCATCAGTGTGTTAAATTTTCAAAATGTAAATATCACAAGAAATTTCTTTTTTTTGTACTGCATTAATATGGTGATCATTTTTAATTTAAGTTATTATGGTCCATAAACTAAGGAAGGCATACTTCCTGCTCCTCAAGTTTATATAGGATAGATTACACAATTGTGTTTTCTTTTAGGGGGACTGTGCTAGTCAATGCTCCAACCCTTTGAAATCTTAGCTTGTGTAAGAGTGCAATCCTAACCTGGAATTAGGCTGGAAAAGTTTGGCTGGTACAAGGGACACCATAAAGTACTGTATGTTTGGACCACTATCAGAGTCAGATCTGTGTCATCCCCCCTGACTCCAAGAGTAGTCCAAACGTGCTTTATGGTGGCCCTTGTGCCGGCCAAACTTTGCTGGCCTAACTTCAGGTTAGGATTGCGCCCTAACTTACACCCGTCGGACTAATCATCATGTTTCCCAAAGGAGACATATGACGGCTCCCAGACATGACAATATTTCAAAACATGGTGAGAATCAAGCCTTTGAATGAAACAGAAATTATCATTTCGAATTTGTTCAGTGAACCTTGTCCATCTGGGATTTCATGAAGTTTGTGTCAGGACAGCTAAGGTTCATCGAGCTCTTAGTAAACTTCAGCTTTGGCACTATGAAATGGAATCCCAAACTCTCTCCTTCTGGAGCAGTTCTGTAGAAGGAGCAGAATGAAGGACCCAATTGCACCATATTCAGTGCTGTTTGTACTGTGTGCTCCTCCAAATACCTAAATTTGGCAAGAGAGCAACCCCAATTCTGGGATCAGAATAAATCATAAATAATTACCAGTTTCACAAGTGCATTTTTTGTATACTGTGGTTGAATATGCATAGTTGGCAGAGATATATCTCCCTAAGAAGATGCAGAAGCAGGGATAACATGTGATCCTCTCTGACCCTTCCCCAATCATGTGTTGTACTTTTTCTGGGACAATGAGTACTGTTCTACCTCCATTGGTGCCATCTATTTTGCTATCCTATGGAGCAACTAACTATTCCCTATGAATTGCCACCTTGCTTCTCATGGTTCCCCACCCCCACACACACACCTAACATCCATCAGTCATAAAATGGCTTCAAGCAGCCCCTTTTTCCTTGCAGCCAGACTTGCAAGTGCTACTAGTTACCAGTTTCAGGGCTTGTTCTTTTGAGCCTACTCCTAAAGCAACCGCATTGACTAAGAACACAATCCTAAACGGGAGTTAGGCCGGCATAAGCTAAGCCAGCAAAGTTTGGACAGCACAAGGGCCACCATAAAGTGTGTTTGGACTATTCTCGGTGTCAGGGAGGATGGCTCACGTCTGTGTGCTGGCCTATCTGACTCAGAGAGTGGATCAAACATACTTTACAGTGGCCCTTGTGCTGGCCAAAGTTTGCTGGCTTAGTTTATGCCGGCCTAACTCCGTTTAGGACTGTGCCCTTAACCACTTTGAGCCCAATCTTCCCCTCACTTTCTGATGGTTGCAAGGCTCCTGCGACAGCGCTGACTGCCATAAAGCAGTCAGTGCCTGTTGCAAAAGGTCCGCAGAGTTGGCACGCTGCCATGAGCGCTGGCAGGCAGGTGTGACCCCACTATCACAGAGGCTGCATGTGACCATCTGTGGCCTCTGTGGGCACTCAGAATGCCAATGATGGGTGAAAACTGGAAGCATCTTTTTATACCTTTATAAGGCATTCTGAGGCTCAGGGAAGTTTGAATACCTGCAGATTTTGGTATCTACAGGGGTTCCGGGAATGGAACTTCTGTGGACAATGAGGAACTTCTGTATCCTACTCTATATGCAGTTTGAGAACATGAGAATCGTAAGACTCTTTGTGTGACTACTATGAATGTAGGCTTTGGGGCTTGCATAACTATCACATTATATTACAAGACTCTGGAGAGACCCATATTAAGAATTCATTTTGCCCATTGGAAGAAAATGCCCATGCTTGTTTACCTGTACTTCTTTGGAGTGCAGAAGTAGGGTGAGCAAAATTTGCCTTCGGAAAAGGTATGGACTCTACTGGATCTAAACCATAAATGTTATCTTAATTACATCATAGTCAGTTTGTGAAACCTTAAAGCCTTTAACAGTGCAAAACACACATTAGAACACCACCGTAGTACTGCTTAGACATGTGCTTGAACCATGCCAAAAAAATAGTGAGCAGGAATGCTCTCACTCCCAGCGGCTGACCATGCCCCTTACATGTGCTCAATTAATGTAAAGCATCTACACATGTACAGACTGTGTGCAGGCTCCAACTCCGTTATCGGGGAACTTTCAAACAGGCAGAGTTCCCAATTAGAGCGGGGGGGGGGACAGAGCTTATGTGTGTGTCGGTCATTCAGACATTATGCCCAGAGTCCATATAGGGTGGAGATGGAGCCAGTAGGCATGAGTCTTCTCAGAGCAATCCTAAACTGCGCTGGAATAGAGAAGCTGGCAGGCCTGCGCTAAATCCAGCCCAGCTTCGGAGCACTGGCGAGACTCCTCGGGGAAAGGGCACGTTTGTGTCCTTGCCCGAGGGGAGTCTCCAGATTCCTCTATTAGTTCCTCGGATCTGAGCCTGCTATATAGCAGGCATAGAGCCGAGGAAGCTGTGTGGCCCAAATTCGGGCCACAAGATCTGGGGACGAAGGCTTGAATGCAAACTACCAATGCAGGTCTTCCCATTACTGCTCCTTTTTCGACTGGTACTGGCTGCTTTATGATAGTGCCAGAGTCAGGCCGGCATGAATAGGATTGGGCCAAAAGTTTCATTTCAGGGAAGATACATATGAAGCTGCTTTATGCTGAGTCCACCTGTTGCTCCATCTCACTCATTATCGTCTCCACTGACAGGCTGTAGCTTTCCACATTTTCAGATAAGGTCTTGCCCAGCCCTACCTGGAGAGATAACCAGGGGACACCCCTCCTCCCGCACCCCGCATGCAAAGCATGTGCCCTACCATTGCGCTACAGCCACTCTTCAGCTGTAAGAGCCGTAAAGTAGCAGCTGGATTTACTACAATTGTCAATAGCCAATTTACACTGGTGATGCAGCAAAAAGCAGAGCATGCAGTGGTGGTCCTACGGGGGCAAATACCGCAATTCTGCAGAAGTGAGTCGTGGGAACGGCGTTCAGCTCGCCCACTTTGCCCCTGTACAGCTCCAAAATGGAGCCTGGAATGGGGGCGTGGCCAGTGGTGTCATTCAAATGATTTAGGAATAGGAACTCACTTTTGATTGGCACTTGTTGGGAACCCGGAACCAGCCACGGAGCCCGTTAGGATCCGGCACGCCCGTTCTGGTCCGTTCCCCCTGAATGACATCACTGGGCGTGGCGTGTCGGCGCAAAGGGCAAGGAGTTGGCGGGAGGTGCTCCTTGTTCCTTGCCCCGGGACAGGCCTTTGGCTGGGTCCACAACTGAGAGCATGGTTCCTGAGGAAAAAACCTCAGCAGTCAGCTTACTTACCACTTTCTGTGCTTGGATATTTGGGGAAATGATAAGGCATGGGTGGCTTAAAATGATGATTCACACCAGATTCAGGCACAGGTGGTTTACTGAAGGTGTTGGTTGAATTTGATCCATAGAGAGTATCTGCATTCAACGATGTTCTGAGATGAGCAGGTCCTGGCCCGTATAATATACTTGGATCCAACTGTATGTTCCTTTCCAAATCTATTTCTGGAGTTGCCTTGAGTGCTGTTGCTTGCTTTAGAGGACTGTGATGGGCCACATTGCTGCTGTAATGACTAATATCGGATCTGGCATGGGCAGCTCTCAGATACGACTCCGATGCCCGTGGGGGAGCCAATGCCTTTGCAAATGGATCGTAAGAGACCTTCCGCCTCCGCTCCTCCTCTTGCATTTCAGCGCTGTACGACACTGAATGGGTTTCTGGCCTGTCCATCCGGCTGCCATACTTGTGATAGTTCAGCTCGTCCTGCAGCTTTCTCTCGAGGGTCACAGGAGGTGCAAAGGAAGTTTCACAGCTCTCAACAGGTTCGTTTTCGGGATAAGGTGCGAACAAGTCTTCATTCATGGTGTGGGTCGAACTGTGCAGGGAGCCAGGCACATCTGCAGGGCAGGAGCAAAGGTCCAGATTGTTTGGTAAAGGTTGAATTAAGATTTTTTTTTTATGAGAGTCGAAAAGTACTTACTTACCAACTCTCTATCAGGGATGTGTGGTGCGGGGGCGGCAAGTGAGGCAGGACTGCTTATTGAGTTCTTCCATAAGTGGTGGCATCGCCACTGGGGTTGTGAGCATGCAAGCACTCACACCCACGCACTCCAGACGTTGTTCAGAATGCATGTGTTGTGAGTGCCTGCATACTTCACACAGCAGCAGCAGCAGCGCACCTTTTGAGGAACTCTGGTGGGGCGGTCCAGCTGCCCCCACATGCACGTCCCTGCTCTCTATTAATGCAAAAGTAATCATGAGGGACGTGGTGGCGCAGTGGGTTAAACCGCTGCTGCTGGGTTTTCCGACCGGAAGGTTGGGAGTTCAAGACTGCGCGACGGAGTGAGCTCCCGTTGCTTGTCCCCGCTCCTGCCAACCTAGCAGTTCGAAAGCACCTAAATGTGAGTGATAAATAGGGACCACTTCAGTGGGAAGGTAACGGCATTCCATGTGATATGGCGTAGAGTCATGCCGGCCACATGACCTCGGAAGCTTGTCCTTGGACAAGCGCCGGCTCTACAGGTTTTGAAACGGAGATGAGCACCGCCCCCTACAGTCGTTCATGACTAGACAATTCAGTCGTGGGGAAATCTTTACCTTTTTAATCATGAGAAAACTTCCTTTCCTTGTGCTGCCCTGCACCTTTGTTTTTGCAGCAGCCTGTTTCATAGTTATTCTGGAGATAACATTTTTTCCTGGGCTTGAGATAAATGGGGCCAAAAGCTTCACCTGCAAAAACCTTCACCTCAGAACATCCAATTCATTTAAAAACAAACAAAACAAAAAACAAAACATAGTTTGGGCAGTGGAACAATGCCTCAGGTGTTTTCCTTCTCTCCTCTTCTCTTGTCTCTAATATCCTCCTTGATTTCCTGGTTCACAACAAACCATAGGTTGCCGTTACATCCAAACCAAGCAAACTATGGTTTATGCAATGTTTGCCTATAATCCCACTTCAAACCATGGTTTGGATGGAATAGCAAACTGGATTGCCATAAAACAGGAACTCAGGAAGGAAATTAAAGTGAACAACAAGAAGGAAGAGGGATAAAGGGGAAGAAGTGTGAAGAAGTGGGACCAATCATGGTCCCAATAGTATTACATGTGATCCAAGACTATGAAGCCACAGAGATACAGAGGTTCTGCGTTAATCACACAGAATCTCTGATTGGCTGATAATGCCAAGTATCACTGATTGGGTGCTACCATTCACAGCATGCACAGGGGCTTCCTAGCACTCTTAGTTGAGTGACTGTGACTACCAGCCAGGACCAAAGATAACTGAGGGGAAAAGAAGATAATTCTGGAGCACTGAGGTCCTACTTTCTGGGACATGAGTTTAAGGCCTGCACCGGCTTGTTCATGATAATTGAAATCATAATTGAGATGAACACCTGAACTGGACCTAAGGATCTAGTTTTAATATGGTTTACTTTGAAACAGAAACTATCATTCAGTGGTCTATTGTGTCTCTTTTCGGTTTGTATTTGCAAATGTCCTTTTAATGGAAATGAAATGTAGATTTTCCAAATGCTAATGATCAACCTTGCAAAACAAGGAGCACAAAAGGATAAGTTATTAAGCCACTAAAACATATTACCTATGGGGGTGCCACTTGGGGGGTCTGCCACAGCATCTACTTGGAGAGACTCCATCCTTTTTACAAGTTCAGTTGGTTCAGGGTACACTTCCTATTACACAGGAAAAAAAATCATATTGGATAATTTCGTACGAAACACATTAACTTTTATGGGTATGCAACTTATGGTACCCAGTCTCATAGCCTGATTCTAATGCCATGATATAGTCCTGGTTCCCCAACAGGGGCATTGAGTAACCATGTCCCAGTTTTGTATATGCTTGCAGGCATGTTTCTTATTTTGACCATATATGCTTGATAACTTACTTTGATCTTTTTCACATCAGCTTCAACACATTCTTCAAAGTGCTTCTGGTAAAATGGCTTGTACATCAAATTGATTTCTGAAACCAATCAAAGAATTAGTACATTAGAGTACATTAGTACAATTAGTACATGGTTTTTTAGACTCTTTATATTTTAGGATCCACGGGGCTTGTTTTAATTTTAATTATTTTAATGCTGTTTTTAATTATTGTTTTTTAATTGTAATTGTGATTTTATTGTATTTTATTGTTGTAAGCCGCCTTGGGTGCCTTGGGGCAGAAAGGCGGGATAGAAATTAAATAAATAATAATAAATAATAAAATACATTAGTCAAAGCCGATGAGAACCAGGTGTCATAGGTGGTGGAAGAGATTGACGAGTCAGGCACTGGCTTTGAGGCCTTGAAGGTACACCCGGTCAACTTCTGAAGGATCTTTGTACGACCCTTATGTGGGGCAGTAGTCCATGAAGTAAGTAATTTCCTCACTGCCTTCCCTTGCCCACAAATGGACTTCTTCTAAGTGGTTTCTGAACTTTTTAGCACTTGGGCCCACGTTTTAAAATGATGTTGTCTTGGGACCCACCTAGTTTTATGAGACTAAAAAAGAAGTTTCACTTTGCCAGACACTCAAGCCTTTGTTTTTATATATTTTTATTGGGGTGGGGGTGGGAATACAGCCTTCTGGTGGTTTTTCCCTTTCACTAAGGAATGATCACCAACTCATGAGTAAAATGTGTGGCTCTGTTTCGTTTTCGATGGTCTCAATACATTTTCCTTGTCAGCTGGCAGGGGGCTTCCTTGTCAACAATTGGTTGGGGCCCGCCATTCTGGTGGCACTGTGCTCCCCTTGGCCTGCCCTTCGAAGTGGACTGAGGCATGGTCATCTCCTCATGAGTTAACGCACACATTCTGCTCTGTTTCAGATTCCATAGGGCTCACTACATTCTTCTTGACAGTTTCTTGACCCACCCTAAACCAGGTCATGACCCACTGATGAGTCCCAACCCACAGTTTTGGAATCACTGCTCTAGAAAGTCCATTTGTAGATGGATGTGGGGAGCAGGAGTTGGTGAAAACAGAAATCTGCTATGTCAGCATCTCTTAGGGGTGGGCAGATGAATGGTGGTATCACCATTCTTGGCCTTTGATAATGGTGAAAGGGAGGAGAGGGTGATGCTCTTTCTTTTCCTCAGCACTGCTGAGAGAAAGGAGCACCCATCTGACTTCCAGGATGGTGGAAGCAGAGGCGTATCTTGGAAGCAGAGGCCATAGGTGCTAGCTGAGTTGGGATGGCATGCAGATGTAACATGTTGGGCCCTCCTACCCTCCCCTGGGTCCATACGGCTCTGAAATGGATAATTCTGGAAGCTGCGGGAACACAGCTTGGTGATGCAGGGGACAGCGCGGTGATACAGGGGGTGACATCACTGTGTCATCCTACCCCAGGTGCCATTAGGTGCCATGACACCACTGGTGGAAGTGCATGTGCCCATGTACTCACCAGACAGTGAAGCGCACCACAGGGGGGACTTCATATTGATGGATTTGATAGGTCTTCACTGCCACCTCCTTTCCACATAGGAAAGCATCCAAGAATGGCAGCCAACACCCCAGTCTGCTATGCCCTTCTCTACAATCTCACCCTCCTTCATTTCGCTGTGTGTCTTGATCCAGCCAAAGACTCAACGCTTGGAATGTTCTTGTATGACAATAGACTGCCTTCCCCAATTATACACCTTGCTCTAGCTTTAAAAATAGGCTGAACTTCCTTCTGCAAAAAAATTTCTTCCTACCTGCAAAGGTTGGCCGCTCTTCTGCCTCTTGTTTCCAGCAATGTTCCATCAAAGCAATAATCTCTTCTGGGCAACTTCCCTCAATTTCACTTTTAAGTGGCCGGTTCCCCATCATGACACAATACTGCACTTGGGTGTCATTCATAGCATCTGGTGGGGGGGGGGAGAGGGAGAATGGAACATGTTTTAATGGTGTGACACAGTGCAGCAAAAATATAGTAGCAAACAGATACCATAGCACAAGCACTTACTCTCGTAAGGCTCTTTGTTGGCAAAGATGGCCCATAAGACAATGCCAAAGCTGTACACGTCTGATTTTTCCACAGGTGTTGTATTTATGGATTTCAAGTGCTCTGGGGCCATGTAGAAAAGTGTGCCAGCGTTGCTCTTGGAATCGCACTTGATTTTCCTCTGCCGCCTAGTCTCCTCTTTGGTTAGCTTGCTCCAGTTTTTGAAACAGGCCACACCGAGATCTGCTATCTGCAAGACAGATTGGAAAACATTGGAAAACAGGGACTCCTTTATCTGACCTCTGAGGTGGTGGTGAATATTTTGCAAAGGCTCAACACTTGGAATGTTCCCTATGCTGCCCTGCCCTTTATCTGAGCACTTTGACAGCATATTTAACGCATATTTAACTTGACTGAGGGCGCAATCCAAGGCCCTGTGTTGGGCCAACGCTAGCTGTTAGTGTCAGCCCAATGGCAGTAGCGCTGCTGCGAGAGTGCCGACTGGCACCCTCACATCAGCGCTGCTGCCGTTGGGCTGAAGCCAGTAGTGGGATCTGCAAATGAAGAAGTGGAATGCTGGGCGGGACTTACACGCAATTGGCTGCTTGAGCAGGCGCCCCCTCCGAGGCCAGGGCAGCCCGTGCGGCGGGGGGGGCGCGTCGGAACGGAGCGGACAGGCTGCCAATCAAACGGTAGTCCCGCCTAAGTCCTGCCCAGTGTTCCACTTCTTCATTTGCAGATCCCACTACTGGCTGAAGCTAGCAGCAGCGTTGGCCCAACAGCACCGGCCGAAGCCTGTGCTGTGCTGCTCTTGCGCCAAATGAGTTTGGCTAGTGCAAGAGTGGTTCTGGGTGGGGGGAAGGTGGAAGAGAGGGCATTCTGGGGCCGGGAGGGATGCTGGCCTGGGGAGGGGGATGGAGTTGGGATGGGTTGTTCAGCTGAATCCTAGCTCCCGTCCCCAGGCCACATGGGCCCAATTCGGGCTACGAGGTGTCCTTGGCTCTGCGCCTGCTAAATAGCAGATGCAGGTCCAAGGAGCCCATTGGGGCAGCTGGCGCCTACCCTGGGGTAAGGGCACGCAAGTACCCTTGCCCCAAGGAGGCTCCTGCCTACTTCCAAGTAGTACTGGATCCGGTGCAGGCCCGACAGCCTGCCTGTTCCAGTGCAGTTTAGGATTGCGCCCTAATCTAATGCAGTGCACCAATTCTAAAAGGCCGAACAATCATGGCCATCTTTCCTGAACTGCAACATGGCAGGTGGAAAAACCTCATGCTTGACATTTCATACCTCAGCCAAAATTCCATACCTCACCCTTTGAAAGCCCTTGCTTCCCAAAAACTCACATGTCAGGGACAAGATTAACAGCCCAATCCTATGGGTTTCCCCGCCATATGGGTTTCTGTGCCAAGATGGGCTGTGCTGCATGCTATGGGAGGGTGCAGTTTTGGAGGTTTGGGAAGGGAAAGGGAAATTATTTTCCTGTACCCTTTTGTAAGCCCTGTGACTGCAAATGTGTCTCCTCAGACCTGCACCAGTTCCTTAGCTGGCGCAGTTTTGGGAAGACAAATGGGGTGTGGCGGCGACTTGCTCCAAGGGGGTTGCATCTCGGCAACTTGTGGATCCAGCACGGATGGTTCAAGCCTGGGCGCCACCCTTTCATGCCTCTGACGCCTTTCTGACACCCCTTCCTGGATATCCTGCCCACTACTGCATTGCACTGCATTGGGACATCTGGAAATAGCACTGAGGGAAGAAAGAGGACAGTTCATTGCTGCGCCTGCTGCATAATTCCCATAGTCTCCTCCTATTGGGTCCTGGGAAGGTTACTGGGCACTAGTGGGGAGCAACAGCAGCAGCAGCTTCTCTACTGAGGCCAGGGGCATAATGGAAATTGTACAATCCTGCCTGCAGAAGGAAAGGACGGTCCTTCTCCTTTTCTCCCCCATTGTTCAGTAAGCTACCCAGGATCCAATGGGAAGGCTGATGGGGAGACAGTGGGAGGAAGGCTGCAGCAGCAACCACTCCTTCGTGTCGCTGCTGCCAACAGTGAGGCAAATACAGACTCGCATCCATCTCTGCACACAGCTGGTACATTCGCACTCCCATGCTTTCAAAGGAGGCCAGGCTGAGCAGAGCAGCAGTGTGCCTTGCAAGGCTTCTGACCCACAACTCCCCCAAATCTGGCACTACCCTACTTTTCATACGTGGCCCGGGTGCATGTTAAGAGGCAAATGAGGTCCTGGTTTATCCTCCTTGTTGCAGCTGCCCTTTTATTTCCTTATCTAGCTATCACATTTGGACGCCACCCTTTGTCCAAGGAGCTCAAGATGGTGTTCATAGTTCCTCCCCTCCTTTTATCATCACAACAACCCTGTGAGGTAGGTGAGGTTGGGGGGGGGCAGTGACTGGCCCAAGGTCACCCAGGTCTCGGCAGAGCAAGGATTTGAACCTGGCCCTTCCAGGTCTGTCTCCCAGTGACTCCCAAATGACTACACCATCCTGGCCCTCAAAAAATCAAACAAGTTTAGCATAGAGGCATAAAAAAATCTAGTTATGTGAATCTAAGTAGACTGGGCATCATGCATCTTTGTTTTCATGTGTGCAAGCTAAATCATTATATATTTGTCCTCTCACATGTACATCCATCTCTCATCAGCCTTGGAAAGTTCAGTCTTTCCTATTGGGAAATTCTAATTTGTCAGAGTCCAGATCAATGGATTAATGTGGTAGATTTTGTTACCACAAGGAAATGGTATTTCTGCTTTTGGGAGGCCCTCAGCACTTCACCACAGGATCACTGCAGGATATTCAGGTACCACTCAGGTACCACAGGATATTCAGGTACCACTAAGAGCTAAGACCAGCTCTTAGCAAATGATAAATCTGCGTGTACAGGCCAAGCTAAGAGCTTTGTGATAATGGTCGCAGGAGATGGCCTGAGGATGCATGATGCGGCTACCTTGCTGAAACTTACTTTCTTTATTCATATCAGAAGCACCTACATCAATACAATTTTATACATATATCAGAATATATTTGCAGAATAAAAGAAAAAACTAGATATGCATGCCTGCTGCCAGGCCAAGAATAACTGTGGCCCATATGGAAATCCTTAAATCGACTGCGTGCTGGGGTAGGAAAATCTAAGGACAATCTGAGGAAATGGGGATTCCCCATAAAAGACATGCTGTGTGAATGTGGAGAAGAACAAACCATCGCACATACGTTACAGTGCACACGGCACCCCTCTACATACACAATGGAAGATCTTACACTGGCAAGGAAGCATGCTGTTGAAGTGGCCCAGTATTGGGCGAATGATATCTAGGTTTAACCTTGTTGAAAGTAACTAAGCAGATTTGGGGCTGGTCAATATCTGGGTGAGCAAATGCTTTGGAATCCATTATATGCTGCCTGAAGTTCTACCAGGGCAGAAAGGTGGAGTATAAGCACAATAATATAAATCAACTGTACCTTGATGTGAAAGTCTTCGTCTACAAGGATATTTTCTGGTTTTAGATCCTTGTGTACCAAGCCCTGTTCTGTTAAATAAAGCATTCCTTCAATTATCTCCAAGATAAACCGCCCTTTCACCGACAAAGGAATAGGGGTCTGCAATAAAGCAAAAATAGCAACCTGCTGGTTAAAACTGGATCTGTCCCAAGATGTCCTGATGCTTGAGGTGGCATCCCAACTGCTGTACCCCCTTAATCGATGATGTAACAGCTTCTATTCGTCCCAGTCTCCAACCTGGCTGCTTAACGCTTTTGTCCCCTCCACATTGCCCCTCCCTCTCTGTCCCCCTCTTCCTTTTCTGAGTGGAGGCAAGTAGGCAGACAGAGATGTTCCCAGCCACCAATTTGCTGCTTAAGGCGACTGCTTCAGTTGGTCTCATGAATGGGCTGGGCCTGTTTATACTGAGTTGTAAGTAGAAAAGAAAGTGTTCTTGGTTTTTTTTTTAAAAAAGCAAGTATTGCTTTACTCAGCTCTGTATAGGATGAACATCCATCAGAGACAGTTCAAGACTTAGGGTGCAATCCTAACCTGGAGTTAGGCTGGCACAGTTAGGCCAGGAATGTTTGGCCGGCACAAGGCCGGCATACTGTAAAGTATGTTTGGTCCACTTTCGGAGTCAGGGAGGATGGCACACGTCTGTGTTCTGGCCTCTCTGACTCCAAGAGTGGTCCAAACATACTTTATGGTGTCCCTTGTGCCAACCAAACTTTGCTGGCCTAACTGTGCCGGCCTAACTCCAGGTTAGGATTGCACTCTTAATGTTGCTTCCGCCATGACAGCAACTGTGTAAAGCATTTTTTTCCTTTGCAAAGCAATCTCCATCCAGACTGGGGCTGTGGCATAGGGATGGGAATTACTCTGCATGTGGAAGGTCAGTGAGAACAGTGGTGCTAAGACATCCATGCAAACAAGAATCAGATTAACGTTAACACCTTGATTACTTGCCCATTTTTAGGCACAGTCCAAACATTACCATCTGTTTTCTCTGTAGGTAATCAATCATGCTCTTTACTCACCGCCTTGAGTACAGACATCAGGTTCCCCTTGCGCACGTATTCCATCACCAGGGAGAAGTTCCCATCTTCCAGAATGACACCCAGCAGTTTCACAACGCGGTCATGATTGAGTTTGTACATGATCTGGCCTTCTTCCAAGAGGGAATCATTACACCTGAAAAACAAACACTCCAAGATTCCCATTGTGCATGGCTGTCAAGAAGATGCAGACATTATGAGCCTAATCACTAGTTTCAAGGGGACAGGCAGAAATAGTAAAGGGGAGTCCAGCAGTCCCAACTGGGTGTGCACTGCATCCGGGGGGGGGATTTTGTATTCTGAGACCTCTTCAAGGAACATTTTGTCCCTTGTCCAGCATGAGCCTCTACTACCCTGGTGGGTTTACCTGGATCTCCACCAGCAATTTTGCTGGTGGAAGTGGTCAGGGGAACAGGTTTGGGAAGGGGGATATCTGCAGATCTGCTATCCCTGATATTGACCCCTTGCTGGCTTTGACACATACCCCTCCCCACCCTGGTCTCTGTCTTGTTCCTTCCCTTCCACTTCTGCCCAGCTCCTGTCAGGAGCGCTTCTCCAGTGGCCACGGGTGTGCAGCCACAGCTGCTTGTCACTAATGCAGGAAGAAGGACATCTTCCTTGCTGAGTGCTTACTCAAAACCTGGAGGCTGCCATGTCTCTGCAATAGGAGTGACCAAAGGCTCTGATCACACCTGGTGTTGAGACTTGGCAAAATTATTCATGCATTCGCCCTGCATAGGATTGGGCCAGAACAGGGGCGAAGCTAATGAAAGTGTAACCCAGTGCAGAGGGCAAACTCTTGCCCCAGAAGTGACATTACAACAGGAAGAGGCGTCACAGTTGTATTTTGTTTTTTGGGGTGTACCGTTTGGTAGAATGAAGATATTACACTCTGGTTTGTTTCATTGCATTCTGCATTAAATGACCTTTCCAATGATATATAATATGATAGTATCCTTCATGCATATGAAGGTAGGGCCAACTCTAGCATCGGCGGGGCCCAATGTGGGGCATTCCTGTGGGGTCCCAACCCTCCCTGTGGGGCCCCCCACTCACCAAGAAGAGCTCTGTTCGTGCCACGTGCAAAGCATGGCATGTGGAAGCAGTTGGTGGTGATATCATAACGTCACTGCCAACTGCTTCCAGGTGGCCCATTTTGGGCTGCTCAGTGGCAGAGGCAGGTGGGAGAGACCAAGGTAAAGCTGCTCTGCTCGCCCCACTGACTTACAGCCATAGAGCTCCCAGCTGCAGCCATAGGCAATATGCTCACCCTGCTAGTGCAGGGCCCCCTGAAGCGCGGGGCCCGATGTGACAACATTAGTCACATTGGCTTAAAGCCAGCCCTGTATGAAGGTTTTCACCATTTTGGCCACTAGTGTCAAGCTCAGCTTGTTACCCCCCTAAAGCTTGTTGCCTGGTGAAATTGCAACCCCCTGCACTTCTTTAGCTACGCCCCTGGGCTGGAAGGTGCCAAGGACAGAACTGTGAGTTATGCAGAGAGAAAAAGCAAGCTACCTCCTCTGTGGGTGGATACTTGAGGTTTTCCGTTTCTTTTCCCCCCAGCTTATTAATATATCTTGGCACTCCACTCAGGGCACAATCCTAACCAACTTTCCAGCATTGACATAGTGGTGGCAGTGGGGCATGTGTTGATCTTGCAGTCAGGGGACAATCAGGGAGGCCTCCTCAAGATAAGGGAATGCTTATTCTCTTTTTTCAAAAGCTGCATTGTCCTTATCCTGGTACTGGAAAGTTGGTTAGGATTGTGCCCTCAGTGTGTGAATTCCTGCCTTAGGGGAAGCTAAGTGTGGAAACACTGGAGGAGGAGCCAATTCAGCAGGGAAGCCACGAGGAGCATGAAGTCGAGCAGTTCTAGCCTGCCCTCTCCTGGCCTTTTCTCCAACTTACTGTGTGTGCTGAGGCCCTGTGTATACTGTTTTTAAGATCACCAGTCCATGCCTCTTGTGGTATCCTAAAGAAACCATTCCAAATCCGCCGGCATCCAGCTGCTCTTTTTGCACAAAGTCCTTTGAATTCATCTGGATGTCATCCAGCGACATGTTGGCAGTTCCTACGGTGGTTCAGCAATTCATAAAGGTGGAATCCTGGATCTGCAAAAGGACCACAGGTGGCAAGGTGTTACGGTCCACTATGACAAAGGAACAAAATGGCCAAAGCAGCAGGCATGGACCTGCCATTAAGCAGGGAGGGGCAAAGGCCCTGGGCGTTGAGCTCCCGGGGTGGGAGGAAGATGGTGATGTAATGAGGTGGCTGGCCTCTTGGACAGGCGAGCGAATTTGGCCCTCCCGCCTGCCCTCGCCATTGTACAGCTCCGAAACGGAGCCTGGAGTGGCATAGGGCAGGGAAACAATGAAGGGGCTGGTCCACCTCCTCCTCCTCCGTCCCTGGGCATGCAGTTGGCTGGGTCTGCAACTGCAAAGCAGTGTACTGGGTCAGTAGCCAGTTCTATGAAATAAAAGGACAGAGGACTGTTCACAGGTCACACATTAGGAAGGCCTTTTCCCTTCCCTCACAGCATTTAAATTTGGAATACAGGGCTGTAGATCTCACGCTTGAGATCACTTTGCACTTGCTTGAGGGCCTTGCTGCAAGGTAGCTCCACAACCACTTTTCATGTCTCCTATGTCATTTAAGTCCCCTGTGAAGAATGACTGTGAGTGCACAATCCTATGCACAGTTTCCTGGGAGTAGCCCTCATTAAACACAATGGGACTTGCTTCTAAGTAGACCTGCATAGGATTGGGCTGTGAATTTCTTATTATTACTGAAAAGAAAGCATTCAGGCTATCCTCAAGGGACTGTGGCACTTTCAATCTCAAACAGCAAAAGCCAACTTTTGCTTCTGAATTGGGGTCTAGACTCTCCCCTCCCCTTTTCCCCATCCCAACCAGCAGCTAAGGTGAACAGAGCATGTTCCTTTAGGCTAAATAATCTGGAAGGCACTCCTCACAAAAGGAGAGGACAATCTCAGACCACTATGCAGCCCAGTTTCTGTATGGCTGAGAATGGCGATTTTTCCCCACCCAACCCTCCAGACACCATTGGAACACAGCTCCATCATGTCCAGAGGGTGGGGTAGGTGGAATATTCCCCATTCTCAGCCCCTCTCTAAACAGCCTTTACAGGCAACCAGAGTACATCTCTGTTTGCCTTGAAGGCTTCAGGTTGAGCCTATTTTAGCTGAACATGGGTCCGGGAACCTGCGCTGAATCAAATCCGCAGATGTGAAATCTGCGGATAATTAGGCTCAACTTGTATCCACCTATCATTATTACTATGATCATTATTAATAATGATAAACACCATACTTAACCAACCAACCAACCAACCAACCAACCAACCAACCAACAGATTTATACCTCCCCTTTCTGCCCAACAATGAAGTGCCCAGGGTGACTTACAATCTATATATATAAAGAAGAGCGTATGTGTGTGTGTATGTATGTGTGTATGTTTGTTCCACATAGGCTCCGCAACGCCTGGACCGATTCGCGCCAAACTCGGCACGCGGGTGCCTTGGCCCCCCGAAACCATCGCTGCGTGGTTTTGGAACGGATCGCGCCCCCACGGGCGCGGGTACAAGCGAATTTGTGGTTCTCTATGGCTGGCTATGGGCTGAACCGAACATTCCGAGGCTCTGGTGATGTCATGATGAGATGCAAATGACATGCGGAATCTTCAGGCAGCAACTGAACTCTTGACAGTTGAAGACAAACAACAGCAAACAGGTTTCACGCAGGCAAACCGATACAATGTGTTCTGTGGACATGTGGGCGGTCCCTGCTTGGCAGTGGACAGTTGGCACAAGGTGCTGTGGCTGTTGCTCTCTCTGAAAGTTTACTTTCACTGTGTAACGTAAGGCAATTGGGCAGGTGCAACCAAAGGCTACAAAGATGAAACAACAGTGTACACAGGAAACACCTGAGGAAAAAACAACAACAACTTGCAACGCTACGTCACAGAGCTGCTACATCTAGAGCAACAGAAACAGTACAGCAGCGTGACAAAAGACTCCACGATAAGAGAGACAGAGCTACTACATCTAGAGCAACACAAACAGTACAGCAGCGTCACAAACAACTACAGGATATGAAACAGAGGGCTACTACATCTAGAGCAACAGATACAGTACAGCAGCAGGGATGGGACATATCAACACCCGGGCACACATGTGAGTGGGGGTGGGGTCAGGGATGGGACATATCAACACCGGGGCACACATGTGAGTGGGGGTGGGGTCAGGGATGGGACATATCAACACCGGGGCACACATGTGAGTGGGGGTGGGGTCAGGGATGGGACGTATCAACACCCGGGCACACATGTGAGTGGGGGTGGGGTCAGGGATGGGACATATCAACACCCGGGCCCACATGTGAGTGGGGGTGGGGTCAGGGATGGGACATATCAACACCTGGGCACACATGTGAGGGGGGGCAGGGATAGGACATATAAATGGGCCATCTGTATGCCTGGTGAGTGGGGGGGGGTCAGGGATGGCACCTATAAACACCCGGGCGAAGCCGGGTACATAAAAGCTAGTGTTCAATAAAATACAATGAAGTGCAAAGGGAAAAACAGTAAAAACAGTAAAAATGCTATATATGACTATATACATAAGACACACACACAGTGCAAAAAATGTACAGCAGCAACTACACCACCACCACCACCACTGGCATAGATAGGTCATTCGGGGTGTGTGTGTGCATATTTTGTCTCCTTCTTTTTGTACTCACAGCAACCCTGTGAGGTAGATGAGGCTGATAATAATTTATAGTCATGACATGAAATAAGTAATAATAATGGTTAGAAAATAAATGCAGTGAATATAAACAATGGATGAGCATCAGTGCCCTCCCTTGCTATTGCTCCCCTGCACATAGTATTCACTGACATGCTGCCCCGGAACCTGAGGTTTAAAGTAGCCATCTTATATAATGTTACCTAGGACAGTTGTATTTTGCTTTTTGTCCATTTGATAGAATGAAGATATTACACTCCATTTTTAAAATTGAATTCCTCATTAAATTCCGCATCGAATGGTATATAACATGTTATTACTCCTTAAAACTGCAATGTTGGCAATTGTGGTTCCTAGTGGTGACACCCTCCAGGAGGGTAGCATTCAGGATGCCCCGCCCCTGTCCCATAGGTAGCTACACTACTATTACTACTTTATAATAATAATAATAATAATAATAATAATAATAATAATAATAATAATAATGCTAAAGTATCTATAAACAGCAGTATCCCAACCAAAACTAAGGTGGGTTGGCCAACCAAAAAAGAAAGGTGCTGTTCCCACCCGCCAGTGAATCGCAACCACAAGGGATTTCCATAAAATTGGTGCCACAATGGAAAAGGCCCAACCCCTTGTCGCCACCAACCTAGCCTCAGTCACAACCATACTAGAAGAAGAACCTCCTCAGATGGTCTCAGTCCACTAGGTGACTCATTTGGATAGGGGTTTTGTTTTTTTTTGAAGTTCTCAAAGTGGTTGTACACAGCAAAAAGAATGAAAAGACGGTTCTCTGTCCCAAAAGGGTTCACAAGCTTACAAAGGAAACAAGGAAGACAACATTATGATCCACAACTGCTGGGCCCACATCCATCTGACCACAGAACAAAAATGGTAAGAAAGGTGCTCTTTAATTAATTTGTGAAAGCATATGTGTAACACTGATATCAGTGCATATCAATGTTTTCCAATGCTGTTCATAAGTGTTCTACATCACAACTCATAACCATAACCATAAAATAATTTCTGGAAACATTGGGGGAGGAGCCAATCCAGTAAATCATAATTGTAATGCAGCTTCTAGATAACAAGCTAAATGATCCTGGCATTGATCCATAATATCTCGTCGCCAAAGTTATCTCCACAGTATCTGCAGAGATAGTCAACCATCTCAATGTATCTGTCAACTTAAAGGGATCGAGTGCCTATGAATTTGGAAGTAAAAGGGGCCCAACTCCAAATAACGTAATGGTTTTAACACATCTGGCGGATTCCCCAATACACAGAAGTACGTACGGCCACGAATTAAAAGAGAGCTATGTGCTTCCAGGAGCTTTAGGGGCAGGGTCGGCTCTAGGAGCAGAGGGGCCCAAAGTGGGGCATTCCCACGAGCCCCCCCCCCCCCACCAATGGTGTCATTCAAATGATTTAGGAACAGGAATTCACTTTTGATTGGCACTTGTCGGGAACCCGGAACCAGCCACGGAGCCCGTTAGGATCCGGAACGCCCGTTCTGGTCCGTTCCCCCTGAATGACATCACTGTCCCCCACCATCCCCTCAGGGTCCCCCAAGAAGAGAGCTTGTGGTGCCACATGCAAAGGGAGGTGCCTGGAAATAGGTGGTGATGAAATGATGACATCACTGCCAATTGCTTCCAGGAAGCCCAAATCAGAGGTGAAAGGCCCATGGTAAAATCGTTCTGCTTGCCCTACTGCCTTACAGCTACAAACCTCCTGGCTATAGCAGCAGGCGATACGCTGACTAGGCTGGTGCGGGGGCCACCAAAGCATGGGGCCCAATGTGAGAACATTGGTCACATTGGCTTAAAGCCAGCCCTCTTTAGCAGCCCAATCCTATCCCTCACCAGCGGTGCCAAGAATGGTGGAGGGGAGGTGGTGTCCAGATGACCTGGGGGAGGCAAGTAAAAATACTTATGACTTACCTCTCCATAGGCCACCTGGCTGTCAATGGGTCTCCTTGGACCTATGCCAGCTCTTTTGCTGGGTTAAGCTTGAGGAGAGTTGGAACAGATCAAGACCAGGAAGGGGACATAGGATCTTGGCATGCTGTGTGAGCCCTTTGGAGACAGGGCGCCATTTAGTTAATGGATTTTCTCTGCAAACCACTTTGTGAAGGTATGTATTGAAAAGTGGTATTATGCAAATAGCAACAACAATTATAGTCCCCTTCGGAGATCTAGGAACTTTACCCTTGGTTAATTAACTTATTGGGTCTCTCTACAGTGCTAAGGGACTTGCACCCAAGCACACATACATCTATCCATCCTTTTATTTATTCTCTCTCTAACCCCGCGTGTGCACAGGCAGGCATTCTAGAGGAGGAAAGAACCGTCAGATCAAGGCATACAGTTGTCAGGGATCAAGTTCCGCGCCCAGACATTCTTCGAAGATCACATATGTGGTACCCGGATGCCTGGCCGAGACAAGGGAGGCACCCATCATTCCTCCGGCTGCCTGTTGATACAGCCTGTAGACGTGGTACAACAATGGGGAAGAATGTCCCCAAATACTACTGGCTGAGCGAACATGGAAACCAGTTTCGCTTTCGTCGACACCTCGCCAGCTGCCGTCTATGGATCTCGACCCATCAAACCAGCCAGAGGCAAAACTTCTCCTAAAGTGTCCCCAAACCTCTCCAGGGACGGACCCACCCGCAGCCCCATGATCAGGAAAGGGAAGTTTCCCAGGAAAGCAAATGGAAGAAGCGGAAAGGGACATCTTCGGGGCGGGCAGATCCAAAAGGGACGGGAGAAAATGACCGATTCCCCTTTACCTCCTCTTCCCCCGCGCGGGAATGTCTGCGCCTCCGTGCCGCGGCGACGGACCCCGGAGTCCCCGCTCGCCTCCGCGGCGGAACGGCCCGTGGCGGTAGCGACCGGGCCGGGATCCTCCGCTTCCTCCTTCGCAGAAGTTCGCCTGGGCGGAGCTAGCTGGTGAGCGAACAGCTTCCATCCCTGCGCGCTCAGCGAAAGGAGAAGGGTTCCTGGCGAAGAGCGAGGCTTGCCGAGGCGTGCACTAGGCGACCAGGAAGGCGAGACAGAAAGAGTGGGGTGTGTTTCTAGCATAGTTTCTAGTCTCTTCGGCGGACTCGAGCGGAAGGATTTGTTTTCCTAGTTAAACTCAGCTAGGGAGGTTTGGGAGAGTAGTGTATTGCCACTCGCTGCTGTTGTGCATGGCACAGCTTGCCAAGATGCAGGCATCTTGTTGTCTCATGTGCTCCCTGAGGCATCTGGTGGGCCACGGTGAGGTACAGGATGCTGGACTAGATGGGCCTTTGGCCTGATCCAGCAGGGCTCTTCTTATGTTCTTATGGCCACCATACTTATTGTTCATACCTTTGAGCTGTGTATGCCCCATCAGAGGTGTACCTAAAGGGGGACCAAGGCATTAAGTTTTGCAAGCAGCTGCTCCCTCTCCTTTTCAAAGCCATTTGTAGCCAACACAGCCTCCGTTTTGCTCTAGCTGCCAGGAATGGCTCCGAAAACCACGGGGAGTGGCTGCTTGCAAAACTTAATGTCTTGATCCCCCTCTAGGTACGTCTCTGATGGGGAGGGGAAACAAAAACTGACCCTCTTGCCTTTCAAGGCTCAGTCGTTGCTGTTTACACCCCCCATACCTGTGAGCAGCGCCAGCCTTATGAGCTGCGGGGCAACCCCCCGTTTTGCAGGCCCTAGGTTCACAGCCCAGATCTGTAGAATCTTATGAAGATAAAAATAAAATGTATGCTGTTCTATAATTAATTAGCATATTATTTAATGCAAGTACAGTAAAAAAAAAATACAAAGTAGATAAACAGTATTTCTACTGACCTTTTAGATGTCCTTTGCAATATGTTATGTGCATTTGATAAGACTGAGTACATTACTCTAGCATGGGGTCCGTGGCATTCTAGTGCGGGGCAAAATGCTACATTTTGCAGGCGCCTGAGCTCCTGTGTAAAGCAGCCCCCTCCCTTGCCTTCAGAGCCATTCGCCGCTCAGTGTGTCAGCTTGGAGAATTTGCTCTCTGAGTAGCAAATGGCTCTGAAGGCAAGGGAGGGGGGCCGCTTTACACACGACCTCAGATTCCCGCAAAACTTAGCATTCCCCCTCCTTCGGAACACCATTGCGTGGAGTCCCTGCAGGAAGGGGCCCAACTGGGAGCAATTGGTCCAATTAGCTTAATACTAGCCCTGGCTGCGAGTGTGTGCATGTATTTTAGATGCACATATGCCTGCCTGCCTGCCTGCCAAATGAGGACGTGCTTCCTGCCTCCAATGAAGTGGGGCTCTGCTTTGCCACAGCTACGGCTCCTGCCACTACACGGGCTGCAGGCTCTTTTGGTCAGAGGAAGGAATAAATGATGTTCGAGGCTAGTTCACACAAGACTTTATTATGAAACAACCACAGACATTAACAAACATAGAACACAGGAGCACCTCTGAACCCCAGAAGTGTCTCCAGGCACCCCACTTACAATTAGGCATCCCGCCCCAGGCAACACAGCCTTCAGCAGAATCTGGGGAAGTGTTCAGGCAACCCCCGGACACCGCAGTATGCTAGTGTTCACAAGGTCCAGGGGCAAAGTAAAGGCCCCAAAGCCAGGCTTTTATTGGCCAAAATACCAACTGAATGGCCAGGAGCTGATTAGCTGGCCAATCCCACACAGACACTTGCTTGTTGAACTACACAGCTGATGATAGTTTGCACAGTAAGATTAGCAACACCTGTGTTGGTCTGTGTTTGAATTCTCCTGGATGTTTCCCCTGGGGAAAACTCCACTAGGACTCCCAGGGGCCAGGAGACACCCAGATGATTTTTGGTGGGCTGGCACTGGCCATTACACTCTGCCCCTAGAATTTGGGAACAAACCAAGAGACCACATTCCCAAAGAGGCCAAAGGGCACATCATTAGCTCCGCGTCACAGCATCTTCTTACCCCCGAAGGGGCTGGATCTTCTTAGCCCTGCCATTTGACCCCCAAGGGCAGCTGAAAATCATAAAGCCAGGTGTGTATAACTTGTACATGACATTTAAAAGAAAAAAGAAAAACACCACACTAATAAAAGCACATGCATAAAGCCAGCAACCTGTAAATTATAATATTAATTAGTCAAAACAACATGTTGTTTTAATTAGTCAAAACAACATCATAACAGTGCAGAGTTTTCTAAGCAGACCATAGCAGCGATCTCCAGGAGTATTGTTTTCAGGCGTAGTTCATGCTTGCCTCACTATGCACAAGGTCTTCACTGGAATTCGAGCAGTTTTTTCATTAAGTCCACTCGGGCTCCTCCACACGATCTCTGTTTGATGTGGAGTTTTTGCCACCCCTCTGTTCTGGATGCATGCAGGCTCTTTGATCTGCCAGGCTTTTACATACTAGTGTATAACTCAAAAACAAGTTCTCTGTTATCAGAACAGTTCTTATAATGCCAGGTGATAACATCTACAGTCAAATAAACTGCTACTGAGAAAACAGAAGAGGGAAAACCCCCAACTGCATGCCATCTCTGCTTGGTTCATGCTCATCAGTTGTGCACATTTTGCAAATTTATGCACTAAGGGCAGAGGCCTGAGATTTCTCCAGCCTCCTCCTTACTCAGGCTTCTACTGTTGAAATTCTATAAATATATAAAAGAGTTGTCCTTGTTGGCAAGGGTGGGGGAGGAATGCAGATTATACACTTGAAACTTGAAATCTCCTTGCATTCCAACCTCCATGTTACACACTGCCTTATCCATTAGTTACCACAGCCCTGCTAGAGAGTGAATGGTTACTCCAGCGGTCTCACACCCTCCCACTAAAATATTCCAGCCGCAGCAGGAGGGGGGGAGGACAGTTAACTCCTCCATCAGGGTAACCTGTACTTACAATTAGGCATCCCGCCCAGTGGTGTCATCTAAATGATTTAGTAACATTTACTAACATTTAGTAACATTTCTGGGGTTCAGAGGTGCTCCTGTGTTCTATATTTGTTAATGTTTGTGGTTGTTTTGTAATAAAGCCTTGTCATTTATGTGTAAAGCAAAATAAAATTAAATGGCAAACCACAAAGGTACAAGTCTTCAGGGTGACAATGTATGGGATGATCTTGCTAATTGTTCCTTTGGACTTCAGGTCAGAAATTATCTTTTTTAGGGCATATATAATTGTCTGCGACAATTGGGGAAAGCTATACCTTGCAAGTTCTTTATAGAAATGAAACCAATTTACCATGTAAGAGAGCTTAATTTGTATTCTCAGAAGAATATTTCCGGTCCAACACCAGACAGAACACACTAGCAATATCATATTTATATTTTTGTATAATAATAGTATTATAGTATTATAATAATAGTTCTTGATTTATTTTTAAGTACTAGTATGTTGTACCTCGAGTCCTTAACAAGCATGGTAAGTCTTACTTCATAGTCAAATCAGAAATATAAGCAATGTTTCTTTCTTAGCTTCTGTTTTTGGATAAATTAGCTTAAACACCTCTTGTCCTACCTTAATCATAGCCACAGCTCCCTAGCCATATCCAAGTGTACACACACACAAAAAGTGTAATCACATTGCATTGTACAATATTTTTTTTTGTAAATCTTGCATGGATTTTGTAATCTGTGAAGCCAGACCTCAAACCATGTTATTGCATTACATATCCTGGCATGAAATTCCGGGCATGGTAATGATGACTGGTTTGGAAAGGCCTTATAGTTAATGACAGCAAACAGAAAATAACTTTGAGGGGGAAAAATTAAAATATGAGCACTGAATCACTCACTATCAACTCTTCTACATCATCTTCTCAACGATGAAGAAATGATTAGAAAATAAAAGTAGATCACAGACAGTCGGGCAAGTTAGTGAAACTCATTGAACGATGAATTATGCTTATCTGTTGAGAGATCCTGAGAATGTCCTGTAGTGTGGTATATTTAAAACACATTGGCAGACCATGAAGATTGTAGTTAAATAAAAAGAAGACAGCACAATACTGATAGCCACAGACTGGTGTGGAAAAACTATTGCAGTTTTTCATTGTTCATTGCTCTGTCCTTTTATGATCTGACTTCTGAAGCTGTTTGACTTGTGCTCGAGTCTTGTTGGGCCTCAAGTCCTAAAGTCAGGCCAGGAATTTTTCAACTAGGGAACTGCAGAGAGGACAGAGTTGCCAATCAAGGTAACACAGGGCAGCTGTGTTCTGTGTATGTGCGCCAGTGGGCACGTTACCGATGGCTGAGCCTGGCTCTGCTATGATTGGCCACAGGGCAGGATACAAAGGCAGTGTCCAGGAGCCAGCATGAGTGGGTTGTGTAGGAAAGGAGGAGGTGCTGCTGCTGGAGTGACTTACCGTCTGTTGCTGTAAACTGCCTGACCAACTATGTAATTTGACCTTGGACTGTATATATGGCTATTCTTCTTGCGTGATACTTAGAACCTATAAAGAAACCTTAAGAGCTTAAACCTACGCCCATCTTTGCCTCGTTCCTCACGTCTGAGTTGCTGTCTGTTCCGCAGCTGGGGAGTTGCACTTTCGTGGGTCCCCCGGGCTTTGCACTGCAGTTCCGTGGAGACTTAATAAATCTGTTGGCTTGTATGGGACTGGTGGGTGCAATTAAGACGAGAATTAACACTACAGGTAAGCTACTAATAATTTGTACATTTGATTGGATCGACAGCCAAGTACATGGTAGTACCACCTATGCCTTTTGCTGTTATACTAGATCTCCATCATGGATGGCACAAGAGGGGGGGCATGGGGCAAATACCCTCTCTGACAGACAAGTAATTCACTTTTGCACTAGCTCCTATGGTCGATAACTTGGTCGATAAAGGCATTCTGCACATTCTGAAGGAAAGACATTCCTCCAAGGAGCTCAGGATAATATAGAGTTCACCTTTTGTCTTCCCAGCAAGCCTGTGAGGTAGGGGAGGCTGAGAGATAGTGACTGGCCCAAGGTCACCCAGGAAGCTTTATGGCCGAGAAGGGACGTGAACCTGCATCTTCCAAGTTCTGAACCAGCTTCTGACGGGTGCATCAGAAAATAAACAGCAGTGTTCCATGGGCTTAAATCTGTCTTGTCACTGACAGAGGCTGGGGGGAAGAGAACTATCAAAATCTATAGGGCTTCTTTAAGAGAAAATATATGTAGAAGTGTTAATGAATATGAAACTTATATTTCTTTCACATTTTCAGACATCAAACATGTGGGAAAGAGCTCACAAGCTGTCTTTTTCTGTGCCCCCTCCCCATTTTTTCTGGCGTCCGCACAAGCTCTACTCAGGCCCTGTCGATGAGGTTGGATTTTGGAGGCATAAGGGTGACATCTTGTGGAGAATATGAATGTATTTTCTTAACATTCATAACAATCCTGTTGCGCTCCCTTGGACTTGTGTCTCCGGGTTTGTAAAACAATTACATAATGAAAATACCACAAAACATAGCGCGTAATTCCATTATCTTATAGGTCTGAGAATGGACACAGGCACTGATGTCTCTCTTGAGGAGAGCAGTGCTATTTAGTCCATGCCTTCCTAGGGGGAAGGGGCACAGTAGGCCTTTCTCAGAAGAATGAGTGTTCTGCTAAATTCTCCCTGCTGGGCCTCCCCAAGGGCACTAATGCCCACACTAGGCTGACTAGTTTCCCCTTTAAGAAGCCTCAGAGATAGGCAAGAGGGAGGGGGTTCCTTCATCCACTGGTTCTCCTCTCTTCCAGCAGCTTTGCTTGGAATCACTAGCTGACCAGCCTCCTCCAGACTGCTCTCATCACAGGCTTAGCTCAAGATACCCTAATTTTGCACCAAGAAACCCCACCACCAAACAACAGGCAGTCAGCTTGCCTAAGCCACAACTGCCTCCTCCACTTGGTGACTCCAGGGGCGTGGCAGCCATACAACAGTTCCCCACAATTATTCCCAACAATAACCTTACCTTATGCAGTCCTTTAACAGTCCGTCCGTCCGTCCGTCCAGCACCTGCCCGGTTCTCTCCTCCAGCACCTACCTGGTGCTAATCACCCTTCCTTTAACAATCCATCTAGCACCTACCCAGCTCCCTTAATGCAGCTCCTACCTCCCACTTTATACTGAGGCAGGCCAATCTGTGTCTGTTGCTGGGCAGGCTCTAGATCATCAGCCACACCCATCTGTACCTGTGCTAATCCCTGCGTAGCCAGGGCCATCATCAGCCTGCAGCTGTGCTCTTGAGGCTTGCCAAAGTTCTGGGATTAACCCTGTACTTCCTGGGTAAACCCCATAAGGACAAGGGGCTACTGCTGATACCATTCCCTATCTCCTCAAGGTATCTCCTGCCTTTTCCAATACAATGAGGCATTGCAGACCATGAAAAGTGCTAAGCTGGTTCTGCTGTGTGACTTGCATCTCAGATAATTTATTTAGTGGCTTCCAGAATAATATAGTTCCCTCCTTTTTAAAAAAGCATATACTCTTTGGACAAGAGGCACTTTTAAAAGTAGTGTTCCTCTTACATTTAGCAGGGGGAGAGTAATTGTTCCTGTTCACCCCTGCGCAGTGTCTTTCTAGCGGACGTTGCTGGTGGTCTGCCTATTTTTTGGACTGTGAGCCCTTTGGTACAGAGAGCTATTTAACTTTATTATTACTATTTGCCTGTAAACCGCTTTGTGAACTTTGTGTTGAAAAGTGGTATATAAATACTGTTTGATAATGATGATTATAATGAAATGGTGTGATGAATTAGTTTTTCTGGCCTCCCCACCTCCTGAGTCATCGCAAATGCGCTTTATGGTACATTTGTGACACTCCTGGACCAGCACTTGTCCAATGCAAACTTGACTTGTGCCAGTGCAAACACAACCTAGGATTGCGCTCTCAATTACACTGGAAATTCATATAAGAGACCATTAAACCGTTTAACCCAATTATATATTTTTCTGACAATTTTTTATTGCAAATACGTAATGTCCACTAAGAAGCACATCAAGAAAAAGAATCCATATATGTATTAATCATATAATGCGTCAAACGTATCTTATCAAGCATATCTTAACAAAGCGTTAGTCATTTATTACAGTATATTTCTAACAAGTGCCATGTCAGCAAATGAATGCACCTTATCCTTCTATGAGTCAGTTTAGGCTTCCCCCCCCCATCCCTTGCATGAAAAACAAGTCATTGTGAAAATATAAGGGTCAAGCCTCTTTTAGCAACTTTGGTTATGGTATTTATGGAGTTACATCCCACCTTCTTTCACAGAGCTCTTTAAGGTGGAATACACAAGGTTCTTTACTTATCCTCTGCACACACCAAAAAGGAAAAGAATGAAGAATCTTACAGGTGGGAAAATAAAAAGAACATATTCGTGAAAATTCCACTTGGTGATTACTTATAGTACCACTTGGGGGTGCAATTGATCGGTTTCTCTTCCCAGATTGTCTTCAGCCGTTTTGCCCAAGAAGTCAGCATTTGTACCCTGTCTTCCTCTGTAGCGTATTCTGGTGCAAAGCAGATCTGAGGGGCAAGGACACTGAAGCCGCAGTAATGCATTATTCCATGCTAGACTCCAAGAGAGGACAGAGAGAAAGAAAGCTCACAATGGTTTACTGCATGTGGAGAATATGATTGATACAGAAACACTTGTTTTAAGACTAGTTTGCTTTGGCAATATTATTAAGTTTCACCCTTCTCTCCCTGCCCAAATGTATAATGGACACTGGGACAACCAAGACCACCAACTAAGGTTTACCCAAGTCTAAAATAGCTGAGCAACTGATGCTTATCAGATAGGATTTCTGTATATAGGATACATTCTCCGAGTTCTTAAGATTACTTCATGCATCAGGGCCAGCCTTCAGCCAATGTGACCCAATATCATTGCATTGGGCCCCACACTCTGGGGGAACCCACACCAGTGCAGCAAAAATATATGTTGCTGCAGCCAGGATCTCTATGGGCTGTAAGTCAGTGGGATGAGCAAAGCAGCCTTACTCTGGGCCCTTCCACCTGCCCCTGCCTCCAAACTGCCCAAAATGGGCCTCTTGGAAACAGTTGGCGGTGATGTCATCATGTCACCACCAAATATTCCCAGGTGTCATGTACAGCACCATAAACACTTTTCTTGATGAGTGGGGGCTTCACGGGGAGGGTGAGGGCACCCGCAGGAATGCCCTACGTTGGACCCGACTACTCCTGGAGCCGGCCCTGGGTCAAATCAGTCATGGTCTCGGTCGTAGAACATTGGGACAAAGCTATTTCCCTTCCCCCCAATACAACTTGCTCCAGCACTTTTTTCCCCAGGGACTCCTAGAAGTGAGAGACTAAATGCTTTAATGGTATGGAGTTGAGCCCTGGCCACAGTTCATCTATAGCAATTTCTTAAAATAAAATAAATTTCTAATTTATAAAATTGGCCTACATCCAGTGATGTTATTCAGGGGGAACGGACCAAAACGGGCGTTCCGGATCCTAATGGGCTCCATGGCTGGTTCCGGGTTCCCGACAAGTGCCAATCAAAAGTGAGTTCCTGTTCCTAAATCATTTGAATGACACCACTGCCTACATCCCACTGAATGCCCACTCAAAACAATGTTACACCACAATCTAAAATGCAGTGGGCCCTTGGTATTTGCAGAGGATCTGTTCCCAGATCCCCGTGGATACCTATTTTGGCAGAAAATCAAATGGCTCATGTTTATGTGATCACCACATTTAATGAAAACATTCCTTTAAAAAAATACTTACATTTCCAACAAACAGTAAATGTTCACAAAATTTTAGACCACCTAATAATCCTAAAGTGATAACCACATATTGAATTCTCGTCATTTTGGTAAAGTATTTGACAGTTAAAAAATGGTTTTGTCCCCCAAAAAGTAAATTTTCATAATAGAACCTAAGCTTGGGGTGTATAATTCTGCTAGCTAAATAATAGTATTGTCGTAGAAATGTCACGTTATACATTTGGTGAACATGTACTAAATTTGATGTAACCATGGTTTGTTTTTGGACCACAGTCCTAGGGGCTCACAGTTTAATTTGGTAAGTATTTAATTTGTCCCCAAATGAAATCAGTGGGGATGGCCTCAAGGACCTCCAGGATATGACCAGAAATGTGGGGTCAGCACCAAATCAAATCCATGGGTGCTGAACCTGCAGATAAGGAGGGCCAACTATATAACTCTTCAATTGAATAAGAGAGCTTGCCATGATATGAGAAAGCGCATTGATATACACATACTTGCATGGGCCACAGAAGATAACGGATATCGCCACCATCTCCTTCTTTTGAAAAGACCCCTTTGTCTCCTCCAGTGGTAAATGAAAGCAAGGCTAGTTTATTCTGCAAAAAACTAGAAATGTTTAGGCACCTGATGAAGCATTAGAAAAATGTGAAGATCATCTACCGCTTCCTTGCATTTAGAATAAGCAATGCATTTGTGGGAGAGTATGTAACAACATTAACACAACAAAAGAACCTTCAAACACTTAAGTTGGTTAACATGGTCAGCCGGTGGAAGATCGCACTCGCTGACTTTTTTGGACAAGTTGAAAACTGATTTGCATAAGAGACTGACAGTGCAATCCTAACCCTGCACCAGTACAGTCAGGCCACATGGCCTGTGATGTATCCAATGCAGGGTTGGAGCAGGGTGGAGGTCTGGATGTCCAGACCAGGGTGGAGGTTCCACCCAGACCAGGGTGGAACAATAATATAAGAGGATATTGTTCTCCTTACCCAGTGTCAAGCCCCAGCCTACCTTACAGAGCCACTCTGATCTGTGCCAGCTATTTAGCAGGTGGAGAAGCCCACGTAGAGCCCTGAGGTCTGGAGTGAGGTTAGGATACAGTGTGGGTGTGTGCTGCCACCACCAATGTCACCCCCTCCGGTGTCTGATCCTAGTTATGCTCTCCCCCACCCAGAAACACACCCTGCCCACTTCCAACATGCTCTCCTGCCACCCAGCTGGCACACACTTAACTGTGCTGGTGAGTGTGGGAGCTGGATCTGGTGCCAGCACTGGCGGCTCTCGAGTTGGCACAAATGTGCCTTATGACATGTTTGTGACACTCGGAGCTGGCTCAGAGAGGCCTGTACTGGCTCAACTCCATCCTGCACATTAGGGATATATAGTGGCCTAAACTGTGCAGCCTGGTCCTATAGGCTTGGATGCAGGTCACATTATGTGTTCTGGTATTTATTCCCATGAAAGTAGGCATAAGACTGCAGCCTGAATATCAATTGTTAAAGGACAAAACAACATTATTAAAATGTACTTCTAGATTTGACAAACAACATACCTTGAGTAAACCTGAATCGAAACACTTTGGGAAATCATGCGCAAATCCTTGGACGAAGACCCTGTCCAGCCAGCCCTTCATAATTGCTGGCATGCTGAACCAGTATAGAGGAAACTGGGGAAAACCAAAGAATGGATGAATTTGAAAATAGGCCTCTAAAGCTACAAATCCCCAGCAATGGTGCCCCCCCCCAACAAGAAGCATCTCCAAACAGGGGTACCAATTAACAGAGGTGGAGAGTCTAGTTTTGCCCCCCAACCACCATGCCTCCTGTGCTTTTGGTCTTCCTAGTTTACTTTCACTAGCAGCAATCAGCACAAAGATTGGCACAGTCCTTACCATCAGGCAACTCCAGGTGCCTGATGGTAACCCCTTCCCCACTATTTTTCACTTGTTTTGAACCTTTCCAGCACCCTAGAGGCTTCTGTGATGCTTTAGCATCCTAAAAAGGTCAAGTCAACCAGATGCAGTAACCATTATCCTTTGTGGTTTACTATTTGAGCATCTTATTCCTCCCCAATTGACTAGTAAATCCTCCACTGGTTTAATTTTTCAGCCAAACCAATTTTACTTTCAAACCAAGCATTTTTTGGTTTACCTGCTTGGTCTCCAGTCACTTGGGTGGGAATGGGTTGCCCATCGACCAGACCGCACATTTTACTATTTACTTTTAAGGAGAGCCCTACCAATTTGGGTGCGCTCTACTGGCTGGGAAGGAGGTTTTCCTCAAGGCATCTGCCTTCTGCCTGACCTTTCTAATTTTGGATGGTGGCAGAAAAGACTAGCTTTCCTTAGTCCAGTGTTCCTCAATCTTGGGGGCAGGACCCCAATGGGGTCATGAAGCCTCATTTGTGGGGTCTGGGGAATAGTAGTCTGGGAGTCAAACATAGAGCTAGTAGACATCCCCACAGTGCAATGGGAGCAAGTGTGCACAGGATGAGGCTGCTGGTGCCACCACCAACACTTGGGCTCCTCCATCTGTGTCTGGGCTTACCCAGACCTTACCCTGGGAAGCTGAACTAGAAGACCTGGGCTCACTGTTGGCTCAAGCAGCTTGGTAATAGGTGGCAACGGGTGGGAATGGGCAGATCGGGTCCCAGGAGGGAAGCAGGATCAACAGTGGGTCCCCAGTATCATATTTTATTTATTTGGGTTTCAGCATGATCCCCACTTTAGCCAGTAAAGAGAGTGAAAAAGAGCACAAGTAAATTGCTAGATGCTGTGCCACGTCTTGTTCTCCTTTTATATCTGGCATAGCAAACCACACCACGGTTTCAGATGGACAAATTTGCCCAAGTCACTTAGGGGGGAATAATAATTGTCTTTGACTTTGCTCCTATTCCAAGACCTCCTTTATGTCAAACCCACTGAAGGTTGCCTGTGGCCCTAATGGATCCATTTGCATCCACACTCTCATGGAACATAACACAAGTCACAGAGAGGTTGCACCACTCCTCTCCTTGTGCATGCACATTCAGAAGTTGCTTCCTAATCAAGTGATTTCACAGATCTAAGAGCCCTGAGCAATTCACACCTTGAAGGGCTACATAAGCAGGCTGTGAAGAGTCACCACCAAACCATCAGATGTCAATCCTAGAAGAAATAGTCTACACTGGAGGTGGAAGATAACTAAAGTTTAAAATAATGACCTGGAAAATCACTAAGTCAGCTTCTTTCACTTTTCTCTGCTCCGCAATCACATCTTCAGATAAGCGCCCCCTTTTCCAAGCTTCCCATGCCTCAGTTCCATAATTAAACTGGTTTGGGTTGTGCAGATCACCTGTGTGAGGAACATAACAATAGTCTCCCTTGATCAATATTGCTGCCAAATATAATCTAGGCTTTGCTAGCTGAAGTCATTTCATCCCAGAATTCCTTGGGAAGTGAATTAACATTAGCCCAGATTAACACTATAAGTATTCTTCCACAATATGTAGAAGTCAAAAGAGGAAATTTTGAAAGGTTCACCTATGAAGCCGTATTATAGAGTCATACCATTGGGCCAAATAGATAAATATGATCTGTGCTAATTGGCACACATTTTAGAGAAGATCCTTCCCAAGGCTACCTGATGCTGCTGCGATGGAATCTGAAACCTGTACACAAAGCAGGTGCTGCCATTCTTCTCCCAGCAGGGGAGAAACTGGACCTCCCAACATCCTGACATCTACGCAATATAAGAGCCACAAGGTCCCTGTCTGTCTTTCTTTTTTTTGGAAGAACAAGACTAGAGCCACATGGGAGCAGGAAGGATAAGGTATTGAGGTAGTTCCGTTCCTCGAGTCATATCCCTGAGGACCAATAACATTTTTGTAATTATCTAAAGGCAGGCAGACAGTAGGTTTGGTAGGAAACCTGCATATAAAGGGTATGTCGGAAGAGTTCTGTGGATCAGGGAAAGAATCTGAAGCTAGTAAGCCCCTCCCTCTGAGTGAAGCCAAAAGTTGTACAGGGTTCTCCATCCACTCCTCACAGCATTTAAAGTGCCATCAGACCTTTCCTCTGTTTTTGCTACCCAATCAAAGAGAGATTCATTTTTGCAACATGCTCCATACCAACAATGTCTTTTCTTGTCGCCCTTGGCTCAAATTGCATGTCATAAAGATCAGAAACGGTGACTCTGCAGCCTTGTTTACTCAGTTCTTCCACGGCAATGGTTTTTAAGGACCCATTCAGGGACTTGGGCTCCTGGTGAGCATAGACAATCAAGACCTTTTTCCCTGAAGTTACAAGAAGAGGAAAAAAAACATCAAGAACACCTAGATAGTTCTGAGATCTGAACAACTAGATGTGGAACTAGATGCGGAACAAGACCCCCATGATTATTATGATGGAACTGGAATTTATTTATAAATTCTGTGTGAAATAGTCCAGTCAATATGTCATTAGACTCGGGACTAAGTCTAATAAAAGGTCTGTCAACTGTTCTTGTCAGTACTAGGTGTACTGATTGACAGAAATTCTCCAAAATTCAACCACCGGAAGTGAACCCACTTCAAGATCTTCAAGATGGCAGCCGCAAACCATGAAAATCGGCCAAAATCATGCAACCGTGTCATTTTTAAGGTTAGTCCTTTTTTCATTTTTCAAACTCAAGGTTTTTTGTATGGTCAAGTAATTCATTTTAACCAATTACTTGGTTCATGGGTTGAAGATTGGATTCCAATGTAATGAGCATTGCAGGTACAACACCAGTCATAACAAATATCAAGTTGTATGTTTTTATTATTATATCATAATACATTTGAACTGAACTGTTTCCTTTTTTTAAACTACATATTCAACAAAGAACCCTTTAAACTTGGTTAAGAAAACTGCAGCAATATGCGGATAAAATAGTAACTCCTTAATTTTCTATTCATCCTCATCACTGCCCTCTAGGTCACCTAACACCTGGTTGTCACAATACGTTTCTTGACATGGTCCACATACAGAACTGCATGGAAGTCCGTATGTTCTGCAACTGCAGCGGGTACCACTGCAACCAGTTTTACAATTGCAGTGTATAATTTGCAGTAGAGTGTCTGGTGCAGCTTTAATATCACACATTACTGGCACCAGTTCACCAACATCGAGTTTCCAACCCCAGTCCACAGGATTCATTTCCCCAGCCATATCCATCCAAATCATGGTCTGATAGTACACTCTTAGACAATGGAATTTTCTGGAAGACTCAGTTGGAGATAGGCGTTCTGGATTCACAAACGATTTGGCTGTGACGACTTTCTTGGTTAGTGTCTGGTAGTGCAAGGCTGCCAAAGAACTGTTGCTTTCGCCACCAAAAATAACAGCCATCGCTTGACTGCCAAGACTTACTATTTCAGTGGGGTTCTTGCCTGGTGAAGTGAATGCAGTTGCACAGGATTGAAGGACAGAATTCCCTTTTAAAAGTTTGTGGAAAACTGCTGTTTTCCAACACCATAAATACGTGAGGTGGAATCACATCCTGTGAATGCATGAAGGAATAACAACTGTGCACATAACGCACTGTCCAGAGTGGACTTCAAGTAATTGATGTTGTACACTTTTGGAATGCCTCGTGACTGAGTGTCTGCTCTAAAATACAGTGGATTGCCATTCACTTCAGCGTAATGTAGCAGAAGAATTAACAGGTCTGTATCCTCCCCAATGAGCGTGGTGGAATGTTCCTTGGCACTATTGACTGCGGCCTTTGAAATGTCCACATCAGCGTCACCTTGTGCTTGAAAAGCCACACAGCCTCTCGTCACCAGTTCTTCAGTGATTAATTTGATTAGTTGGTGTTTGTTGCGCCCTACTGAAAGGAATTCTTCCTGCTTCCCTTCGAATTCAGTATCTGTTGTGAAGTAAACTATTGGATACTTACAGTTTTGTTGCCTTCTCTTATGTGTATTATCCTTTATTGAAGGACCTGCGTCATATCCATCGAACACAACAGTAGCCAACCCATACTGTTCCAACTGTAAAGTCTGCATACACCTTTGCTATTTTGCCATATCTGTCTCCCTTCCGCCACTTCAACTTCCGTATCAAGTAGCCTCCGTCAATAACAAATCTTTGCGTGCTCGGAACAGCATCTGGTATTGTTTCCGTGGATGCTCGATTTTTACAATGCTCATCAATGGCATGGGCTAATTGCGGTTTATCGGCCTTTCTCAGAATGTGGTAGTCCTCGAACAGTGATGTTGGGTAAGCACTAAGTTCATCACCTCACCTCCTCCAGATCTAGCTCCTACCCCAAGACATTACATCTTCCCCTGGTGGGCATTTCTAAAAAGCTGCTGAGCATGAACTTAGTGAGTTAGTGAACTTGAACTTGAAATTAGTGACTGTGTGATGAAATAAACGGTTGTCAGGTTTTGGTAAGTTTTTTTCCTGTCAATCAGTTGACAGACCTTTGGTTAGACTTTTTCTAAGCTTAAACATAACATGGTTGCATGATTTTGGCCGATTTTCATGGTTTTCATGGCTGCCATCCTGAAAATAACCCACTTCCGGTTGTCAAATTTTGAAAAACTTTTTTCCTGTCAATCAGTACACCTAGTACTGACAAGAACAGTTGACAGACCTTTGGTTAGACTTTTTCTGAGCTTAAAAATAACACGGTTGCATGATTTTGGCCGATTTTCATGGTTTGCAGCTGCCATCTTGAAAACAACCCACTTCCGGTGGTCGAATTTTGAAAAACTTTTTTTCTGTCAATCAGTACACCTAGTACTGACAAGAACAGTTGACAGACCTTTTATTAGACTTAGTCCCGGGTTATGGTTTTTTCCCCCTAAATTGACCAGACTAAAAATGATTTTTTTTAAAAGCCTAGCTCCCATTGACGAGGCCAGGGTTCATGCCTCGACCGCACAAATAGAGCAAAAATTTGTATATTGCTGAACAAGCCTTCGGGTGGGGTAAGGCTCTTTCTGGCTGTCTTAAAAGGCAACATACTGGAGAACACGGCCTGGCTGCCATTGCAAGCAGCAAGCGGCCAGTTTCATATACCAGTCAATGACGCCCACCCCCTGGCATAGTATGTGCAGGGGAGGCAGAAGGAAGCGGAACAGGGGAGTATGTGGATAGAGACCAGGAAGGGGCCAAGTTTGGAAGCAGTGGCAACCACCTAATTCTAACCCGCTTTCTGGTCTCAATCCCCTGACCCGGGTCCATGCGAACTTACACCAGCTATAGAGCTGGCACATGTCCAAGTAGACCTGGGAGCCTGGCATGTGCTTACTCCACAGCAAGGGAACAAAGTTTCTCCAGCCCCAAGGAAGCCTCCAGACGCTGAAATCCCCTGCAGGATACAGCAGATGCCACGTTGCTTCCACTGCATGGGGAATTAGGATTGGGCTGATGGTTTTCAGACCAGAGACTAGCATTGCCCCTAATCTTGTGTGTGAGAGTGCTGGCTGTGAGAATTCAAGTCAATGGCACGCTGAACATTCTCGGAGACCCTCTTACCTTTTCTATTGTTTCAGGCCTAGGTTCTGCTTAGCTCTGGGAACCGAGTCTTGCCTTATGTTAAACTTTCCTGTCTAGCCTGATAATTTTGATTATTGAGAAAGAAAAAAATGCAACTTACCTGACATTTTCTAAAAGCTGCTGAAATCTTTGCCTATAAGAAATCAAGGATAATTTAAACTGTCTCCTTTCTGGGGAAAAAAAAAACCTCTTACCAGGAATGTCACAAAAAAGAAAAAACACAATACATCTCCTTGTCCTTCATTAAAGAAATACTTGTTAGGGATTTGTTTCAGGTAAAAATGTAAAACACAAAGGCAAGCTCTGAAAGTCTACAGTTTTATAGCCAAAAGGATGCAAAGTAGTCAAGTTTCCTTCTGGAGATCATAGCTGCCTTTCACTATTCTGCTGCGCTATATACTGTACAGCAGCCGTTCTCAAACCTTTTAGCACCGGGACCCAATTTTTAGAATGACAGTCTGCCCAGGACCTACAGGATGGCAGGAAGTGCCATCATTGTGATGCCAGAGCCTGCTGCTCTCCAGAGAACGCAGAAATAAGTTGGGTTATTTCTCAGCCATTTCCCAATAGCAAAGAGAATCAGAAAGAAAAGAAAGCCTATTTACAACCTTGAGACAAGCAAAACTACCACATAGCCCTCCTCCTTTCCAGCATTCCATCTTCCCATATTTTCAGCATGGCTGCTCTAGGTGCTATGCAACCTACCTAAAATTGGCTCACAACCCAGTTTGAGATACACTGTACAGTGTATATATAACTGTTGTTTCTCTTGCTCTACTTCATCCCCTTTCAATTCCCCCCCAGACCCCACCCTTGAAGTGGAGGGAGAAGTATGCATATCATTGGCTAAAAAGAGACTATTCTAGCTGTTCTTGCAGAAGCCGTTATAGAAAAGAAATCCAACTTTTCCTTAAATCACAAGTAAGTGTTTTCACTAGCTAATATACTAAGACAAATAGTATATGGGGGGGGGGGTAGATGAGATGAACCTGTACACACTCACCTGGGAGTAAGTTCCACTGAACTCACTGGAACTTAATTCTGAGTAAACATGCATAGGACTGTGCTGTAAATGAATTATGAGTTAAGGATTTTATCACTACATCCTTCAGTAGTTGTTAACAGAAAGCATTATTCTCATTCAATTATTTTTAATTACTGGTTGCTTCCTGAACTCTGCAACTTCTAAAGGATGCTCGAGTTAAGGTAAAGTTTACCACAGCTTTAGGCATTGCACTGCTAACAGAACAGGTGTGGTACATCCATCAATCATTTGCTTCCAGCAAGCTCAAGTGTATAAAGTTATGCTGCACTTTCTGAAAGTCACCCTCTGATTTTTGCAGACTACAGATGTGTCTTATCTTCCACTTCTCCAGATGAAGTCTTCTGAAGGAACTGACCAAGTTAAGCAGTACCATGAAGTCTGTGTCTCTACATTTGTCTGCATGCAGAAGGAGAGGCACTTGTGTGATGGCCATATGTGGTGAGAGAACTCATGTTGTGAAGCTGAAGCCTTTTCTGACAGGGAAACCAAGCCTAGTTCAACACAGCCTGTCTACTACATTCATTTCTCACTATAGTCTACCCAGAATTTGGTTTGCTTCATATATTTGCATTTTTGACACATTTTGTCCTAATCTATACCTAATTCAAGAGGGATTGCAAAATAAACTATTACAGTATTACCACCATAGCAAAGACATATACTTTTGAGTAGGAAAGGCAGCATACAGATCAACCTTTTTACTACACAATCTACCAAACCTATGATGATCATACTTCTGAAGGTGATGTATGGGAACATGTGGTGAGGGCGTGGCAGGTGAGACAGAACTACCCTACCGAGTTCTTTGAAAAATGCTGCCATTGCTGCGATCACACAAACACTTACAAACCACTGGATCTGAGCAGGTGAAGCTCATCTCTCTATATAAAAACGGACGTATGTGTGTATGTTCCTTATACACGTCTCCATCCCTTGACCCACGGCCACGAAACTTGGCACACATGTTCCTTGCAGCCTGGAAAAGAACACTGCGGGGGTCAGACCCCCCCTACACCCCCGGTTTTCGGGGAGGGGCCCAGATCGTCGGGAACCAAGGGGATTGCATGGGGCTACAGGTCTGCTGCCACCCTGTGGTCACAGATGATTCTGCAGGTTATGTGGGAGGGCTGAGCAGCTCAGCTACCAGACAGAGGGAGAACAGAAAGCGAAACTAAATGCTTTGCCTGCGTTGCCTGACTGGCCCAGGGTGGAAAGAGCAGGATCCAGAGACTTCCAGCACCCAGTCGGATCTGAGAGGGGCCTATGTCCAGGGAGCTAACTGGCCACCTCTGCCTGTTTCTCATACTGCCACATGAGGATCGCAGGGCTGTCCTGCTACAGGACCTGCAGACAGTAAGTGGGACCTTCATACTGCTCTCTTAGGTTAGGGTGTCCCTGTTTCCTCATGCATTTCACAGTGATTGTGTGCGTTTCGGGTTCCACGTCAGCAATACTGTGTTATTTCAGGGACGAGTTCTATATTATATGTCTATCTATGCATCTCACTATGTCATACGGTTGAGGGAGGTTTGTATATTTGTGTGTATGTTCCACCATTACTCTGGAACGCCTGGAACGATGTTCACCACACGTGGTGCACTTATTCCTTATGATCTGGACAGATGTACTGTGGGGGTAGGGCCCCCCTTACGCCCCCAGAGGTGGGGGTGCACTGCAGAACACACTCATTCCTCCTCCTAATAGAGCCTGGGGATAATGTCTGCTCCCCGGCAACGCCGGGTCACAAAAAGCTAGTGAGTTATAAGTGTTAGCAGGATCACAGCCACACCCTCACTGCACGTCCTTGAAGTCTGCAGCCCTTGCCAGGAAGGCAAAGCTGAAAACAGGCCCCCAAGAGATGTGGTCACTGATATGGATTTTAAGCAGAAGAAGGGGCGAGATTCAGTTCTTTCCTCTTCCAACTTTCTAACATGAGAAAGCAGGAGAAAAAAAAGGACAATTTGTTCTGCAGCACTTGCCTACAATTGGAAAGCGGCAGAAGAAGCCGAGAGGCTGTTCTGTTTTTATCTCAACAACCCCCTGGCCGGTATTTTTGAGGGGCATCAATCAATGCTGTCACGGAGTCCTGTTCCGACTTCCTCCAAAAGAGACGGCGTTATTGATTGTACAGGGCTGTTGTAACCGGCTGGAATTAGGCTCTCGAAAAACAAGCCGCATTTGCAATCCCGATCCAGCATCCCTCCCCCAAGTCGCAAGACTGAGTCGTCACTTGGGTTGTTTGTTTTTTGCAAGTCAGGTTTCGCTTACCTTAGGGATACACGTGAAAAGAGCCAGTCCTGAGGCTTCGCTTGGCCCTGCCTACAGCAAGATCAAGACGATAGGAACCAATGCAACTAATATCGCCTTGCCGGGGAAAGCGAGGCTGTTGTAACTCCGCCTCCACGCCGTTCATTTCGACAAAATCGAACCAATAAGAATACATCTCCCTCCGCCCCCATTTTAGCCTGCTCACAATCTTGGGTCTCCTTTACCTGTTCCTTCCCCAGACGGGGAACGCCTCCTTTGAGCCACGGTGGGGGAACCCCCGGAGTCCTCCCTCGCCTCCCGTGACGGTACCAGAGCTTGCTGGGACCCTTCGCCGAAGTTGGTCTGGGCGAGGAGACACGTGTTTTGGTATGTGTCCTGTGTCACTGACCGGAAGCTGGGGAGAGAAAGAATATCTCTATAAAACATTGAACCTTTATCTCCATGAAAATCTCCAATATACAGTTTATTTACGAGAAAGGATGGGAGTGCAAATGACTGTGAAATATATAATTGATTGTCAGAAATCAAGCATGTGGGAAAGAGCTCACACTCTGCGCACTTTGCCCCCTGTGTGTCCTCCTTTTTTCTTTCTGGTGTCTGCACAAGCTTCACTCAAGCCTTGTAAGGTGACAAGGTTGGATTTTCAGCGCTGCCCCCACCCCAACCAACGGGGATATTTTCCTTGGCGATGTGAGGCGTAAGGCTGACATCTTGTGGTGAATGCAGTCATTGTATCCTGCTGTGCTATCTTGGATTTGTGTTCTCTGGTTGGTGAAAAAAGTATACTGTATAATGAAAATGTCACAAAAGCAACCATAGGTGCCAACTTTGTGGGTGCCACGAAACACTTGGCCTGGTTGTGTGGGTAAACCTACCCAAATTCCGTTTGGCCTCTCCAGTTTGTTGCAGTGCTGGAAGGCATGCATTCCAATGTTCATTGGTCACAAGGCTAATATGGGCCTTGGATTTGTTTTTATTTCTCGTAGGTCCTGCCTGTTGCATGCTGATTGGATGAAGTGATTGGGTTGGGATTGAGTGCAAGCAAGAGATGGCAGGAGCGATAGAGGGGAGCTAGATATTTGAAGGTGCCATTTTACTGCTGTGTGGGTGTGGCTGCATCAGGGGTGGGGCTGCATCAGTGGGTGTGGCTACAGACACCTCCACTGTTGAAATCAAGTGGGCACCTCTGAAAACAACATAGAAACCATTCCAAAGAGAACACATTTCAGTTAAGTTCTCTAGGTCTGAGGGTGGACAAAGACAGTGAGGTATCTCTTGAGGAGAGCAGTGCTGTTTATTTACTCCATGCCTTTCCCAGGCGGAAGAGATACCACAGGGCTCTTTCCCAGATGATAGATGCATTGTAGACAGTGGTATGAGCACATTGGAAAACATCTATACCAAAGAAAAAGAGCTTAATAGTATGTCCAGAACTCTGTGCCTTGCATGGTTGTTCCTTAATTACCACTTCCTCCCAGAACTGTTCCATGCAATCTCATGAACAGCATCTGACTTGCGAGTATTTCTAACATCTTTTTCTATGCTGATTAGCATAGCTTCATTGAGGTTGTTGATCCCTCTGCCAATAACATTGTCCAGGATTTAGCCAGAATGCAAAATAGGCAAAGTATGGTTTCCGTGGTGGGGATTGCATTTAAAAAGGCAAACAACCAGACGAGAGAGTATTAGGATCATGTTTATTTACACCTGCACAGGCGGACTAACCCTCCTGAAAAGTCAGGGAGAAAGGCAAAAAAAAAAATACAGAATACAAGCATTCTTATACTCCCCCTCCTTTCCCTCCCCAAGTACCTGCTTGGTTGGAGATTACATCATAGGGGCTAGGGCATGAGATGCTCTAAGCTAATTGGGCTTTGAGAATGCCCTGACAATTTCGATGAGGGAGGAGGCTCTGCTAGCAAGAGCCAGTTCCTTATCTATTGTGCAGGGCCAACAGCCCTGAATTGTGAACGTCTGCAACATTGAATTGAGAACATTACAAGCGGGGGCCCATGTGAAAACAATGAAAGCAAAGATGGAAAACGGTTACATATTTCTGCAGCCATAGACAAGTCACTTTAAACAAAAGACCTAAGATGGCTGCACTTTGGTAAGTTGGCAACATTATGTCCAGAACTCTGTGACTTGCATGGTTGTTCCTTAATTACCACTTCCTCCCAGACCTGTTCCATGCAATCTCATGAACAGCATCTGACTTGCATGCATTTCTAACATCTTTTTCTATGCTGATTAGCATAGCTTCATTGAGGTTTTTGATCCCTCTGCCAATAACATTGTCCAGGATTTAGCCAGAATGCAAAGGGGGGGAAGTAGTAGTAGTAGTAGTAGTAGTAGTAGTAGTAGTAGTAGTAGTTTTTGTTGTTGTTGTTTACATCTCTGCTAAGTCTTTGGGCAGAATGGACTGATGCAGTCCTCTTATTGCAAATAATTTTACACAGGATGAGCACCCTTGTCCCAGGCCACATGACATCCCACACAAGTGGATGAGGGGAGGGTGGCAGGTGGGGCAAACAAGTGGGTGAGCCTCCATTCCATCTTCTTTTCATTTATGAATAGGTGGCCTGCAGCCTTCCTGCTCTGCACTACTTCTGTTCGAAATGAATGGTACCACTTCATAAACACCAATGGGGAGATGGGGAGAAGACAATTCTGGTGATGGGGAGAAGAAATTGCCAGCTGCAGTGGCTATTTTTTTAACCCTTCCTCCTCTGGTGCAGCTGAGGGAAAAAGAGGGATGCAGTTCTGCTCCCAGCAAGTCAGAAGAGGGTTGGAGCACTCAGTGGATCAGCAGGCAAACAGCAGCGGTCTGGGTACTCATCCAGTCACTGCCCCTCCAAGGGTGTCCAAGGATGCTGATCCACGCGATAGTATCAGGTTGCTTCACAGCAAGGCTGGCACTAGGTCAGGGATTTTATTTTGTTGCCTGCTAGTTTTTTAAGCAACATGCCAACTTTGCAATACCCTTTGGGACAGTCCTGCTTTAAAAAAAAAATCTGTGCCTTTTAGCTTTGCTCTTCTGCAGCCTTGCTCTGTTAAAAAAAATTTCCTGTGTTTATTCCAGTCTAGTAATCATAAGCTTGCTTTCTGTTGCTCATTATTTCCTGCTTGGTCTCAGTTCCTCAAACTGTGCAGGTTGTCAGGCTTGCCAGACTTCTCACTAGGGTTTGTTTTGGGTTTTGCGTAAGAGGGAATCCCCCAGATTTTAGGAACCCCTGTACAGATCAGGAAATGAGGTTTCCAAGGTGGCCTCTATCTGTCTCACTTTTTTCCACCTTGGTAATGGCAGTGGAGACCTACCAAAACCAGTGGGAGAAACAAGGGGCAGCAGGAGGGCTATTCCTAATTGTTAGGCATGGAACCTGCTACCTGCCTGTGTCCTCTTCTACCAAAGATCCTTACATTCAGATTTGCTGGTGGGAACATGATCACACTTCTCCAGTTTTCAAGAGTGGGATGTTCATCACTCAGTTATTTATACCACCATTGTCAGGTTTTAAAAAAATTGTTCTGGGTTGAGATTGTCATCTGCAAGAAGGGAAAAAGCATAGTTGGGGGGAAAAGCACCCATTGCTCATCCCAGATTAGTTCTTCATTAATCTGATTGTTAATTATTTAAAATATTCATTTCCTGCTTTTCCCCTTCCATAGGAAAAGTTCAGGGCATCTTTCAACGAAACTTTAAAATCACGAACAAAGCTAATAAAACAACAATAAACAGAACTAATAAAATAAAATTGGTGATCACCTTGTACCTGCAAGCACGCTGATTGTCTCTTGTTGATTTCCTCACTCTCACTTGTTTTTAATATAGATCATTATTATTTTATTTATTACAAGCCCCTGGGAGGCTTTCCAAGTGGCATTATCTCTCTCTCCTCCCCCACCTATGCAGAAACGTACCTATGCTAAATCACACCCTGGGCACACCACGTCATGACATCAGAAGCCTCCTTGGCTTCTGGACTTGGGAAGCCAGGGGTTTGTGCAGCTGCCATGGCCATGGCTCAGGCAATTTTGCCCAAGCTGCGACCGGGAGAAGCGGTGAGAAGCCGTGCGCCCAGTGATGTCATGCAGGGGGTATGCAAGTACCGGTTTCTAGGATTACAGCTGGCCCCGCCCATTCGCCCGCCCACTCGTTGACTCCGCCCTCTACAACGTTTGAATTTCCTGCATGTTTGAGTTGCCTGCATGTTCTCAGAGCCAGGCAGGCAGCGAGCGGAGCCTTTCCTTTCCTTGCCACTGAAAAATGAGTTGCTCTGGGGTTTTAACATGATGCCAGGCCTCCTTAACATGTTCTGGGGGTGCTGTGGAATACTGTTGCAACTGTTGGGTCAGTTTAAAATCATCTGAGGCCTCAAAAAGGGCTTTTTTCATGTCACTTCCTGCCACGACATCACTTCTGGCTTATGACGTCACTTCTGGTGGGCGGGTCCCGACACGTGCCAATCAAAAGTGAGTACCTGTTCTTAAATCATTTAGATGACACCACTGCGTGTGCCCCCTTGGGTTCCTGAGTCAGCAAGCCAGGGGGGCACACGGGCCCTCTCAGCTGGGGCTGGGGCGACTTTGCCTGAGTGCCCAGGTGGCAGGTGCTCATTGCTTCAGCGGCTCCTGCCACCTGGGTGCTCCCAGCAGTGGCTCAGGCAAAATAGCCTCTGCAGCTGAGAGGGCCCATGCACTCCAACTGCTTCCCGACTCCACCTGCTTTCCAAAGTTCGTCCCCTTGCCCCAGGGTAGGTGCCAGGCATACCTTTGGGCTACTTGGATCTGCACTCACTATACAGCACACCGAATCAGGGTTGTGCTGCCTAATGGCCGTATCCGGGTCCAACTCCCCTCCCCGGGCCAGCCCACCCCCCCTTGTTTCTGCAGGCCCGATAAAATCTTGTGGTGGGCTGGATTTCCGCCCCCCCCCCCGGGGCTGTAGTTCGGAGACCCTTTATTTAGATGATGAGGATGAAAGGCGAGGTTTGAAAAGACCCTCCAAGCTTCTTTTTGTTCTGACTTTGCTGAGTCCATTACAAGCTGTGCAGGGTGGAATGGGGTGCTAAACCATAGGAAATAAGTGCCTGGGTGGGCTTGAAGCACAAGGGATACTCATAGAACTCCATCTTCCATTGCTGACAGGAACGATGCCCACATACCTTCTTCCAGGACCCAACTTGTCAGGATAACAATTTCTGCTTTCTGCCACCTTGACTTTCTTGTCTCTTCTTAATGCTTTCTTTCCTCTAGGAGTTAATGCTTTCTAAACATCCTCGTTTTACAAAGCTCAATGCTCTGTCTGCAGCGCGGTTGCCAGTCCCAGGCTGCCTCAGTCAAATCTGACCTTCCATATCACGCAGGTGTCCTGGATCATAGGTGATATATATTTCCCACATTGGAATTCTAATTCCTTTGGGGAACTTGGTGTTGGCTTGGGCAGTAGTCACATGAATTGAGGAAGTCAGTTCTGACATGCTCATGGGAAATTTGAATTAGGCTTCAGTATTGTGTAGCAGTAGATATGATAAATGCAGTGGTGTCATCTAAATGATTTAAGAACAGGTACTCACTTTTGATTGGCACGTGTCGGGACCCGCCCACCAGAAGTGACGTCATAAGCCAGAAGTGATGTCGTGGCAGGAAGTGACATGAAAAAAGCCCTTTTTGAGGCCTCAGATGATTTTAAACTGACCCAACAGTTGCAACAGTATTCCACAGCACCCCCAGAACATGTTAAGGAGGCCTGGCATCATGTTAAAACCCCAGAGCAACTCATTTTTCAGTGGCAAGGAAAGGAAAGGCTCCGCTCGCTGCCTGCCTGGCTCTGAGAACATGCAGGCAACTCAAACATGCAGGAAATTCAAACGTTGCAGAGGGCAGAGTCGACGAGTGGGCGGGCGAATGGGCGGGGCCAGCTGTAATCCTAGAAACCGGTACTTGCATACCCCCTGCATGACATCACTGGATAAATGGGGCCTTTTTCTAAGCAAAGAAGATCCATAGTCGAAGGAAAGACTGTTACATCTTCACCCAAGCAAAAGCTGTTCAATTCTGAATTTCAAAGAACACACTGATGAATTTCTCTTCCCAGTAATCATGCTTTCTTGCAAACAACCTACATGTGGTTTGTTCCTCCTGGAAAGAGCCTATCTTTCTCCCATAAGTTTTTTTTAAAGTAGAACAATCTTCATTGTAGTTTTGCATGAAGGTGCATCAAAGGTTACCACTATTTACCAGCTCTTGCATCAGAAGCTTCTGGAATGAGCAGTTATTTCTTGACATTTAGGGCACAATTCTAACCTGGAGTTAGGCTGGCACAGTTAGGCCAGCAAAGTTTGGCCAAGCATCCAAGTATGCTTAGACCATTCTCGGAGTCAGAGTGGCCAGCACTCAGACATGCACTATCCTCCCTGACTCTGAGAGTGATCCAAATGTGCTTTACGGTGGCCCTTGTGCCAGCCAAACTGTGCCGGCCTAACTCAAGGTTAGGATTGCACCCTCAAAGTGCTAAAGATATACTAGATATACATAATACCACAGAGCAGTAGTCTATCATTCTAATTGCATGCCTAAACTGCATTGATTGACTATATAAGACTGTACATGGATGCTTGCAGTAAGACCAGAGGCAGACACTGTATGTGTCTGAAAGGGGCGAAACAAACATGGTTATGACAAGTTACTTTCAAATGAGGGCAAAATGCCTACGTGCACACCAAAAGTGTGTGTTTTGGTAGCATAATACTTTTTACATAGAATATTTTTTTGATGGTTCTATTCTGTGCCTCACAGATAGTGAAGAAAGAACCAGGGTAAAATATTATGTTGGGAACCTTTCTTGAAGAGTATGCAGGAGGCCAGTTTTTGAAAGAAAAATACACAAAGTTTTTGATCTCTCTCAAAAGGCAGCAGATGGCTTGTTTGGTTCCAGTTTCTTTAGACTGCACACAATGTGACAGTTTCACAGGTTCATGCAGGGCACAAATAACTTTGGCGTAAGAGGTTACAACTTGACTGCTGGAGTGAGTCAGAGAAGGAACAATTCACAGTGTGTATTTCTGAGTGTTTACTTTCACTGGTTACCGAAATCCTCTGATTACACTGAGATCATCAGTATTGAGTGTTATAACAGTCCTGGCAGTGTGGATCTGGCATGACCTCAGTCTGCCTCTCAGCACCATCATCTTAAGAGACTTACAGGTTGAGAGTTTCTTTACCAAAGTCACACCTACCCTTGCCTGCACTTACACGCAGTAACAGACCAGCCCAAGGAGTGTGAGTGTTCCTCAGTCCAGCTCCACACAGCCCCAACAGAGATAAAATTCTCCCACTCCTGCTCAACACCAACTCCTTCAGATTCAGTTTAACCGTCCTTTCTCCTTCCTGCCTTGGAGCCAAGAATGCACTTCTCTGATTGGCCATCCTCAAGCCCTTTGCATTTGATCCCTGCGTGGGTTGGATTAGACATTCCAGACAGGCAGGACATCTCACTCTTTGTCACAGTGGCAGTGCCATGAACAAGCACCCCTCTCCTGAGGACCCTCCATTTGCCCTGAATGTATACACTGAGGCTGACCTAGGCCGGTGGCCTGTCACATCCCCCATTCTGTTCTGTGCGTTGGTCACATATCCTCCCTCCCTCTAATGTACTCCCCCCTCTAATGTGTTCTGAAGTCCCAGGCATATCTGGGATCACCAGGGAAACAATAGCTTTGACTTAATTTTCCTGGATTCCCATTTGGTTTAGCTTTTAGTAATCACTAGCCTTTTGTTACCTGGCGTTGCCTGGGTAACAAAATATCCCAAGCTTCTAGGCGACCCCGGAAACTCTGAATTCGACACTAATGTTGGCCATTTTCAAATATTTTTACATGGCACCCCATTCGCACCACCACCCCTAGGGGTGCTAGGGGTGTCGTACCCCCCACAGTGTTTGTCGCCAGGCCGCAAGGCATGCGCATGCCGAGTTTGGTGCACATCACTCCAGGCGTTGCGGAGCCTATGCGGAACACACGCACATACATACATACATACATACATACACACGTTCTCCATTATATATATAGATCATCCAGTCCACTCACTTGAGAGGAAACTTGAAAGCCCATTAATTTCAAACCAGCCTACAAGAAGCTGAGGAGCAAGTTCCCCCAAAATGGAATAAAAGGGAGCTGATCACTACATTAAGGGTGAAAACCCAACCTGGAGTTAGGCCTGCAAAGTTTGCTGGCACAAGGGCCACCATAAAGCATGTTTGGACCATTCTTGGAGTCGGGGAGAATAGCTCACGTCTATGTGCTGGCCTGTTTTACTTCGAGAGTAATCCCTTGTGCTGACCAAAGTTTCCTGGTCTAACTGTGCCAGCCTAACTCCAGGTTAGGATTGCACCCTGTGAGATGCTAGCCAAGCCAAGGTAAAACAATGATACTGTCCAGTTTAAAACAGGCTATCTACATGCCAAAGAAGGTCCTTTTCTCCAGTGCCAGGTGGTTGCATAACTGTGGATGCAAAAAGTGGACTATTGAATTCAAGGAAGCCTTAGTCAGGGAGGCCTTAGTTCAGATTTCTTTTGAACATTGCCTCTTGATGTCTAGAATAAAATTTGAAAGTCTGTTTTTTTAAGCCTGGTCTCATTTTTACTCTCGATAAACCTCTTCCTTTTGTTTTGGATTAAATCAATCTGCTCGGTTCATTTAACCTAAACAGCAATCAGCCTCCCAGCTCCATAGCCTTACTCAGCCCTCCCAGACAGGCTTGAGTGTGCTGTGTGTAAAGGGGCTGCATGTCAGGAAGGAGAGAGCAGGAATGCTGGCCAGGACCCACCCTACTCCCTCCTGGACCACAGCCTGAGGGCTGTCAGTTGCCATGCAGATCCTCTGCTGAAAGAAGGGGTAATGATAATGTGATCCTGACCCCACATTGCTGGTGGCAGCTTGAACCCACCTTATCTGTCAGTGACCTATTGTATATGCGGTTTGATATGATGATCAGAGGATGGAGAGAAGGCAGCATCAATTCACAGAGGTGAATGTTGTCTTTCTCAGGGCTACCCTTCACTACAGGCTGTCATAAGAATGTATGTGCTGCCTTGGGTCCCCTTCGGTGTGGGCGGGAGATAGATAGATAATGGGAGAGGCTTTGAGACCTTTCATAGCAAAAACGAAAGGGGATGGGTAGGAGAAAAGCCTTAACAGTCACAAATACTGTATTTGCCTAGAGCCACCTGGTGGCTACAAAAAAGAAATGCTTCTGAATATGGTTTTCAATTCAACATTCTGGCAAAGTTGCTGTCTTTGGCTTGAACACACATACACAGACTACAAATGCAAGGCACGTAGACGTAGCTGAGGGGAAGTGTAGAGGAACCAGAGCCCTCTTATAGCAAAAGCAGTGACATTAGCGACAAGAGCTAATGAGAGGTGCCATCTCTGAAACAATTTGCTTCGGGGCATCAATAGGCACTGTTTCTGGTAAATAGAGTAAACAGAGAGTTGGACCATATGCAGGCAATTGGATCAACTGTGGTGAATTAATGCTCACCATTGCCAGTGAAAGCTGTTGTAGTTAATACTACAGTTGATCCCTTTAGGAAAGCAGTCAACTAAAGCATGGCTAAAATAGTTCATTAGAGGGACATTCAATCTCTAGTCCTAGAAAAGGCAAAAGGTCAGAGAAGCCTCTACAGCCACTCCGGGGACTGTAGCCTTCTCTGTTAGCACATACCCACACTGATAATCAACCCACAGAAAATTTAGTCTTCTCCTAAATAGGTTTCTGGGACCATTACAGCTGGAGCCAGGATTTTGATGGTGTGAAGGTTATTATTTCAATAGCATTTGTCTACGACAAACTCAGTTGGTTATGCTTAAATAAAGTCATTTTTCTCCAGCCATTTTTCTCCAGCTGGGTGATCCAGTGAGTAACTTATAAGAAGCATCCTTCTTCTGTTAGACTTGTTGCTTAGTTTGCTACCTAGACTCAGCCAGAAAACTGCTAGTGAGCAACACTTGCACATGCTGCCTGATAGCAGTCTGGATTTTGAGGGCTGATCTATGCGCATACAGGTAGTTTTGCTTTGCATCCAGGAGGCTGGACTACATGGTTTCCACCCAGTGACATGCAGTGAGTGTGTGGCAGAATTGCACTACTGTAGTTCTTTGAAAAACGCCTCCACTGCTGCTACAGTGATCCTGTAAACACTTATAACAACCCATAGGCTCCAACTGCTCAAAGCATGTGGGTTGTGTTTGCATGATCACAGAGATGGTGGCACTTTTCAAAGAACTCTGGTAGGACTGTTCTGCCTCCCCTGCCACACCCTCTGCTGCTACCTTCTCAGTATACCTTTATAATATAGTTTTGAGGTGCAAAAATTTATACCATCTCCAAAAGTTTGAATCACAGTAGTTTGTTACCATTACATAGTTACTTTTGCATGTCCATTGGAGTAGAAAGGCTATCCAATATAAAGAGGAAACCAACACATTTTAGATAAGAGCAAAAAAAAAAAGTGATTTACTGAAAAAGTCTGAAGCCTGATTCCTTCATGTAACCGAGTTCTAGGGTTGCCAGTTACAAACTGGGACAGAATGCCTATACCTTCAATTATTGTATAGAAAAGTAAATTTTGGCAAATGCAGCTTTTGAGACCCTTCCATGATAAGCTGCACCTGCCCAAATTCCCAGTGCTATACAATGGTTAAAGGTATAAGCACTCTGTCAGTTTCTATCTGGTAACCAGTGGTGTTCCTACAGGGAGGGCAAAGCTCTAAGTCTTGCAAGAAGCCTTACCTTGCAGTGGAAATCACTCCTCTCCTGCACCATTTTAGCCAGTCCTCACAGGGAACAGCAGCAACTTGGTGTTGCTTACTGGCTACAGCAGCAAGGGAGAGGCGAGATTTACATGACAGGGTAAGGCTTCTTGTAACACTTAGAGCTTTGCCCTCCCTGTAGAAACGCCTCTGCTGGTAACCCTACCTAGTTCCATGGGTGCCCATTACACAACTTAGCTATATCAGGCAATATGGCTGTTTCATCTGAGCATCTTCCAATCTCAGCTTAAGATGATGGTACTGACCTTTAAGGCCCTTCATGATTTAGGCCCAGCCTACCTAAAAGACCGCCTCCTCCCATACATACCAGTTCACCCTCTTAGATCATCTAAAGGGGCTCTCCTTCGAGTGCCCCCCTCTGTCCCAAGTTAAAGGGATGGCAGCCCAGGGTGAGCCTTCTCTGTAGCGGTTCCACAAATACGGAATTCCCTTCCAGAAGAACCAAGAACTACACACTCTCTCATGGCCTTTCGGAGAGGGTTTAAACCATACCTATCTCATCTGGTCTTTGGATGATAGTTGGCTATCTACCCTCTATCCCTCTGGAATACTGTCATAGTTAGTTTACCACCCTCCACACAACCTGGTATGGAGAATTGGGTCTAGCTTCATTCTTGTACACTCTCTGTGTTCCCGTTAATGTTTAATGCTGTTGCTGTTGTTTTTAATGTGTTTTACTAATCGTGGTTACATTGTATTTTGTTGTTCTCTGTATAGTAAGCCGCCTTGGGCATTAGCTTCGGCATGGGAAAGATGGGGTATAAATTCTTCAAATAAATAAATAAATAAATAAATAAATATAAAGCACATATACTAGTATAGCCCTTAATTCCTCATCATTTGCTAATTCAGCACACACAGAACAGCATCTATGAAATTACTCCATTGACTTTGGAGGTGATGTGAAGTGATATGAATGTTCTGTCTGGGGCATTTGAACTGTGATGGTTCATTCACACATGCAATTCCTCCCAAGGCAGTAGCTACCATGTGTGGACTAGCTCTCTCTATATCTTCAGAAGCTATCTGGCAGTCACCCTCATTTGCAGCAATGCTTGTAATGGAAAAGGCTCCTGCTGTGATCCAGACAGAGAGATGACCGATTACAACTGTTCTCTGGTCTACTATTATTTTCTGCTTCAATAGGCCCATAGCCAGAAATTTTGTACCAAGAAATGTTGGAGCCTAAAGGGGCAGGAAATCATTGCAGAACTGCCAGAAGTCATAATACAGGTTGTCTCTTATGTTTACAGTTATTTCATTGTATTAATTAGAGAGCAATTGATAGAATACAACTTGAATTATTTTCCTCTATCTCCCCAAGTAAGAGAGCTGGAGACTTACTTTATTCCTTTAATAAAAGCCAAACACTCAACAAAGGACCCTGAAGGATCAGGCAGTAAATGAGAGTCAACAACAATAGGTTATATCTATCTAAGGCTGCAATCCTAAGTACACTTACCTGTGAGTAAGCCCCATGCTTAGGATTGGGCTCTTAGGGTGCAATTTCCCAGGGTAAGGGCAATGCAGCTCCAAGGTAAGGGAACAAATTTTCCCTTACCTTGAGGAAGTCTCAGTGATTGTCCCCCAACTGCAAGATGCAACACATGCCCCATTGGCATAGCTATGTTAGTGCTGGAAAGTTGCTTGGGATTGCGCCCTTAATGAAACAACAGTTGCTGTTTTTAAAAACAGGATTTTCTTTTAAATGGCAACAAATGCCTATGTTAATAATCACAGATCGTCCTACATGGCATATCAGTGGCAAGTCATGAGGTTTGTGGGCACGCACAGCTAATTATGCGGCTACTTTTACTATTTTTTCCCCAGAGTTCTCTTTTCTAAGTAAAGTAATATGCCAGTGCCTTCTGAATGTCAAAAACATACAAGGCCATAAAATAGCGGAGGTAGTGACAGGGTTGAGTAATGAGAGTAAAAGGAGGCGAGAAGATGGGTGTGTGTCTGTGGCTTTGTGACTCCGATTCTAAGCCTTGTCTCTGATTGTGACAGGAACTTGGTGGCAGCAATAGGGTAGAGCAATCATTAGACTTGGTAAAAACAGACCTTGAGCAAAGGAAGACACATACGTGTCAATATGGTTGTTTGCAGCTGGATTGCCAGGTTGCATTTCGGACAGGATTACTGCAGAGCTCTAAATAGCCATGCATATGGTTACCTGTGGCTAGCAGGACTGCTGCCTCATTCTGGTAAGGGGGACATCATTGCATACAGGAGGAGGAAGTAAGTAAGCAAGCAGGCAACACATTCTCACTCTGGCTGCATTCTTTCATTTGGCCAATAGGAGGAGGACTAGAGCAAGGACTATTAAAGCCTGTTTACCTTCATCTTTAATTCTTTGCAGCTGAGCATGCCTCCCATCTACCCTTCCTTTCTGTTGCAATGTGGGGCCAGCCAGTCATTAATGTGATTTAGGAGGATTTTTGCCACCTGTGACTCAGTTGGTTACAGGGATTTTTTTTTTAAATACATGTTCTGTATGCGGCACTGTATGAAGGAGTTTTAAGGGTGCTAATTTGGGCTGTTTATGGTTTTCACAACTCTTGACTTGCTCACAGCAGGTAAGGTCAATGTGGGTTAAATCAGGGGCATGGAAGCATCATTGGCAGGGTGAGAAGGTGTTCTTGAGAGAAGCAGGGTGAGAAGGTGTTCTTGATCTCTCATGGCTCTTTAGCTTAGGGCAAGGCCCAATCCTGGCTAACTTTCCAGTACTGATGCAGCTACAGTGCAGCCCCACGGTAGGCAAACAAATGTTGCCTTACCTTGCAGGAGGCCTCCATGACTGCCCCACCACTGCAGAATACAATGGATGCCTCATCGGCACACCTCCATCAGTGCTGGAAAGTTGGGTAGGATTTGGTCCACAGTGCTTTCCAAACTTTTTAGCACCATGACCCACTTTTTAAAGTAACAATCTATTGCAACCCACAAGATGAGAGAGTGTTGTTGTTGATGATGATGATGATGATGATAATGAATATACAGGCATGCCCCAGTATCTGCTAGGGTTCTGTTCTAAACCCCACCGTGGATACTGAGGATGCCTTTTTAAAGAGAGGGGAACATCAGTAGTTTTGCTGCAACAAGATTAAAAAAGAGAGATTTGTTTAATATTCCCCTATCTTTTTAATAGGTGTCCCAGTATCTATGGTATCAGTGGATTACAAATCAGTGGATACTGGGGTATGCCTGCATTAATTAAAAATAATCAGGGTTCTGTGCTCCCCTGGATGCTAAAGGCCTTACATAGAGTATTATTATTATTATTAATAATAATTTATTAGATTTATATCCCACCTTTTTGCCCGAAGGCACCCAAGGCGGCATTACAATAAAAGAAACAATAAAAACAAAATTTAACAATAGAAACAATTTAAAACAATGTTAAAATACAATTTAAAAATTTAAAAAACAGCAAGCAACCAGCCCTGTGGATCATAAAATTAAACAAGAGTATCTGTGTATATTTGCTAGACTTTCTGTAGAAGTTGAGTTCAAGGACTCTTCCCCCACGCCTTTATAATCATTCCAGGGTACCCAGAAGGCTGAACTAGAGAGCAAGGTGTATTGTTTGGGACTTCCAGGCCAGACAAAAGGCTGAAACTGGGTTCTTGTAAGATAAAAAAGGTAAAGGTTTCCCCATGATCGAATGGTCTAGTTGTGACCAACTGTAGAGGGCGGTGCTCATCTCTGTTTCAAAGCCTGTAGAACCAGCATTTTGTCCGAGGACAAGCTTCCGTGGTCATGTGGCCAGCATGACTCTATGCTGTAGCGCACGGAATGCCATTACCTTCCCACCAAAGTGGTCCCTATTTATCTACTTGCATTTAGGTGCTTTCGAACTGCTAGGTTGGCAGGAACTGGGTCAAGCAACAGGAGCTCACTCCGTCGCGCAGTCTTGAACTCCCAACCTTCCGGTCGGAAAGCCCAGCAGCAGCGGTTTAACCCGCTGCGCTACCACGTCCCTTTTTCTTGTATGATACAGCATTCTTTTCTTTTCTTGTATGATACAGCATGCCAATTACTCGAGAAAACAAGAAAACGTGACATTTTAAATGGGGGGGGGTATGAAGATTACCTCATACCACAGGTTAGCATTTCAGCTAACAATTTTCTTCTGCAAACCAGGCAAGGGTTTTTTTCAAATGTTTCAAAAACTTTTCTTGTCCCATCAAAAATCAGCTCGTGACCCGCTGGTGAGTCCCGACCCATAGGTTGGGAAACACGGGCTTAGGGAGATTTGAGCTGGGACCTCCTTGAGGCCTGCTTGCCTCATCAAGGCAGGTGGTGGCTCTGACAGGCTTTCCACTGCACTTTGTGGCTTGTGAGAAGCCAGGGGTGAAACTGGCAGCTGTTCCATGGCTCTGAGTCATGGTGGGGTTGTCTGACGGAGGAGGTGGGTGGCAGTTGCATTGCCATCTCTAATCCCATAATGGTTACACACACACCTTTGGGGCTTGGTGTTGGTTATTTAAGATTTGAATGTGGTTAACTAGCTATAGGTCCCTAATACAGTTATATTCCAATTGCTTGAGTCTTTCTTCATTGTCATAACATGGTGATAAAAGTATCACCTGCTAATAGCTTCCTATCAAATTGTCGTTAAAGACTCAAATACATTAGGCCTGGTCATCTGGCAACTTTCCTCACTAGTGGCTTAGTAGAAACTATGTTCATGAATGGCTAGACTTGACTTCAAGGCAATCATTTCCTGTGGATTTTGAGAGCTACAGCATTGCCAAAACTTACAAATATGCAGTTTGCATTGCTGTAATGTTATGAATCTTAAAGTGCTGTATTGTCAAAGATCAAATAAATTGACAACTTCCATTTACTGCATGTAGCACTGATTTATGCTTTTCTATTGATATGATGTGGGGAGAGGTTTGTCTTCTAAAAGATTCAAACACCATGTTTTTTAATTCATCTTTCAGAACTTTAAAATATGATTGTGGTGTAAAAAACTCATCCAGTAATACTAATTTGAGACCTTGGGTTGCCAAATGATCTCCAGTCATCAGTTAGTGGAGCTTTTCACAGTATGGCATAACAATCTGCTAACACACTGAAACAGAAGCTGGCTTGAAAGTTGGCTTGATGGGTGAGATTTTTCAAATGGTGGGCCTATGTGTGTGTAAGAAAGAGCGAGCGAGCGAGCGCATGAGAACAGAACTGTGACATGAGGGGGGCTTAGGACTTTGCCCTACTGCAGTTTCCTTCTTGATTGCACCTCCACACTATTTCAAGCAGGAAAAAGACTTTCATTGAAAACCAAGACAATGAGACAACCAGTTACAGAACACCTTTCACTGAAATATAACAAGGGGATATGAGAATCCTGGAAATGTATAGGATTTGCACCTGATCCTCCACAGCTGTGGGGCTGTCATCCTGCAAACCCAATCCACAGGCTCCAGCTGTTCAGAGCATGTGGGCTGTAAGTGTTTTCGTGATCACAGCAGTGGTGGCACTTTTCAGAGAACTCCGATGGGGTATTCTGCCTCACCTGTCACCCCTGTGCTGTACCTGTTTACAGCACTATCCGATTTTACAGCACCAATGCAGTTGCAATGCAGCCCCAAGGGAAGAGAACAAACACTTCTTTACCTTGAGGAGGCCTCAATGACTGTCCCCCCACTGCAAAAGGTAGTGCATGTCCTTTTGGCATCTCTGCACCAGCACTGAACTATTGGATAGGATTTGGCCCTTAATCTCTCTCCCTGGCTGTGGTCCCAATCCATATCAGAGCCTAGGTGGCTGCAATTTACAACAAACCAACCAACCTGCAATCATACAACAGATGCCATGTCTAACTTGGCCCCAAGAACTGAAGTCTTTGATGCTCTCTCATTTGCTCCTCAAACCACCCCTTGCAGCTGGGTAGAAAGGGAAGAGAAAAAAGATAAAGAAGAACAGTTTGTCCTTTTCCCATGGCCCTTTTTTAGTACAGAAAAGTGACTGAAACGGTGGAAAAACCATAAGTCTTCTGAATCTACACTGTTGCACAATCTATTAAATGCCACCTGGGTAGAACAAGTAGTTGCTATTGAATGCATTTGTTCTGCATGCAATTGGTGCTGGGACAGCACCCTGCCACACCTGTGAGAAATATTTGCTTAAGAATGGGGAAATTACCCATTGTGCCCCCTTTGCTTCATGGCTTTCTAGCATGCAGACATTTCACCTACTGCCATGTTCTGATCTCATGCCACTGGAGAAACGCTAAAGCCGGAATTAGACCAGTGCAAATAAAGCTAATAAGAAACAAGACTCTTTTTTGGGGGGGGGGGATATGTAAAGCCTCTGTTAAGGCTTTAAGCCTTAAGGTGTAAAGCTTCTGTTAAGAGGAAAGATAACAGGTTCATTTAACAACAGAAAGAGAGGGGGCTTGATGGGCTTTCTTCAGGAAAAGAATCCCACAGCTCTGTGATACCACCACCAAGAAGGCCCTGTGCCCTCTGTTTAACCAGAATAAATAGTCAGCCAAACTGCACAGCTTGTGAAGCCAGCTTGAGGGCTTGGGTTGATTTAGATGGGCAAAGCTGGTCCTTGAATTAGCCTGATCCTAGACCAGCTGGGCATTTGAAGATTAAAGCAAGCACTATAAACTGAGCCTGGAAATGAACTGGTGCAGTGGTGTACTTAGAGAGGATCACAGCACTAGGTTTTGCAAGCAGCTGCTGCCCCTACTAGAATGGAGCCATTCTCAGTGGCTGGAGCAAAACAGAGGCTATGTTGGCTCTGAATGGCTCCAGTGAGGACGGGGAACGGCTGCTTGCAAAACTCAGTGTTGTAATCCCCCTCTAGGTATGCCTCAGTGCAGTAGTGTCACTATGGTTTGCATCACCCGGTGTGGGAAGTCAGTGTGTCACCCCATGATGGACCTCCTTCCATACCAGACCATACAGAATAATCCTCAGATTGTCCTTAGATCTTTCTACCCCAGCATGCAGTTGATTTAAGGATTTCCACATGGGCCACAGTTGTTCTTGGCCTGGCAGTGGGCATACATATGTTTGTGCCCATTCACTCAGCAGCTCCTTGCTCACTTTCCATAGTTCCAAAGCAGACTGTGTCGACTGGTTATTAGGGGTGGGGGAAGGCGCAGTCCTAAAGAAGCTATTCCTCAATTTCAATCTTGATAGTGGAAGTTGATGGCCATACAGTGGGTGTGTTTCTAGGGACATCACTTTAACCCACTCCTTCTGTGCTGTGCTTTCCCGACAAAATTTGGGAGGGGAAGGCCACTTTTTGTATTGGAGTTTTTGTATTGGCATGACATTAAAACATGAATATGTAGCGCCTCAGATCCAGGTGTTTCTTTACTCTCCTTGCATGCAAGCCACCAGAGGGCGCTATACAACCAAGCAATTCAGCATTTTTGCATCAGCTGAACTTTGTAGTTTTCCCTAGTTTTCTCTCTCTTCAGTTAAAAGTTAAGACTGCAGGCTGTTTTGGGAGGGGTATTTTTTACTGTTTTGTGCCTGGATGTGATGCCTGCCTCTTTGTAGACAGGTACTCTCTTTGAACACGAACACGAACACGAACACGAACACGAACACGAACACGAACACACACACACACACACACACACACACACACACACACACACACACACTGCTGTGCAACTGGGGCATGTGCTGCATCCTTCAGTGTAGTAGCCACAGAGGCCTCCTCAAAGTCTTTGTTTCCTCACCTCAGAGTGCATTGTCCTTACCCAATTGCTGAAAAATTGGTTAGGATTGCGCCTTCTGTCATGTCCCTGCACCTGTATGCTGTCCTGGGCCACACATGCAGACTGCCTCTCCCCCCACCCCCGAGACTGCTGTTCCCCCACTCACCTCTCACCCCTACTCTGGAGCCTCGCATGATGTCCATGGGCCCTCTGAAAGCATTCTGAAGCTTTCGGAAGGCCTTTAAGCAGTACTTCCAGTTCGTGTCGGAAACCTGAAAGTACTGTTGAAAGGCCTCCCGAAAGCTTCAGAACGCTTTTGGAGGCCCTGCAGACACTGCTTGTGGCTTGCCTGGCCTTTGGGAGGGCCCCATAGGTGGACAGCAGTGGCCCTGGAGGGCGTGCAGTGGCAGTTCGTGTGCCGTCCACCATGGCACCCAAGACCATGTGGACCTCTGGCCCCTCATCAGGTACACCTCTGATACTATTTGTATTCAGAGCTCCCTCAAGGTGTGGATGTTGATTCCTGGCCCAAGGCTGGCTCATATCTATTTTTCTACACTGGGTAAAAACTCATTTTGCTGTTCCCCTTCTATTTTGTTGCCAGGAGGCAGGGGAAATTGTATCTCTTCTAATGGAGGTTTTCCCAGTTGCAGATCAGGTTTCCATGTTGTCCTAAGGGTCTGGCGACACATGTATGTGTCCTCTCTATAGGATTGTCCCAATTAACTTGGAGCCTTTGAACATTTCCTGTCCTGGCCATCACCTACATGACTTTTTGGGTTGGACCGTGGCCTCGATTTGGCTCCAATTTTGCCCACACCACTAGCAGCAGCACACAAGATACAGGGTTGTGGCAGTAGGGTCGCTCTTTGTGGCCTCCCAAAGGTCTGGTGATTTAGGGGTGGGGCAGTGACTCCATAGTAGATCACCTGCCTTGTACAAAGAAAGTCCCAGATTCAGTTCCGGACATATCCCAAATAGGCCTTGTCTGGAAAGGGTCTTGTCTGAAGTCCAGGAGGCAATATTGAGTCAGATGGGTAATTCTGATTCAGTATAAAGTATCCACAGGCTGGTGGAGAGATGCTGAACCACAGCCCCCAATACAAATGAATGGGAAACAATACTGAACACATTTACTAGGCTGTTTTAAGGATTAAGGTAAACATTTCCCAACGACCGAATGGTCTAGTCGTGACTGACTGGAGGGGGCGGTGCTCATCTCCGTTTCAAAGCCTGTAGAGCCAGCGTTTTATCCAAGGATATGTGGTCATGTGGCCGGCATCACTATACGCCGTAATGCACGGAATGCCGTTACTTTCCTACTGAAGTGGTCCCTATTTATCTACTTGCATTGAGGTGCTTTCGAACTGCTAGGTTGGCAGGAGCTGGGATAAGCAACGGGAGCTCACTCCGTCACACAGTCTTGAACTCCCAACCTTCCGGTCAGAAAGCCCAGCAGCAGCGGCTTAACCCACTGCGCCACCACATCCCTGTTTTAAGGATTAGTGAGTATATTATTTTGGATTACATAACACTGAATACCAGAGGGTCACAACTCTATTATGGCATTGTTTGGTACTGAATTTTTCCAAAAAATGCTTCTATTTTGGTGCCAGCTTATACAGAACTGAGCAAAATAAATGAAATCTATTTCAGAAATTGCTCCCCCATTCACAGTACTAGAACTAGGTGCTGTTCAGTGAAACTGACTGGTACGAGATTTCGGACAGGCAAAAAGAAGTACTTCTTCACATAGCATGTAGTATTGGAAATTCATCGCTATCAGATGGCCAAAAGCTTGGATGGCTTTAAAAGGGGAATTGGACAAATGCCTGGAAATCTGTATGTCAGTGCCTATTAGTCATGATGGTTATGCGCTACTTCCACGTTTAGTGGCATTATGCCTCTGAATACCAATGGCAGGGGAGCAATGGTGTGTGAGAGAGAAATGCCTTCATCTCTTGCTTGTGGCTCCCCATCATTTTCTTGTTGGCCTCGTGGGAAACAGGATGCTGGATTAGATGGCCCTTTGGCTGGACCCAGCAGGGCTTTTTTATATGTCAGAAGCATTATGTATTCCCACCTGGCCAACCCAGGTGGAAGTCAGGCAAACTTCTAACCTTATTGAGATAGTACTCTCCCTGTCTTCTGTGGTTAATCAATGGCAACAGGCATAGAATGTTCTAGATTGTTTCTTAACTTTCTTCTCTTCCCTTTTCCGGTGTCAGATAGTTATTCAGCCATTATTTGGAAACAGTCTTGGAGTCTATTATGGGGCTTAGGTTTGCTCAGCAAGCAATCTGCAAACTTGTTGATTGAAATTCTGGATGGCATACAAAACATTTGGATAAAATGAGGAAGGCTTTTCCAATCCTAACCAACTGTCCAGCACCAATTCAGCCATAATGCAGCCCCAAGTTAAACAAATAAATGTTCCCTCACCTTGAAGAGGCCTCCATGATTGCCCCCCCCCACCTGCAGGATGCAGTGCACACCCCATTGGCACAGCTGCACTAGTGCTGGAAAATTGGATAGGATTGGGCCCCATGATTTTATGTGAGACCCTAGTTCTCATCCACAGAGGAGGCTGTCCCCACTGCATCTGTCCGAGATTCAGTGATCTTGTCTTGCCACGTCCAATCAACTGACCCAATGTATGTGTTGATGCAGCCTCTCAGCAAGAATTGCTTGTCTTCACAAGAATCTGTTTGTTGCATCTCTGCCTATTGCTGCTTTGGATTTGCTTCCTGCCCATCAGAAAGCGCAACCAGACCAGTAACTCATGCAGAGACACAAGATTATTTTTCTTATGGCAGATAAGTTTTACCTGAAAGGAAAATGTTTGGCGGAGCAAGACTGTGAAGTGTGCCTCAATTTCTATTTATTTTCAAACATTAAAGATATGTGCCCCGGTTATCAGAAGTTTGGGTCAAAAAAACAGTCCTCCTAGAAGCAGAATACTGTTGACATCAGTCATATTGTACCCATCTTGAGCAGGGAAACCTCTTCAAGAAGAAAGGAAGGAAGGGGGCTTAAGCCACATGAAACCAAGCTGTGGATAATGAAAGTACCATCTGCACTGCCTTTTCTCTCTTTTCTACTATAGCTAATATATGTTAGAGGACAAAAAAATAAGGAGGAAAAAATGTGCTTTGTAGACTGTTAGTATTTTATATTTGACTTTTTTTCCCCATCATGGGATTCCAGGAGGCGAACAAGGGGATTTCTACTCAAGATCATCTCCCATTCAGGCACTGAGCAGAGCCAAGCTTGCTTGGCTTCAGCAAAGTGGCTGTATCCTGGGCCTCCAGACTATGCACTGAAATATCAGGTTTAGGGCGCAATCCTAACCTGGAGTTAGGCTGGCATTTAGGCCAGCAAAGTTTGGCTGGTACAAGGGCCACCTTAAAGCATGTTTGGACCATTCTTGGAGTCAGGAAGTATGGCGCATGTCAGTGTGCTGGCCTCTCGGACTCCGAGAGTGGTCTAAACATACTTTATGGTGTCCCTTGTGCAGGCCAAATTTTGCTGGCCTTACTGTGCCAACCTAACTCCAGGTTAAGATTGCGCCTTTAGCCTTTTCTCTTTGTCAATTTCACAACAATCTTGTGTAGGATAGGTTGAAAGATTGTGAGAACTACTTAATGGCCAAGCAAGGATTTAAATCTGGGTCTCTGACATCTCCTAACTCACCTCCATATAAAGCCAATGATCAAGATTTTGGTTTGAGCCAACATTAAAACAAACAGACAAGAAATGGGGCAGGAGAATAGTGGCCAGAGTGAAAATGTTGTTTTTCAGTGTTGAGTTTCTCCCTGCAGGTATAATATTGTCCATTCATCTACCTCTCCTGCCACACTGCAGAAGAAACGTATCAACAGAAGATGTTATCGTTGATATTGCACTGAGGTGTGTGATGTGTCATCATGTCAAATAGCAGTTATTTCATTTTATTTTTTTCGCACAATCACTGGAACAACTGAGCAATATGGATGGGAAGGGCAACCTCCACCAATGGCCGCCCCCTGAACATCCTTTGTGTTTCTTGAAGCAGTGCTTCAGTACCGTTTCCAAATTCTTGTAAATGCTCTGCATGGTCATGCAGTCTGTCATGCTGAACCACCGTTTGGGGTGAATGGCAGTTCACACAATAGGTACAAGATAAAATGATGGGGTCTGTTGAAAGGAAAAGGGATGAATCACTGCACATGTCTGAAAGGAGAAGAATAGAAAGTGCTAAGCCAGGAAGAGAGAGAAAAAGAGAACAGGGGAGGGGGGATTTCTCCATGGTAGACACTGGGGGCAGAAAAACAGATGACAATTTCCAAGTCATGTACTGTCAACTCAATGCCACAGAAGAGCAGAGAGAGTTATGGGAATGATGGTCTTCAAAGTCAGGATGGATGGGAGTTTGCACACTACAAAAGCAAGAGATGATTTTTCAGTCACAAATTAAAATCTGTGCCCCAAATTGCACAGAGTTCGATTCTGGTTTTCTTGTGTGGAGGGACTGTGATGGAGATAGAAGACCCTGCACCCAGGGGCGGACCTAGTCAAAATGGCGCCCGGGGCACCGAATAGAAGTGCGCCCCCATGGGAGCCCAGGTCTACCCACCAGAAGCAGCCCCGGGTAGACCTGGGCTCCACGGAGCCTAGGTCTACCCATTGGGACCAGCTGCGAGTAGACCTGGACTCCCCTCGAGGGAGCCCAGGTCTACCCATTAGAAACGGCTGGTCCCAATGGGTAGACCTGGGTTCCGGAGCACAATGTTGTGGGGGCCACTGGTGCCCCCCTAGACGGCCCCAAGACGGCGCCCAGGGCTCTTGACCCCCCTGCCACCCCCTAGATCCGCCACTGACTGCACCGCCAAGCAATGGGCAGTCAGAACCTTTATCATAATTGGCACCTGGCCACACAGTGATGGAGGCTCTCTGGCCATTACAGGCACACACTTAGGAGTATGCTTAACGCAGGCAGCATAAGAAAGCACTGTATGCTATTACTAGCTCTATCTTCATGTGCTGCTGTGGCCTGGAGTGCCCCTTTTCTTTAGTTTCAGTCCTCCCCACTCTTTCTGTGTGACAACTGATTGCGAACCTCTGGGACAGGAACGGGTTTCTTGACTCTGTGTACAGTCCTGCGATCTACATAAATAACTGCCAGCATCCCCTTGTCTGTCTGTTCAGGTCACTTAGTTTGCCGTGCTTGGTGCCTGGTAACAGACAGAGCAGAAGAGTGGTTTTCTCCCTGACTGTTGCTTTGCAGGGTTTCCCCCAATTGGTGATTCCCTTCAGGCTTTTCTTTTCATTTTGAGCCTCTCTCTGTCTCTCCCCCCCCCCCCGCTCTTAGAGCACACTCCTAAATTGTGCTGGATTGGCAAGGCCGGTGGGCCTGTGCCAAATTCAGCGCACCTTAGGTGCACTGGGGAGTCTCCCCAGGGCAAGGGCACATTTGTCCCCTTGCCCCAGGGGAGGCTATGTCCTCCCAATAGGGTTCCTCAGATCTGTGCCTGCTGTATAGCAGGTCCAGTTCCGAGGAAGCCGCGCGGCCTCTCGACTGAGCTTAGGATGCGGCCTAACGGCTGCGTCCTACCCCACCTCCCTCCCCAGGCCAGCACACCCACTGTAGACACCGCGCATGGCTTGCCTGGCCCCTGGGAGGGCCCTGGAAGGCAACTCTGGAGGGTCGGTGGTGGGGGGAGTGGTGGTGGCCAGGACCATGTGGCCTACTTTTCAGAATACTGGTTTCAAAATATGAAACCAAATATATGGAAGGCTTTAACCCCATGTGGTCTGTGAGAGTAGGTGTAGCTCTGGCTCTCACTTTTTGTGCATCAGCAGTGTGTGCCATTTCATTTAAGACCTGAACCAAATCTCTGCCATTCCAGGAACAGCCTTAGCATTTTGTCAACATAGAATTTGCAGGTCAGTATTAATATTGTATCCAGATCTCCCACTATTTTACCAAAATATTTTCTGGAGTGCATTCAGAAAGTTTCTCTGACTCATGATAGTAACTATCGACAGTTTTTTTTTCTTTTTAACCACCTTTCCAGTTTCTAGCCATGTCCTATAAGTGAAATTAAACAACCATGATTTATACTACCTTTAAAAGGACATCTTGGTAACTACTAGTAATAGATGGATTGTATCCCTGGAATGCCATACGTTGATTTCCTGTGAAATAAATGTGATGGCCCAAAATAGCCTTACACTTCAATTCCTAGGGATGTGTAACTAGAAGTCAATTTTATGGATTGAGGTAGAATTAATTTCCAAATAAAGATCAGGGGTGCCAAGTTGCAACCTGGAGATTTTCCTATAAGTTGTCCTACATCAACTCAGAAGATGAGGCAGCAGCTATAATTTATCTGGTCCATATGCACCAGCTATGCTACACACCTAGAGTCTGAAGGCACAATCCTAATCTGGAGTTAGGCCTGCACAGTTAGGCCAGAAAAATTTGGCTGGCATAAGAGCCACTATAAAGTACATTTGGACCACTCTCGGAGTCAAGGTGGATGGCGCACATCTGTGTACTGGCCTCTCTGACTTTGAGAGTGGTCCAAACATACTTTATGGTGTCCCTTGTGCTCAGGGGCGGTTCTAGCCAAAAGGGCGCCCATGGCGCCCAATGAAAGCGCGCCCCATGGAGGCACACAACGTCATGACGTCGTGATGTCATGATGTGGTGCCACATGGTGCCACGCCCCCGCCCTAAGAGGCGTTGCGTGGCGTTGCGTGGCGCTGCATTCTCCGCACTCAGCCGGAGCGCGGAGAATGCGGCGCCCCGTCCCCTGCTTCAAGAGGCGGGAGGGGGTGCTGGGTGACAGCGCGTTCGCTACACTCCGGCTGGCTCTTTAAGGCCAGCCGGAGTGCAGAGAATGCAGTGCTGTGCGATGCCCCGCCCCCGCCCTAAGAGGTGGGAGGGGGCGCCGGATGGCAGCACATTCTCCGCGCTCCGGCTGGCCTTAAAGAGCCAGCCAGAGCGCGGAGAATGCAGCGCCCTGTCCCCCACTCCAAGAGGCGGGAAGGGGCGCCGGGCGGCAGCGTGTTCTCCACACTCCAGCTGGCTCTTTAAGGCCAGCTGGAGCGTGGAGAACGTGGTGCAGGGCCTGGGCGGGCCGGGCCGGGCCGCGGGCGCCATTTTGGGGGCGTAGCGTGCCATGGTTATGGCACCCACTCCCAAGATGGCGCCCATGGCTCGTGCCCTCCTAGCACCCCTTAGATCCGCGCCTGCTTGTGCTGGCCAAACTGTCCTGGCCTAACTGCAGGTTAGGATTGTGCTCTGTTATTTAGCATGAACTATTCTGGAATAATAGTGTGATGGTTTATGTATGTGGTTTATGTATGTGTGCTTATCTCTGTAAGATTCCTATAAAGGCATTTCTCTTCTTGGCTTGAATGAAAACCTCTCTCACTGCAATGGCTGGTGGAGGGTGGAGAAGAGAGACCCTAATAGCAGTGTGCCAAACCCCTTTTAGTGCATTAACTCCTCAAGTGATTCTTCTTCTGGGATCAAAACTGACGTAAACACAATCTGTAGTAGAAGGATGGTGATAGTGTGGAACCGTTTTTTTTTTCCACTGTTCCTTTCAGCCTCTTGGGAAATCTTAAGACAAGCTTAGTTCATTTGTTTCTCTGGGAGTCCCCTGTGGTATGGGGGGAACTTCCCTTTTCACTGGGAAATTCAGGTGTCGCCAGAAATGGGGGAGTCCCTGATCATTTGAAGTCTTAAGAAATTAACCGTCCAATCCTAACAAGGGCTGTGCTGGTGGAACACATGTTCTGCTGGCGCACGCTGGGGCAAAAAACATCATAAAGCATTTTGTGGTGGTGCAAGGTCCAAGTGGTGGCTCTGACAGGCGTTCCACTGCACTTTGTAGCTTGTGAGACGGCAGGGGTGGAACTGGCAGCTGTTCCATGGCTCTGAGTCACGGTGGGGTTGTCTGATGGAGGAGGAGGGTAACGGTTGCATTGCCACCTCTCATCGGTTAGATACACACCTTTGGGGGTTGGTGTTGGTTATTTAAGATTTGAATGTGGTTGACTAGCTATAGATCCTTAATAAAGTTGTAGTCCTTTATATTCCAATTGCTTGAGTCTGGTCTCTTCCTTCATTGTCACAACATGGTGATAAACGTATCACCTGCTCATAGCTGCAGATCAAGTTACTGTTAGAGAATGTTCACTCTAGTGCACTCTAGACATGTTTTATGGTCATCTAGCAACTTCCATCACCAATGGCTTAGTAGAAACGATATTAATGAATGGCTATCATTCAAGGCAATCATTTCCCATTCATTTTGACTTCAAGGCAATCATTCCCCATTCATTTTGTGTGCTACAGCTGGATTGATGGCAATCCTTCCTGGATTGCTTTTGAGATTTGGGAAGCGGGGTTGGTAGCAGCTAAAGCTCCTGCCAGTTAAGAGCCAGGCTCTGCAGAACCATTGAAAAGAGGAAGAAATGGCTACAGTACACTTGAAACCCTTACCAGCCCAAAATCAGCAGGAGCTTTAGGGTGCAATTCTAACCAACTTTCCAGCACTGACATGGCTGTGCCAACGGGGCATGTTCTGCGTTCTGCAGTGGAATATTTTATTTATGTATTTTATTTGAAGAATTTATACCCCGCCTTCCCTATGCCAAAGCAAATGCCCAAAGCGGCTTACAGATAACAAAACAAGATACAATAATAAGCAAAACATAATAAGTAAAACACATTAAAACAACATATTAAAACAACAACAAATTAAACATTAACAGGAACACCAAGAGTGAACAGGAATGAAAGCTAGACCCAATTCTCCATATCAGGATGTATTGGAAGGTGGAATAAGCCATCACAGGTTTCCACGGAAGGTGGGAAAAAGCCATCATCATTCCTTTAGTTTAGCATCAAGCTAAGGGAATGTTTGTTCCCTTACTTTGGAGCCGCATTGTCCTCACCCTGGTGCTGGAAAGTTGGTTAGGATTGTGCCCTTAATTGCTGCGGTCTCCGACTATTCTAGATAGTGCAGGAGTGCACACATTCTAGTGTACATGCACCCCTCAAAAGGCAGTAGGGAACAGAGTGTATTTTACAGATACAATCTGCAATCTGTAGGTTTGGTTCCAGCAATAAACCTTACAATTTTTCAGATCTATGAAGTATGCAACATGGGCTACATAGTTGGTTTGATAGTAGCCTCCCCCCCCCACATCACTCACTCACTCACTCACTCACTCACTGTATATGGTAGGTTTATTTTTTTTAAAAAAAAAATAGTTGATTGCTTTTTAAATAAATTTGTAATATTATTTTCAATGTCCTCTAACTCATGCCAATAACACTTGTATTTGATGTAATTCTCATAAATATCAATGAAGATTTTCACTGGCAGTGAGAGGGCAGAAAGGTTTCTAGATCTTCCTCTCTAAAGGGCTATAAAAGTTAAAACCAGCGCCTGAAATTGGGTCCAGAAGTTAATTATAGACTCAATCCCACATATGAGTAATTACAGCTGAAATCCTAAGCACAGTTATGAGGGTATGAATCCCACTGAGCTCTCTGGGACTTCATTTAAGATTGCCTTGTACAATCAAATGGTTTCTTAAGCTCAGCTTGTTTTTCTCTCCAACTCTCATTCATCTCATACATGCACAGGAAACACAGCACTGTGATTTCATGCAACCAAATACAAGCATATTCGTAAGCTCAACTTGTTTTCTCCATGTCTCTCATTTTTAGTGACGAAATGTGGAAAAGAAACTTCAACACAAAACGTATCTGCACATGGTGGGTGCAGCAGCCCAGTCATTCAAATCCGCAGGTGTTTTGCCATTGACATTGGTCATATTTTAATGGCTTCCATACTGTTCCAGAATGATCTCCTGCCTCCTCATCAATGCACCAAAACCAGGAAACGCATGACCATAATAATCTTATACAATCAATGACGCGTTCGAAATGTAAGTAATAAACTGTCAGAAATAGCTGGGGCTAGAATCAGGGGCTTTCTCATCTCTATTCTGCTATCCCTTGTGGTTGGCTGCTACAGTAAGAAGCTTCGGAGAAGGTGACAGACTTTTGTCAGAACAGAAAGCATGAAGTACGCTGCAGTTGCTCTCTCGCCCAGTCGCCTGAAGCTCGGAATCATCTTGGTTGACACCAAACCGAGGAATAGGAAGGTCTGAGATGCACGTGGTCTTATCAGACACTGTAACATAAAGACAATTCTAAACCCTGACTTGATAGGATAATATAAGGGGCCAGTCGAGTAGCTTTGAGGCACAATTCGAGGCACAATTTTTTCGATCTCCTTTTCAATCACGTGGTGGTCTCCCAGGATAGCGACATCAATAAAAGTTACAAATTGGGTGTCCTTGTCTATTAGTGTAATGTCAGGCGTGTTCACTCCGATGCGTCGGTCTGTTTGAATTCTAAAGTCCCACGAGATCTTGACTTTCTGGTTTTCTAAGACCTTTTCAGGCTGATGTTACCATGCTCTTTCCAATGTGTCGAATCCATGTTTCTGGCACAAGGCCCAGTGTATGAGTTTTGCAACATCGTTGTGTGTTTTTTGTAATCCATATTAGCTTGGGACATTCACATATGAGGTGGTTGACAGTTTCATCCAGTGATGTCATGCACCCACTACGCACCACTACGTGAGTACCGGTTCCTAGAAGTTGAGCTGGCCCCGCCCACTCGAAGCTGGCCCCGTCGGCTGGTTGGCTCAGCAGCTGCGCATGCGTACTGCACGCCTGCAGCCATTGCCTGCACTTTCTGTGAGGAGGCAGGCAGGCAGGCAGCGTGGTGGTGGCGGCAGCAGAGGTAGCAGTGGAGCGAGAGGACTGGAGGCGGCAGCAGCAGCAGCAGCAGCGAGGGAGACCCGGGAATAAGGCAGCAAGCATGAGAAGGTAGGCTGCCTGGGGCTCCCGCTCCCTCCAGCCATGCAGATCCAGCGTCCCAGTTCCTCCTGCAGCCTCCCCCCAGCCCCAGCCCCCACATGGTCTTTTTTTGGTCGCTTGTTCCCCCTCCTGCTCCTTGCCGGCCGGCCCGGCGCTCAGTCGGGCGCCCACGTGGTCGCGCGGCCCGGTGGGCACCCGTTCCCCCTCCTGCTCCTTGCATTTCACATTAAAGTTAAATGGCTCCCTGTCCCAAAAGGGCTCACAATCTAGTACAGTCTAACCTGCTACTTAACCAGGGAACAGTTGAAGCAAAATATGTATATACACATCTCTAGAAAGCAAAGCAATAGAAGTTAAATCAACACTAACCACAAGCTGAAGTTATTCCAAACATGATCACATCCATGGCAACCACCATGACCTCACTTCCGGCTATGACCTCTCTTCCTGTCATGACATCACTTCCGGCTATGACCTCACTTCCTGCCACAACATCACTTCCGGCTTATGACGTCACTTCCGGTGGGCGGACCCCAACAAGTGCCAATCAAAAGTGAGTACCTGTTCCTAAATCACTTGGATGACACCACTGGTTTCATCCCATTGTTTACAAAGTCAGCACAGGCTGTTGGTGGTGGTACCCTGGATCTTGGCCCTCATCATGTTAGTCTGAAGCGCCTGTTCTTGAGCAGCGAACAGGACAGCCTCTGTTTCTTTCCGTAAAAAACCTTCTCTTAGCCCGGTCCAGGTCGCCTGTTTATCACAAATATCATCAATGTTTTTTAAACATTGTCCGTGTAAAGGTTTGTCTGTCCAGCATTGATGCCAGCAAGTGAAAGACTCTTTCTTATAATCCAGTTTGGTCTCTGATTCAGAGACGATGTTTTCATTTTTGAGTGCTTTTAGCAATTTTTCTGTCCTTTTGCATACGTAGTCATGAAGGCCGCATTTCTCCTCTTCTACTGTTTTCAGTACTTGTAGTAAGCCACGACCTCCAATCTTACGGAATAGGTACAGTCGGTCAATGACACTTTTTGGATGGAATGCATGGTACATTGTTAAAAGTTACCACATTTTTTTGTCCAAGGTTTCAAGTTCATTGATGGTCCAGTCAATTATGTCTGCTGGATAATGAATTATGCCTGCTGGATAACTGCCCACATATTGATAGCTTTTATTGGTATTTCCAGCATTCAGTTTTGATTTCAAAATTTTGCGGACTTGTTGTAGATACTGCTGTTGGGTCCAGCATTTGACCCTGTTACTCAGGATATTGTCCGCCTCAAGAATTCCCAAGTACTTATAGTGGTCATTTTTATCCAGAGACCAGATGATGTCCCCATTGGCTAGTTCAATATTGTCGATTTGCTGTATTTTGCCATGTTGTAGTGAAATTGTGGCACATTTGTCCAGTCCAAAGGCCATTTGGATGTCGGCGCTGTATATGTGCACAGTGTTCAGTTAACTGTTAATCTCAGATTGGTTCTTGCTGTACAATTTCAGGTCATCCATGTACAGCAGGTGCTTGATTTTCCCAGCCTGAGCGGAGGACACTGTGTATCCAGTGCTAGTTTTGTTAAGAATCGTGGACAAGGGGATTAATGCGATGTTATACAGCAAAGGTGACAAAGAGTCACCTTGGTATATTCCCCGTCTAATTCTGACTTCACCGAGCTCTTGTTCCTTGGCCATTAGCATTGTTGTCCACTTCTTCATGCTCATTTCTACTAGTTTCCTAATGTTGTTGCTGATTCCATAAAGTTCCAGACAGGTGTTAATCCAATTGTGTGGCAATGAGTCAAATGCCTTCTTGTAAACAATCCAAGACATGCTTAGAGTAGTCTGTCATTGTCTACAGTTCTTAAGGATCAGTTCATCAATTAATAGCTGGTCCTTGGTTCCACATGATTTTTAAAAGTTTCCTTTTTGCTCCATGGGATAGATGTTATGTCATGTCAAATGCTCATAAATTGTGGAAGCAAGTATTTTGGTAAACGGTTTGTAGGCTGTAGGTAGGCATGTTATTGGACAGTAATTGCTGGGCTCATTGCCCTTTTCTGGGACTTTTAAAATCAAAAATGTTCTTCCTTTTGTCAATCAGTCTTCAGTATTACAATTTGAAGCATAATATCAAACTGCTGAGTGATTCGACAATGGAGACTGGTTAAATATTTTAGCCAAAACTCATGCAGTTCATCAGGACCTGGTGCGGACCAATTCTTCATCTTTTTCACTTCCTGTCTCAGTAGTTGTTCTGTGATGGTGATATCCACCATCTTAGGCGTCTTGTTCTTTTTATTAATCTATTTTATCCAGGAGGTATCTTCATTATGCTCCACTGGGTTTTCCCAGATTTGTTTCCAGAATTCTAGAGCCAGTATTTATATACCAGTATTTATGTATAGTGTTTCTTGTCATTGGATTTCTCTTCCAATTTTATTCAAGGTGGCTCAAATAGGCAGGCTTTCTCAACCCCATATAGGGATTGTTACAATCAGAAGTTTTAATCTTGTATAGAACTATCTTCCATCCAGGTGGCATCCTTCACAATCTGGCATCTCTCTGGCTGCATTGACCTCCCACCCTTGTCTGATGGGAAACTTTTTCATTCTCACTTGAAGGGTCATCTGTTCCTCTCACTAGCTGGAGAGACTCTGTCAGCAGTGGCGTCTCTACAGGGAGGGCAGAGCTCTAAGTTTTGCAAGGAGCCTTACCCTGTCATGTAAATCCCTCCTCTCCCTTGCTGCTGTAGCCAGTAAGCAATGCCAAGATGTTGCTTTTCCCTGTGAGGATTGGCTAAAACGGTGCAGGAAAGGAGTGATTTCCACTGCAAGGTAAGGCTTCTTGCAAAACGTAGAGCTCTGCCCTCCCTGTAGAGACGCCACTGTCTGTCAGTAGCATTTAATCAGCAGTTCATGGATACTTCCAGCTGACTTGAACTGCCTTTCCAGGTGTTCTTCGGGCTTCAGAGGTGGCAGCTTTGCCAGTCAGTCAGACCTCCTGCCCTAAAGGGAAAAGAAAGAGCAAAGACAAGGTATGCAAAGGAAAGCAGAGGACAAAGGAAAAGGGGAGAAAAGTATCCCAGGGGACAAGGGAGGTGAAGAAACTAGGTCCATGGAAGAAGGGAATAAAGACTGTAGCGTGCGCATGCGCGCACACACGCACACGCACGCACACGCACGCACACACACTATGCCTGTACTTTCACCTCTACCATGAGTTAACTAAATGGCCTTTCTCACTCAGCCCCAGCTGCAATACAAAGATAATAATACTTACCCTTACAGGGTTGAGATAATGCATTGAAGCACTTGGCACAAGGGCCTCGAGAGGAATTTTATCAGGGAGTACAAAATTTCTTTTGGGACCTTTCCCAAAGGGGGAGGGCAAGGGTGAAACAGAGCAGAGGAGGGTGGCAAGGGGTGGTGGTGGCAAAATGGAAGCAGGGAAGGAGCAAAACAAGGTAGGGTGGCAATAGGCAGAATAGCCTTTGGAGCCCTGACCTATGGGCTTCCTGATGCGGAGCCTAGGTCTACCTGCCCATGCAGCGTTTGGCATCTAGATACAGTAATACAGAAAACCAAACATATTCCCAAGCCTCTCTAAAATCTTTCAAACATAGAAAATCATTGCAGAAGGTTAGCATCATCATATTTAGGCTCACACTAGCGTCCAGTGTGTAGCAAAACTTACTTTTGTGGCAGCTATAGCCCTGCAGCTATATTCTTGAGCTAGGAGGATTCACTCCTTCATGATAAGTAGATTCACAAGTTCATGAGCTACGGCAGCAGGCCAGTTTCCTCCCAGATTCAACAGTGTGTAAAAGAGCATCACGTATGCATTCCTGAACCTGGTTCATATAGCCTGTGGCAGCAGCTGCTGCCACATGCCCATGATAGCCCCCTTAGCATCCTGCATGGGCAGCAGGTCTAGTAATATAGGAAAACATAAGATTCCAGGAAATTGACTCCTGGGCGCCCTTTTTGACCCTGGCCCTGCATATAAATACTCTCCTGTACCCCCCTCTCACGGGCCCTGCTTGGCACACTCAGGAAGTTAGGTATTGCATCTGAAAAGGAGGAAAATAGATATTTGGAACTATAAGCCTATGTGAATGTGAACATCCCCCAAATCTGGGAACATTCACAGAGCGCAATCCTAACCTGCAGTTAGGCTGGCATAGTTAGGCCAGCAAAGTTTGGCTGGCACAACGGATACTGTATAGTAAAGTATGTTTGGACCACTCTCGGAGTCAGAGAGGCCAGCACACAGACATGCACCATCCTACTTGACTCCAAGAGTGGTCCAAATGCGCTTTACTGGCCAAAGCTTGCTGGCCTAACTGTGCCAGCCTAACTCCAGGTTAGGATTGCATTTACAGTAATGTTATTTATTTATTTATTTATTTATTTATTTATTTATTTATTTATTTATTATACTTTATTCCATTATGGAAATCAAGGCAGTGTCTATGGGATCTGCAGGAATTTGCCCATCAGGCACTGATCAGACTTACACCTGATCCACCTTAGCAAAGTAGTGGACTCATGTGCCTCAGATCATGCCCTGGGACCTATTATGTAGGTATCTACACCTACAGACTCGTCACATTGAACATCTGATGTATAATGATTGTCCCAGGCACATTCTGTAAATGTTCCCACTCAGAGCGCAATCCTAATCTGGAGTTAGGCCAGCAAAGTTTGGCAAGCACAAGGGACACCCTAAAGTATGTTTGGACCACTCTCAGAGTCAGAGAGGCCAGCACACAGACGTGTGCCGTCCTCCCTGACCACAAGAGTGGTCCAAACGTGCTTTACGGTGGCCCTTGTGTTGGCCAAAGTTTGCTGGCCTAACTTGTGCTGGCCTAACTCTAGGTTAGGATTGTGCTGTCAGAGATATACCAGTGAACAGTAACACTGACAGTCACCCTAATGCTGCTGTAATGATTTACTTGTGAATGTCAGCATTCATGAGATTTTGAATATTTTACCATAATATATGAGTACAGATCTATATGCAGTGTGAATTGTTTAAGACAACTCTGGGCTGAACATCATGTTGAAACACACAGCTGAATAAGTGGGTGAAACACACCTGTTTCATAATACAGTAGAAACAGTGAAACTCTGAAAACGGTTCGATATGGTTTCATCTCTCAAAGTGTGACTGACTTCTCTTCATATTTGAGCATAATTCTCCACGCTACACAGGAAACCTACCTTCATTTCTATAGTCGTTTACCCTGAATATTTGGTCAGATATTATCAGCTTATATTAAACAGTAAAATTACTCAGCACTGGAAACATTCCAGAATATGAAATTGTCTCTCTCCATTTCAATTCTGATCAGATATTCAATGAGATGGGTAAGTTTCATTTTCTGCTTGACAGTGACAAATAAAGGAACTATTGCATCAGGTGAAATAATAACAACAGCAGCAATAATTGAAGTAACAATATCAAAAGGATATTGTGAAATTTCCTGAAGTGTCTGCTTTCTTTATTCACAGAAATATTCAGTCAAGTGATCTGTCTGTTAGTGAAATGACTTGACTGAGGGCAACTTTTTTGCTCGTGAAAAGCTGTTGCAAAACTCCACGGACATCCTCAAAGAAGACTTTTGCAAGCATCTCATTTTGAAGACGCACAGTCGGTGCACATCCATCCCTTGGTGTCCACATACGCTGATGCCACTAAACCTTGCATCTGCCTTTTGTCCCTTATCCACAATCCAGACAGCAGCAAATGCAAGACCTGCCTTAGGCCACAATCCCAACTTAAAGTTAGGCCAGCACAGTTAGGGCAGCAAAGTTTGGCCGGCCCAAGGGACACTATAAAGTGTGTTTAGACCACTCTCTGAGTCAGGGAGGATGGTGCATGTCTGTGTGCTGGTCTCTCTGACTCCGAGAGTGGTCCAAACATACTTTACAGTATTATATCCCTTGTGCCAGTCAAACTTTGCTGGCCTAACTGTGCCGGCCTAACTCCAAGTTAGGATTGTGCCCTCAGTCCAGACAGCCATGGGAAGGTGGCATAATTCAATGGTAAAGCACATGCTATCCAAGGATAAGGTCATACTTTCAGTCCTGGCACTTCCTGTTAAAATGATTTCATTGGGTAAACCTCTGGGCGGGGCTTATCAGAGAAGAGGATATGTGTTGTTCAACTTCTCTGCATGCGCAGAAGTTCTGAGGTTCACTCCCTGACATCTCCAATTAGGGGAGAGAAAGACCCCTGCCTGAAACGCAGGAGAGCCACTGCCAATTAGTGAGCTAAATGGAGCCATGGTCTAAGTGAAAACAGTGTTTCATGTTTCTCTGTCTGAGACCCTGAAGAGCCGCTGCCTCTACAGAGCAGATAGTGCTGACATATTGATCTCAGAGAACTCCTTTAACACGATATCCCCAGATCGTGGGATGCTATCCAGAGATCGTGGGATGCTGTCCCTCCTGGCCACTAGCAACCCCAGACTGAGGCCTAGCTCTCATTACCCCCCCTTTCCTTTGACATCCTTGTAGTCCTGTAATAATATACACTGACTTTGCTCACACCCATTCTCACTAACGTCCTGATGAGGTGACTATAACAAGTATGTATTTATTAAAAGTGTTTACACCCACTCTTCAAGACCAAGGTCTGTGTGGCTACCAAATCAGGACAGAGGACATTAACAGCCCAATCCTAAACTGCGCTGGAGCAGGCAGGCCGGTGGGCCTGTGCTGTATCCAGACAGCTTGCAAGGCCTGAGGAGCCTCCCCGGTGCAAAGGCACGTTCTTGCCCTTGCACCAGGGGAAGCTCCAGCCTCCCCAATGGCTTCCTCAGATCTGTGCCCGCACAATCGGGCACAGTTCTGAGGAAGCCGCTTGGCCCCAATTGGGGCTGCACAGCCCGGGGACAAGGCCTTGGATGCAGCCTAATGGCAGCATCCCAACCACACACCCTTCCTGGGCCAGCCCACCCACCGACAAATGTCCCCTTGCCCTGCAGTAAGCCACAGGCAGTCCAATAAGGCTTCTCGGATCTGCGCCTGCAAAATTGCAGGCGCAAGTCCAAGCCTCCCGCAGCGGCCTGAATCGGGGCCGTATGGGCTGGGGCTTTGGATGTGCAGCAGCAACCAAGCTCTACCCCTTCCCTGGGCTGCCCTATCCACTGCAACATCCAAGAATGTGCTGTCACACAGGCAGCATGCAGACCTCCTACACTAGAGTGTCTGCTCTAGGAACAACGCCACCTTAGTTTTGGAACAACTCCGCATACGTCATGCCACCTTGGAGGCAGTGATCTTCTCTTCCCTCCCCCAGTGTTAAGGAGACTGGGAGATAGGAGGTGTCTTACCAAATGGAGTGTGAGCGCTTCAGTTCTTTTAACCTTTTAATTCTCAGCAGGTGACCCTAAAACTCATGTTATTCAGAAACCACAGGGTAAGGCTGACTAGGCTGAGATTAGTCATGATGGGAATAGAAATACATTTTCTAAAAGAGTACTACAGGCCAGTGGTGTCATATAAATGATTTAAGAACAGGTACTCACTTTTGATTGGCATGTGTCGGGACCCGCCCACCAGAAGTGACATCATAAGCCGGAAGTGAGGTCGTGGCAGGAAGTGACATGAAAAAAGCCCTTTTTGAGGCCTCAGACAATTTTAAACTGACCCGACAGTTGCAACAGTATTCCACAGCACCCCCAGAACATGTTAAGGAGGCCTGGCATTTTGTTAAAGTGACTCAACAGTTCCAAAACCCCAGAGCAGCTCATTTTTCAGTGGCAAGGCAAGGCAAGTCTCCGCTCGCTGCCTGCCTGGCTCTGAGAACATGCAGGCAACTCAAACATGCAGGAAATTCAAACGTTGCAGGGGCGGAGTCGACGAGTGGGCGGGCGAATGGGCGGGGCCAGCCATAATCCTAGGAACCGGTACTCGCGTACCCCCGCGTACCCCCTGCATGACATAACTGCTGCAGGCCCTCGATATCTGCAGAGATTCCGTTCCTGGAACTGCCATGGATACCAAAATCTGCGAGTTTTCAATTATCCTGAAGTTAACAAAACCGAAGTGGAATATTTCAAACCATGGCCTTTGAAGCGTATTGGGCTTGTACTTAAAGAGCTACAGGTTGAATATTCCTGATCCAGAATGCTTGGAATGGGAAGGATTTTGGAATAGTTGCATTGGTTAATGAGAACTGCTTGTTCTTGTTCTTTTCACTGTTTCCCATATGGGTGTCTGCTGGCCTCTGATGTTTTTCAATAATGTCTGTACAGGTATATTCACCACAGAGCAGAGAACAGAACTTACAGCCTATAGGTGGGAATGAGCACAAGACCTTCTAGTGTTCACACTACAGAAAGTTAAAAAAGAAAAGCTTGGACAAAAATGTCTGGATTTTGGAATAGTCTGGATTTTAGATGTCTGTATAAGGGGTAATCTATTTGTACTATGAGAATGAAGCCATAAATAAACACAAAAAGATGGAACCCATGTAAGGCTGCAATCCTAACCATTCTTCCCGGGAGTAAGTCCTGCTGAACTTGTGTTCAGTCTGAATAGACCTGCAGATTCTTGTGTTTTGGCCAGAGTGCTTCCTATCCCTCCTTCCCAGCTGTGCAAATTAGCCACAGCAAAATTTGTGGCTAAAATTAGCTATTTTCTGTGGCCATTATCAGGAGAATGCCTCACTGTTATCAAGAACCTGAAGATTACTGTAGATTAGCTCTGCTTTTTTCCTTTGGTTATTGCAAGGGAAGTGTCGCTCATTTTGAAATTATATGGGAATTATATGGGAATTGTGACAATTATATGGGAATTATGACAAGTTTCCTGGGCCCACTTTGTTTGTATGAGATCCATATTCTTGGGTGTGCACATAGGGGTGTGCAGACTGGCTAACTGGGCAAGAGGCACTTTTCCAAGTGGTGTTCCTCTTATATTTAGCAGGGGGAAAGTAATTGTCCCTCTTCACCCCAGCTCAGTGTCTTTTCTGGTGGCTGTTGCTGGTGGTGCTCTGCATTTTTTTAGATTGTGAGCCCTTTGGGGACAGGGAGACATTTAACTTTATTATTATTTGCCTGTAAACTGCTTTGGGAACTTCATGTTGAAAAGCGGTATATAAATACTTTTTGATTGATTGATTGATTTGCCAGTTCTCTGACATTTTTTGGAAATCCAAGATTCACCAACTAGAGGGAAATGCAAAAAAATAATGGTCAGTATGTGGGGGGAAGGCAGAGGTAGAATGGTGGCTTAGGAGGTGGAGCATGAGCTATAACAGTGATGGCAAACCTATGACACGCGTGTCAAAGCTGACACACCCCAACGTTTCGGGTGACACAACAGCATTCACCAATACCTGACAAAAACTGAGTTTGTTTTTCTCATTTTTCATTTTTGTAAATATTTGATGCTTCTTTATATAATACAAAGCACCATGCATGATTAGACTGTATTTTTTGTTTAAATAAATGAATATAAAGAATCGTTTCTCTTTTGTTTGGGAGGGGGGTTGACACACCAGTAGAGTCAAGTTAAGCATTTTCCGAAGTTTTGACACACTGGGCCCAAAAGGTTTGTCATCACTGAGCTATAACCTTGGATAACCTGCATTTGCAAGTACAAATCTATATCTGAGTTACTACAGATCAGGAATTTGCCCAAAGAATGGGTCACCCACAATCCAATTCATACTTCGAAAAGCTTATAGCACGCGATCAGTTTATGGCCTTGAATTTCACTGGCTATTGTTGGGCAACAGAACCCTACTGCAAATCATCCAGAGAGCTATCAGTAGACTATGATCTACCTTCTGTCTGCCTTGGCTCCAACAGTACCTATGGTATGTTCTCATTACTGCCACAAATACTGGTGAGCACTGTTGGACACAGATGTGAAAAGTCTAGGATCAAAAGGCAGCAATGAAGTTCATGGTGTAGTCAGATCTTTTAACATAAATTCAGACCAGGTGTCCTGCTCTGAACTCCACCAGCTGTTCCAACACTGTGGGTCCGGGACCCACGAGTGAGTCATGACCCAATTTTTGGTGGTTTGCAAAACTGATTAGGCATATTTAGGCTATGTGCATCAAGGGTTAAACAACGTACTACCAGGAGGGGTGGGTAAGCACTGCTTCCCAATCACCATTATAGACACACCCCTTGGGTCTCTAAAAAGTTTGGGAACCCCTGCCTTAGAGAAAGAGGAAGATACTAAATGCAATCATTTAATATCTCATACCAAGGCAAATGTTGTAACCATGCCTATTTGTTGATGGCTGTGAGCTTCCTTGGGGTTGGCTCTATTTCTTCACAAGCGTCCACTATTTGGTATGATTTATCCGCTGGCTCACATATGACACCATTCACATGGCCCTGGGCATGCACATGCCTCCTGCATTGTTCCTGTGACCAATTGTTGGTGCAATCCTAACCAGCAAAGTTTGGCTGGCGCAAGGGCCATCGTAAAGCACTTTTGGGCCACTCTCAGAGTCAGGAAGGATGGCGCACGTCTGTATACTGGCCTATCTGAATCCAAGAGTGGTCCAAATGTACTTGACAGTGTCCCTTGTGCCGGCCAAACTTTGCTGGCCTAACTGTGCCGGCCTATCTCCAGGTTAGGATTGCACTCTGGGTTTGATATACAGATCTTCCTCTGACAGTAAATAATAGATAAGGGCAGCGGAAGACCAACCTGTATGAAAGATAAGCATAGTTCAGCAGGGAGAGGTGGAGCAGATGCAGAAAGCAAGGCTGGAATAAACATCACCCTGTGGTTTTTTTCATGTTCTATACACGTTCTATCAGTCTATTAAAAGTAGGGCAGGAATTTGTCAACTGTTTAAAAATAAAGGATTGGTAAATGGAGAGGTCTGTTTCAGCTTCATGATTACTATAACAAAAACTATTTGATTTCTTTCTTACCAACTGAAATAAATAAATTTAGACACATGGCTGCTATTATTATTTTGTACTGCATCTTGAATTTCTGTTATGGGCCATTCCTGATATGGAAATAAAACTGAACTTGCTTTATGTCTCTAAGGGCCCAATCCTATTCAACTTTCCAGTGCTGACGTGGCTACAATGCATCCCTGAGGTAAGGGGACAGATGTTCCCTTACCTTGAGGAGGTCTCTGTGACTGCCCGCCCCTCCGCAGAATGCCGCACATACCTATTGGCATAGCTGCATCAGCACTGGAAAATTGGATAGGATTGGGCCCCAATAACGGCCGTTGATTCAAAACAAAAAAGTGTGGTCCATACCTAATAAGCCTGATTTTAAAATGATGCAATGTTATTTTGCTTTTAAAAATGTGATTCTTAGTTTTTAAACAGAGTATGGTGACACCTTTCCAATTTGGTTCTGCAATCAAGATTGTATAATTATTGGAGTTTCGAAACCAAGTTTGTTACAGAAAGTCATGAGGGTCAAGCTGGAGACAAAAGTATATATTTTTAATGAATGTTCAATGACAAGAGGATTGTGACCCATTATTGTTTAGGTCACACCAGACAGGTTTTTAAAATGTCAAAACACCCCCCTTTTGCAAAAATCAGTTTATCAGAGACGGTACTAGAAGTACGGTACACACAACCCAAAATATAATCTTCAATGTTCTGAGGGGAAAAAACCCCCTCAGAAAACTGTCTGCCTACGCCTTCTGAATTCACCAGTTCATACTATCTACAAATTTAGCTGGGACATCTATAAGTAGCAATTTACTGGAAAAGGCCCAACAGTGAAGGCTTGAACTGTGTCTGTGTGTGTGTGTGTTTTTTTACAAATCCTGTTTTGCATAAATGGCAGAAAATAGAAATATTTATCTGCAAAAAAATATGTCGCGAAATGTGGCTGCACTTGCTCAGAACCGAACAAGCGCCTCCACCCCATGAGTAAGCATACGTCGCTTACTCATCCTTCCAGGAATGAAAGTGGGCGGAGCTTACAAGCACTTGGTGCGTGTACAATGGGGTGGAGCAAGCATGCAGCGCGGAGCCCGGTGGGAGTGGTAGTTTTAGAACGACATTATAGCATACAGGCGGAGGAAGATGAGAACTACAAGTTCCAGAAGCGTTAGTGCCTCCGTCGGGTTGGCTTTCTCGGAGCCTGGATTTTAATGACACGTGGGAGTAATCAAGAGCGAAGGGTCGGAATAAGAGGGACGTAATTCCTGGCAGCGCAAGTTTATAACGAGTTTGTTTGTGCTTTTATCCAGCGAAGTCCAGGGGCGGCCAAGCGGAAAAACCTCTGATCATAAGACACCTAGGAGGAAAGTCCCAGCCAATCGGGAAGGGGGCAAGATTGTCATAGACCTTGCATAGAATATTATTTACTAATAGAACAACGTATGTACTCAACTGCTGGTTCCTTCAGAGTAAATACTTCTCCCCTCCCCCCTTTTAACTGGCAGCCTTTCATCATCCGTAGGCTGCTCCTAGTTTCTCGTGCTAAATTGCCACCTGCTTAGCGCCATGGGGAATGGGATGAACAAGGTAAACGCGGCTTCTTCTGTTCTTTCTGTTTGTGTTCGCGTGCGAGCTCTCAAGACACGTTTCCGTCTTCTCGATCCTTATTTTGAACGCTCGAAAAGAGCGTGCTGAGTCTCACTTGCTTTGCAAAGAACTGTCCGGGGCGTTGCATGACGAAAGATCGACTTTGATCGGAGAACGAGGGCAAACGAGAGACACGGGAAGTTGTGTGTGCGTGTTTTGTCGCCTTATTACCAAACGCACGTGCAGCTCAGTCCTGCGTGTGTTTACTTGGAAGTAAGTCGCACTGAGTTTGGGAGGGGGGAGTTCCTTTCTATCTAGGAAGCGTGCCTAGGGTTGCGCAGCGTTTGGACTGCCGCAGTTAGACTTGTAATGCTTTTGGTTCGCGAGAACTCAGCAGCCGTCCGGAGCCTTTCTTTAGATCTGGGCTGGTCCCGCAGTAGAGAATTGACAGCGAATAGGTATGTAATTTCTCGGTTCGTTCGGTTGAGTAGATGCGTCTTTCATCATTTGCATACGAAGAGGGAAAAGCTTCAGACAGATCGTCCTAGAACTTGCAGCTGGTAATTCAACAAGTGGGCGTGCTGGTGTGTGCCCTTTAAATCGCTCGAATAAATAGGCAGCCTTGCTGTTCCTTCTACTATGTGGTGTATTTCCAAGGACGTTTGCTGCAAGAAAAGGAGGCAGCAGGTTTCGTTAAAAAAAAAAATCAATACATACAGTAGTTTGCGTGTGCAAAGTTAATCACGTGTATTATTTTGAGATAAACCTCTGTAAGATAGTATAACCCCAAATTGCTGAAGCTGAGAAGAGGTGGCTCATCTGTGGTCGCCTATCTTGCTCTCTCCTAAAAGCAGAGCTCTTAGATCCTTCTTGTCCAGGACTCTGAATTAGCAGGGGTTACAAAATTATTTGAGGGCTCCTTCCCTACTCCACTGGATCATAATTTTTACAAATTACCATGTATAAAACTAGGTTGGCTTATCCAAAATGTGAATGCTAGTCTTCACATAGTATATACTGTACAAACATCTTCTGAGATCCCAGGAAATTTCCAGCTCTCTCCTTTTTGGCCCAGGTACAATGTACCCCCTGCACCCCCCCTCTCATGGGCCCTGCCTTTGTCCTTTAAACAGGGCAGAGCTCAGATTCCAAGTGGGCCGCAAGTTCTGATTCTCAGCTCAGTCGCCCAGCCACCCCATGACACCAGCTCTTTGGGCATCCTGCTATTCATGACTTGTTTCACATAGTTTCTTTACTGTGCCTCCCCCAAAGGTCAATCCACACATGTGCTTACATCACCTGATAACTTGCAGTACATGTGAACTTGATGTTGCAGTCACCAAGTGATAATTGCACAAGCATAAATAGTGCCATAAGATTGACTTGATTTGTTGTGGTCTTCCTGAGCTTTGATTAGTGTAATCATTGAGGATGGAGCAGGCAGTTTAATCTTTGAAAAATTGAGAATGACCGACCTTACCTTTCTTATGGCAGTCACGCTTCTTTTGCAAGCTACTGACCATCTCCTTCAGCGTCGCTTAGAGCTCTGATCCTTAGTTGATGAAGAGTGGTGATTGTGTTGTGAATTGGGACTTTCCTGGTTCAAATATCATTTCTGTCATGAACTCGGCAGGTGACTTTTAAAAAGCCAGCACATAGCTGCAGTACGGGTCTGATCGCGAGTGGTCTACCCAGGAAGTGATCCAGTTGCATCTACAGTGGATTGCAGGGGAGCAAGAAGGCAGCTGATTTGGGGTGCCCGTCGCCCAGGGTCTATAGCTAGAGAGCTGCCACTATCTCCTTGCAAGCTGCCACTGATGCGATCTACTTTCTGCTTGCTTAAAAGCGAGTAGAAAGCAGACCATTCACCTCCTTCCCTTGCTCCTGACAGTTTCTTTTAAGTGCAGGGCTTCCTGTTTGATTTACACTACAGGGACAAAGGAGAGAGCTCCTTTAAATCAATGTGGAAGTCCTACACTTCCATGTTTGAAGAAACCTCACCAAGAGCAAGGCTTTTTGTTTTTGTGCAGAGGCGGCAGACCCAGGGAGGCTGCTGGGCATAATAAGATTTAGGCACAAGTGTAGCATGCTCTTGGAAATGCATCTCATTCAGTACCAGGTAAAAAGAAGCAGCTTATGAGCTGGTGCTCTTTAAGCTCAAAGACCACCACAGAAGGAATACCTTAAATGCCTGCCCTCACTAAGCTTTGCCTAAGTGGCTGGGGTGAGGACTTCACTTCAAAATTGCATGGCTTCATAGGAAGGTGGGTGTGGCCAGCTCAGATCCCACCTACCTTTGTGCTTTGATACCTCCCTCTGTTTTTTTGCATGGCAGCAACTTGGCACAGTAGATCGTGGGCAGGGTAATAAGTGTGTGATTAGTAGAGGAAGTAGCAGCTGAGCTAGTGGGCTTGTGACTCACATTTTTGACCATACCTTTAATCAGTAGTTCACAGTGACATTATCCTTGGGTGCTGTATTGAGACTCTAATGTCATAAGAAACTTGAAGGCTAGCTGCAAAGTGTGTTCTCCTGGAGATGATCTGGCCTATCGATATAAGTGACCTCAGCTTGTAAACTGCTTGCACCATTTTGCTATAGCCATGTATGGCGTAGGCAAGAAGAATTGGCCGGTGGTGGGCTACTTCAGTGGAAAGCCTTTCCTTTGTTCTTAAGCCAGAGAAGCTTACTGGCTTCCCTTAATGTTTCTGGGAAGGACAGCCCCCAGAGACTGCTAGCAGCTGCTGTTGCCACAATTGGTTCTTGGCTCATCTGGCTGCTGTTCACGCGTGCCCTCGATCTGACCAGTGACTAGTGCTGCGGCACACAGTAGCGCAGCGCACTGATGGAACCCTCATTATGAGGGATTAATGGCGTTGGCCCACATTCACTCCCTTAACTGTTTCTCCCTCCTCCTGTTATCTCATTTTGTAGTTTAGATTCTAGGCTCTGTGGGAGCAGGGACATATATCTATGTTGTCCACAAAACCTTGAAATGTAGCAGGTGCTTCGAGTGCATGATATAGGTAACAAGTAGAGAGTTATTACTGGGAGCCTGAGCTATGAGCCAGGACATCATCTCAGTCATGAACGTTGTCTGGGCCATGGCTCCTTGTCTGCAATATAAGGAGTATATTATTAATCTTAGAGGTTGTAAGGGTGGTGTATTATTAAGAGGATTGCAACAAGAAAACCATTGAAACTCCCCCAAACACTATGCAAATGCTTATTATACTTATGCTCAGCAGTCCCCTTTTCCCTACCAGCCTTGCACTCTGAGAACTGTGGCTTCAGGATGATTGTGGGAATAATTACCGCACTGCACTTTTCAGAAGCAAAGAGGAACCTAAAATCACCTGCTGAGCAACTCTAAACATAGGCTTCTCTTTACTTGCATGTGGTCTTTGTCCTCACGCTTTGTGCTAGTCCAGTGGTTCTCAAACCTTTTAGCGTTGGGGCCCACTTTTTAGAATGACAATCTGTCCAGGACCCGCTGGAAGTGCTATCATTGTGACACCAGAGCCTGCTGCATTCTGAGAATGCAGCAATAAGTTGGGCTATTTCTCAGTCATTTTCCAATAGCAAAGTGAATCAGAAAGAAAAAAGGTTATTTACAAACTTGACACAAGCAAAACAATCACACAGCCTTTCCCCTTTCCAGCATCCCGTCTTCCCATTTTTTCAATATGGTTGCTCTTGGTGCTTTGTGACCCACCAGAAATTGGCTCATGACCCACTGGTGGTCCCAACTGTAATTCACAGGCTCATATGCCCTATAACCAGCCCAGGGCCCATATGAGTCGTGAGGGTGTGTCCTTAAGCACTTCCCCTTCCAATTCAAGGCAACATGGCATACATCCTCTGCTACAGCCTGGGACCATAGTTAAGAGTAACAGCCTCTAAGAGTGATGAACAGACTCTTAACTTTTAAATCCACAAGCTAAACTAGCCCCAACTACAGGGACCTATCCCAAAGCTATAAAGCTTAACTTTAAACTGGTAGGGTGCCCAAGCAGCAAAACTGAATTTAGTTTAATACTAGTTCCAAGAACTCACAATTAAAATGAGCTTATAACTTAACTATATTTATTCTGAAAACAAGCAGCTACATTTACTAGCAAGGCATAAAAGAACCAACAGAGATAAACTTTAAAAAAAGAAACTAGGCTCCTAACACTGACGGGGCCCTAATATCTGCAAGGTGTTTAACCTTGCTGGTTCACCTTCTCAGTCCAAGCAGACAGCAGCTCCAGGCTGGGACATCTTGGACTGACATGGAGAAGGTGACTTGAAGGTTTGAAGATCTGAAGGTCTCTGATGTCCTGATGGTCTTGATGGAGTCTTGAAGATCTGATGGTGTGTGATGGTCTGATGCTATCTTGAAGGTCTGATGAAGTCTTGATGGTCTGCTGGAGTGTGATGATCTGTACCCCAGAACGGGATATCTTTATACCCTTCTAGTCCAATCAATCATCCAATCAGGATAAAGGTCGGACATTTCCTGATGGGGTGATGGAATGTTTGGAGGTCGCAGAATGGTCAGGAAAGGTTATGTTCTCAACGTAAGTGATGGGTCTCAGCTGTGCGGAATCTTCTTGATTGCTGTACTAGCTGGATGGAACCTTCCTGGTTGGAAGTTGATGTAGTGCCCCAGCTATGACCTCACACCTTTCTGCGGGGAAACAGGAGAACTAGAAAATTACACTCTAAGTGATTGCCACCAGCTGGTATGTTAGCACAATGGAATCATGGAATTGATTCCCACACAATGGAATCATGGAATCATTTTACAACATGGAGTCAAACCATGGCATAGCCTTCTTTTGCTCTTTACACCGACCCACAGTTTGGGAACCACTGCCCTAGTCCCATCCATCTTTTGTCAAACACGGTTTTGGTGCAGCTTGCTTCCAATATGCCTAAGACTGCAGCTATAGGCATTTTGGTCTGTTATCATAGGTGATCAGAAGGAGGAAGGGTGACTTGTTCATCCTCTTTCTGTGGGGTGATAGGATGCAGTGGTCAGAAATTTAAATTTTGTATTGTACAATTGCTTCCACTTACATTCCAATTATTACTCTTGATAATGCTTGATCTTTGTTTTGCATCAAACATGGAAGGCGACGCATATGGCCCATACCCATATCTGCCATTTGTTAGTTCCAAAGACGTTCTTGTCCTTTCTAGTACTTTTTTCCTTCTGTCTCTGAAATTTTGGTGGAAAGCAATATCCAGAGCAGTTGGGAGGAATTTGTTTGGTAGAGCACTTGCAGTTCTGACCATGTCTTATTCATTTTCTACATCCGGGTGCTCTTCAAGGCAGGTTAAAAATGTGTTTGCTCATGACTTCCAGGAGATATCGCGTGGATTGTGTCAAGTCTCACATGAGTGCATTTTTCAGATGACCTCGTTGATGTGCAATTAACATTGTTAACACAGATGTTAAGTGATAATCTCCAGGGTGTTCATTCTGGAGTACATCTATTAAAGTCTGTGGGACTACTGCATACTGCCTTCAGTGGGATTTCTAAGTAAACGGGCATAAGATTGAACTGGCAGTTTGGTACAGGTGATCTGTGCATACCAAGCAAGCAGTCTGGTAAACTGTATTAGGCTAGTTTTAGGGAACTGTGTCCTTTATGTAGCCCGGCTAAGTAGTCACTTCTGATCTCAACTTAAGATGATGGTTACTGACCTTTAAGGCCCTTCATGATTTAGGCCCAGCCTATCTAAAGGACCGCCGTGTCCCATACATATCAGTTCGCCCTCTTGGAACATCTAAAGGGGCTTTCCTTCAAGTGCTCCTTCTGTTCCAAGTCAAAGAGATGGCAGTTTGGGGATGGTCCTTCTCGGTAACTGCTCCACAAATATGGAATTCCCTTCCAGAAGAATTAAGAACTACACATTCCCTCATGGCCTTTTGGAGAGGGCTCAAATCATACCTATTTCGTCTGGCCTTCGGATGATTGTGTGGCTGTCTGCCCTCTGTTCTTCTGGTATAGTGTCATAGTTGTTCACTCCTCAGGACAGTTTTCTCCCCGCCCTCCAAACGGCCTGATATAGTGAATTGGGTCCAGCTTCACTCTTGTTCACTTCCTGTTAATGTTTAATGTTGTTGTTGTTGTTGTTAATGTGTTTTTACTTATGGTGGTTACATTGTATTTTGTTTGTTCTCTATATGCCGCCTTGGGCATTTGCTTCGGCATGGGAAAGGTGGGAGATTGATAGATAGATAAATAGATAATAGACTGTGATGCTTTAACATGGGTTATTTTAGCTGAAGATCTTAAGTGCCACTTGCACTATCATAAACATTACAGCCTAGAGCAGTAATGGTGAACCTACAACACGTGTGTCAAAGGTGACACACCACAACGTTTGGGGTGATTCACCAATGTCTGACAAAAACTGAATTTGGTTTACTCATTCCTCATTTTTGTAATCATTTGGTGTTTCTTTATATAATAAAAGGCACCACACATGATTGAGCTGTCGTTTTAGTTTAAATAAATGAATATAAAGAATTATTTGTCTTTTGTTTGGGGGAGGAGTTGACATACCAGCAGAGTCAAGTTACGCATTTCCCAAAGTTTTGACACACCGAGCCCAAAAGGTTTGCCATCACTGGCCTAGAGCAGTGGTTCCCAAATTGTGAGCCGTGGCTCCCCAGGGAGCTCCTGAAACCAGCCAGCTTTAGCTGCGGAAAAGCCCACCACTTTAAACAATGTATAGCAATGGTTCCCAAACCACTAGGATAGCCATATTAAAAAGATGGGAAGATGGGAGGGCTGTGTGGTTCTGCTTGTGTCAAGGTTGTAAATAGGCTTCTATCTTTCTGGTCCGCTTTCTGATTACCAGCACAAAAACACACTGAATGCTTTTTATGTTTCTTTTTCTACCTGTTGGGTGAATCTGTTGCTTGGGTTTTAAGGACTGGTTAAAAACCTCCAAGTGAGCACTTGTTGCTCTTGGCTGTTGTAAGCTGTGGTGCGAGTCAACCCCATTCTAGTCCTTTATTATGTGGTGGCATCTCCATACCAGCGACCTCCAAGAAGTATGTGATGGGATGTGACTCGAGATGGGGGTAGCACAATTGTGGTGATAAAAAGGAGGGATTTAAGTTGTGATTTTAAAAGGGGCAAAGTTGTGGCAAGGGGGAAGGGCAATTGAAGAGTTCTTAAAATGAGTGATAATGCTTGGGTTGTCTATGGATTACAAGGTAATGGGGACTAATTGCAGAGACCAATTCTAAGAAGTGTTCTGGAGAAAGGAATGGTAGCCATAGTGGTAATGTGGGGTGTGCAGGAGTCCACATGTGTATTTGTGGATAAGTGTGTCCTTTGTGAATCTCGGAGAGAGGCCAAAAATGGCAACTATGCATGATAGCACATTTTGTCTTAAGTGGTTGTCAGGCTCCTATGGTGAAATATGACATGAGAGTGCCTCTGCTATAAAGACATTTGTCTCTTGGTCTATTAAAAAAAAACAACCCACACGAAGGCACATATTCCTCGCAAATGTCATAGCTCTGATATCTATGGGTATACATTCCTGAAATGTTTCCTTTCTCCCACTTCTGCCTCATTGTCAAGGAAACCGATCTGGTAAAGATGATGGAAGACAGAATAAATCTTGTGCTGATTGTGTATGGTCTGTTAGGCTCGATGCATGTGGTTATAGTCCTAACTCTTTTGCGTTAAGTTTGGAACTTGACAGTGCTGAAACTGAGGGGTTTATCATCTTCAGGTGTTGAGTTAGTTTCATTGACTAAGCAGTCATGTGGGCGTGTGTACTTTAAAACTAACAGTGGGGCTGATATTTCCCACAGGGAGCTCCTCGCCCCCATTCCTCATCATTGTGGCAGTGTGAGGTTCCACAGGCATCTGTATATAAGCATGTCCGGCTAGTGGGTATACCTTACAAAGTTGCATGGGGGTCTACGTTCTCTAGGTATGAAGGCAACAATGGATCTTAAAAGACAGCCTTCTCATCTCATCCCAATTAACTCTTGTCGGCTATAAATAACACATCCCTGAGCATCCATAACAGCAACAAAACCAACCTTAACGATAAAACCAATTAAAAACTAATTTAGCCAATTTAAAATATTGGTCACTGGAGGGCTAAGCTGCTGCATCTACATGTGCCGCCGCCGTCTTAGAAAACAAAAAACGTACACCTAGATTTGGATTTGGCCCTGGGCTTCCAGTGGCTGATCCTAACCCTATATCTGGGTGTAAGAAGAAAAGACTGTACTTTGGTTATGACAAGTGCAGCTGTCATATAGTGCACAAATTCCAGGACTGAACATACAATTACCTTTTTTTTGTTCCTTTAAAAAACAAAACCTGTTGGGGTGTTAGATCTTGAATGCTAAAAATAACACAGAAACTAACCAGCTGACAATTCTAAGCGACACTCAAAGGCAGGTTCCCTTGATTTAGTCTTTCTGAGTTTGGCTTCAAATGGAACCATCTCCGTCCTAGTATTGTGTTCTCTGGTGAATGTGCGATAGCTTCTTGGTGTAGATGTTGTCCTTTTCACTACTGCAGTGGATCTTAAATGTTTTAGCACCGGGATCCACTTTTTAGAATGACTGTCCCGGACCCACCATAAGTGATGTCATGGCTGCAATAGTGTGACATTAGAGCCTGGTACTTTCCTGAGAATGCAGCAATAAATTAGGTTCTCAGCCATTTTCTAATAGCAAAGTAAATCAGAAAGGGGAAAAAAAAGCCTATTTACAACCTTGACACAAGCAAAACAACCACACAGCCCCTCCTTTCTAGTGGCCCATCTTCCCATATTTTCAGTGGCTGCTCTAGGTGCTTTGCGACCCACCTGCAGTTGGCTCATGACTCACTGGTGGGTCCCAACCCACAGTTTGGAAACCACTGCTCTACTGTTCAGCTGTGGGCCACTAGAACTAAAAAGAAAATGTCTTGCAGTTAAGTTTTTAAATGTTATTAGGTGGGAAACACTGTGAGAGCTCAGCAAGTTTTTTTTCCTCGTAGACCCAGGAGATTTAGAGCAGCATAAAGTTCCATCCTGTATGCAAATTAAACTGCGTCAGATCGTGCTACCACAAGAGATCTACATTTGATATTGTTGTTTTCTTTCTTGCAGATTCTTCCTGGCTTGTTCCTGGGAAATTTTAAAGGTAAGGTTAATCGCACTAGCAGCTACAGAATAGGGCAAGAGTGGGCAAACCCACTCGAGGGTAGTATTGAAGTCTGGCCATCATACCGAGGGCCATAGTACATATCTGGTTAAGGGCGCAATCCTAACCTGAAGTTAGGCCAGCATAGTTAGGCCAGCAAAGTTTGGCTGGCACAAGGGACACCGTAAAGTATGTTTGGACCACCTTGGAATCAGAGAGGCCGGCACACAGACACGTGCCATCCTCCCTGACTCCAACAGTGGTCCAAATGCACTTTACAATAGCCCTAGTGCCGGCCAAACTTTGCTGGCCTAATTGTGCCAGCCTAACCCCAGGTTAGGAGTGTGCTCTAAGACTTGTTTCACTGCTGAAATGGAGGCGCTCAAGGCAGCTAACAATTCATGCAAAAACAATTGGCAGAAATCTGGGGAGGGAAATTGGACGCTTTCATTTTTCTCTTGTGTATATACATATATAATGAGGGTACCACTGCATACATCTGATAAAGCGGACAGTAATCCACAAATGTTTGCGCTAAAGTAATTTTGCCTTAGTGGCCACAAAACTTGGCAGGTTCCCCCCCCCCATTTCTGTTGTATTTTATAAATTAAATCATTCCTGGAATCACCAGGTTTCCTTCTCTTAAGCAATTTATGAATCAGTTCCCACCACCACCACATAGAGTAAATGTTAGCCACATTTTTAAAGCACAGCCCCTTCTTGGTGTCAGCATTCTTGGACTATGGTGAAGTGAGGGTCAGAATGGCAGCCGGCAAGGGGGGCAAGAACTGTGTTGGCAGGGCACTCCACATGGCAGAGGGGCTAAGGTGGGCAAGGGTACCCGAGTTGCAACAACACCCTATCCAGCCCATGGGAGAGACTAGATTCAAAGCACCCTGTCTCCCTGTTGGGGGGCGGAGAAAGAGAGAGGTGGCAACAGGCAGCTGTAAATGTGCAGTTGTACCCATTACTGCTGACCTTAAAAACATGTATAGGGCTACTCACAGTAGCCCACCTACAGCTGAGCACTATGGGAAGTGGGGGTGGGTGGGAGAACACCATGGCAACCAGGGTGAGAGGTGACTTTGGTGCAAGTTGCAGGGCTAGAGTAGAGTGGGCCTGAGTTTGGAACAGACCTGTGTGTTGCTTGGTAAGCCAAAGACGTTGCAGCTCTCCAAGGCATTAGGTGGGCCTTTCTCAGTTGCTTTTGTAAAAGAGGTCTCAGTTTAACCCTATCCAGTTTTGTCACGCTCTTTCCATTTGGCAGTCTAGTGGTATCCACCCACCCCTTTCCATTGACGTGCAGAGTGTACAGTCATGTGCCACAGAATATTATCTTTTATAATGGTAGTTGGAGAGTAGTTGGAGAGACCTTCAAACAGTGAGAGGTCAAGTGGGTACACCTGGTGTAAACCTGGGAATTTCAACACAAGATAAAACTGGTAACCAGACAGGGTTGGAGTCCAGCAGACTGTTAGAGGAAACCCTACAGGGAAGTAGGTGTGATGGCAGAATCCATTGCTGTGTTGTCACATCTTTGCTTAAGCTACTCCCCTTAGCTGAATGGGGAGAATGATGAACATGCTTCCATCTCACACATAGGCGTGTGTGAAATGGCATGCCAAGGGTGAGCTTAACCACCGGTGCCCTCCACGTGCACAGTTCTACATGGCTTAAGCATATCTGCTGCTGCTGATTTCTACTAAAAAAAAAAAAAAGTAGGGTTTCCCTAATGTATTTTCCCAGCTCTGGCAAGTGGTTCAAAAGCCGGTCAATCATGGCAGGCCATTTTTCCTCTAGCCCAGAGGTTCCCAAACTTCTCCCTGGAATCTGGGAACCAGGTACGTTTGCAGAGGTGGGGAGGAGGGGCGGTGATGGCAGCGAGGTGATCACGCTGCTGCAGCAACCAGGAGCCTTTAAAACTTACCTGGGGATATCACTGGCCATTTGGAGGGTGCAGGGAGTTTGCAGAGTTGTGGGTTGTGATAGGAGATAAGAGCTATTCTGAGCAGTGGGGAGAGCTGCAGAGGGGGCTATGAACCCCCCTGTACACTCTGCTGTACCGATGGCCAGTGCTACCCTCCAGGTAAGTTAAAAAAAAAAAAGCACCCTTGGTTGTGGTGGCAATATAATTGCTGCGCTGCTGTCACTTTAAGGGGGAATGGCCTTCTTTGACTTCCCTTGGTGTCCACTGCTCTAGCCAGTTGGTAACCCTTCTTGGGCAGGTATCCATAATTGTGTTAGGCAATGTCAGAAATAATTACAATAAATGGGAGCATCTTATCGAGCAAGCCCTCAGAAATATGCTCCCAGGCTTCAGTGAGATTTGGTGGCAGGCATTACTGTTTAATTTTTGGAATATCAAGCTTGAAAGAGCCATTAATTTCATGGGGGGGGGAACTCACTTTGGTATTTTACTGTCGTAAATGTGTATGGATGCTTTCAGATGATGGCAAACTACACGTCATTTTTTTGCTAGTGCTATAAAGGCTCAGCTTTTCAGTGTTAATTGCACAGTCTATAGTCCCCATCCAATGGATTGACACCTTTCGGAGGGTGTACTAGTGAAATGTCACTTGCTTCTTATGTATATGCCCTGCTATTTCTTGCATGTGACTTTTGGTCCCCTGTAAACAGAGTAGAAACAAACTACTACTGTTGTACTGATGAGGAGAAAAGTGAGGGAACACTCACCCTCACCTTGGCTGGAGTGTTCCACTGACACTGCTCTTAAGTGAACGCCCCTTGTTCATGCCTATCATTGGAAAATGCTTCTTACCATCCTTTCTCTCCCTTCACACAGGGAGGAGGCAAACCTGAGGAGAAATTGAGAAGTAGTTTGTTTAAATTCTCTGTCTTTCGTAGTTGCAGAGGTGAAGAGAACCCTGTCAGAATCAGTGTGTGCACCCCAGCAGTGAAAAGCACAACATATTTTTATTTTAATAAGTGTAATTGATAAGTTTCCCTCATCTACCTCTGCAGTTGCCAGAAAAAATATTAGCTAAACATTGGTGACCCCATTTTGCCTTGAAACCCTCATTCCCACTTCAACTCCAGGAACTCCATAGCAGAAGGATGACATTTGGGAACAGGTAGTTGTAGAGGGATGGAGTTATTTGCTTTACTCTTTAATTTTCTGTTTTATTGGTTTTTTTGTACTGATTTGTTACATTGTGAGCTGCCTTTGCGCCTTCTCACCAACTTAGGAAAGTGGCTAATCAGTACAGAAATGAAGCATGGTAGGATTGCAGGCCTTTGCCAAGTGCAGCATAAGGGACACCCCAAACTAGGGGGTACAACACTACTTCGGTTCACCTTTGAAAGGATGTGTATTATTGTTGCAACAGAAACTCAAAAAATCACCTGAAACCAGCATGTTAGATGAAGCATCAGAATGACGCCCAGGGAAACCTCTGGCAGTGCAGTAGTTCAGTATTATAATCTGCACTTTATTCTGTCTTCACTGGTTTTGATTAAACATTCTGTGACTGTCTTCGTACGTTACCTTGTGTTGCCTATTGGTCAAAAAAGCATTTAAATGTAAACAATATTGAACTAAAGGGGGAATCTCTTCTGGACTGACAAGAAGTGTAAACTTGAATGAGGTGAAGTAGTTGTCTTGCAGACATGAAAAGGTACACCAGCCTGGTCTGCAGCTTGTGGAATGTCGCTCTTTCAACCAGTCCTCCTTGCGATGTTCGCACTACGGTGACAAAAGTCTGATTATTTACCCGGTATTATGAAACCGAGATCTGGTATCTGTTTCCCAATTTGGTTCTTTTAAATTTCTCCCTCCGTAACTGAGCCAAGACACACAAGAAGTTGGCTGAAATTAATAGAAGTGAGTCAACGCTTCAGCTCATACTACATCCGGTGGCCTTCCTGCTTTTTAACCTCTGCTGTCACTGCTTGGCTTCCCCATATGTTCGGCCATGAGGTGCCGTCAGCTGTTACTGTGGAGGTGATCCCTAAATGTGGCGATAGTCGAGCTTCAGTATGTTAATCCTTCAAAGGGCTGCTGGATTAACGTGACAGGAAAGCTGTTGGCGAAATATAAAGCATTTAAGAGAAGGCCTACATTTGAGGGTGTTCCCGTGTCCTAACTGGAATGCTGTATACTGGCTTGTTAAAACCAAGGCTCTATTCTTTGTGTTTCCGAACTAAAACTTTATTTGGTTACTATTTTATACGTATTTGTATCCCCCCCCCACCTTTCTGTGCCATATCAAAATACTGCCCAAGGTAGCTAAGACCAAAATAGGCCAACAAAGGCCCTGTGCAGAACTTTACAACGAGCAATCATAAAAACGCTTGCAGTAAAACTGCACCAGTAAAAGCACAAGAAAGGCAAAGGGGCATTAGCAGGACAAAAGGGGACATTTTTAAAAGGGCAGTATAAAAACCATATAAAAACAAACAGCCGCTACAAAGTAAAACCTTGCTGGACTAAAAAGAGCGTAAGACTGTTCAAGCTGCATCAGACCACATCCCACCTACAGCATCCTGTTTTCCCACCAGGTGGCCCACCAGCTGTCCCGGGAAAGCCCACAAGCAGGAGAGAGAAATATATGCTTCTCTGTGCAACCATAGCTTCCCTACAACAGGCAGTTGGAGGCATGCTGCTGCTGACTCTGGAAGTTGCACATAGCTATCATTGCTTGTAGCCATTGATAGAACCGTTTTCCATGACCAGCAGTGCAATCCTATACTTGTCTTATGCCAGCGCAGTGATTGCTGTGCCTGCCTAAGACATAGACTTGGCATAAGACAAGTATGGTGGTGCAAACGTGCCCTAAAGCTAACACAGTGGGACTGGATGTGCCTTTTTTGGGAGGGAGTCTCAAACCTGGGGTGTGATTGTAGAGAAGGCCCTACTGCCAGGCAACTGTGTATCTCAGTGAAGGATCCCCTCCCATCTTAACAAACCAGAAGTTCATATGGGTAAAGTGTAGAATCTGTACATTTCAAAGGCCTGCATTTAAATTCCATGACTTTTCCAGTACTGGCTTATAATCTTGAAATGAGCTTTTTCTGGCTATTGACTTCCCCACCAGTTTGCTGTCAATACAATGTTGCCATACAGTAAGGGGTGTGAGATCATTTATTTATTTATTTTTATTTGAAGAATTTAAAGGATCCTGCCTTTCCCATGCTGAAGCATGCTTGCCTGGGCAAGCTAGGTCTAAATCACCATTTTTTAAATGGGCTTTTTTTTTTTTTACAAATATTCTGTGATTCACCAATTTAGCCTTCACAGTGTGCTTCTTTCTTCTGGCTGCATGCCCTTAAGATTCAGCAGGTAATGGTAAGTCTAGCCTGGACAAGTACTCAAGGTTGTACTCTTTTTTTTTTTTTGGGCTGGCCTTCTCATGTGCTCCCCTGTAGTTCTCACTTATGGTGACTAATGAGCTCATCAGCGCCTCTGTCCTGCCAGAACAGGTACAGCAGCTTGTCAGTGCCTCCTGTGATCCACAAACAAGACCACAGGTCCTCCTGCTTAGCTTCAGGCAGTACCAGCAGCTCAACCATCAGTCCACACCACCTGCTCCTGCATCATTAGACTTGGCTCTCCTTCAGATGCTGTCTTGCATCTGCTGTGATTTTACACAAGGGTTCTGTAAAACATTGCTAATCACATCAGCCATGGAGCCTGATGCATAAATGTTGCAGAAGGGTTGCTGCTTCTGTGGTCAGAGCTCTACACCACAGCAGTAACATCTGGGAACATCAACCATCTGGGCCGTGTGGTTCTCATGGTAAGTTTCCATAGCAGTGCTGCTGACCCCTAGGGGAAGCAACTGACACGGGACTTTTTTCAGATCTCCCTAAGCCATGTGGTTTCTGGTTCAGCCCAATATGGAGTCCTGAACATACAGAAGTAGTGACTGTAATGCTGCGTATTGGGCCTCAGATGGATCCTGCAAGCATTTCACAAGAGGCTTAGGTAGACTGCTAGGTAGACTTAGGATCCTGTAAGCATTTCACAAGAGGCTTAAGTAAACCGCTAGCAGCCTTCAGATTGTCCAAATCCTTTTGAAGATGTGTATGTATTTAAAAGTGTTTGCGTGCTTCCTTTCTACTCGTAGGCCTCAAGGTCGCTTACACACAAAGATCAAGAAATCAACTATAAAATATGTTAAAAACAGAGCAATGTGTAATATAATGGATGACAACCCCAGCAATTCCCTGATTATATCCTATTAAAAACTTGAGTAAATAAAACAGTACTCACCTGGTGCGGAAAAGATTATAATGTACGTACTAGACAAATGTGCATGGGGGGAGGGTAGAGGTTGTTCCAGAACAGGGGCACCACAACAGGAAATATCCTGTTCCTGGTAGCCATCTACCTCAACTCTGAAGGTAAGGGTGCTCGCAGCTGGGCCTAGCTTGACTTTCTTAGTGTAGATGCCATTGACACCAATGATTGCTTTCCTAACTGGGGTTGTATAATTTTTTTGTCATGACCATGGAATGGGGCGGTGATGGGTGTGCCGGTTGAGTGAGGGATAGACAGATCTTGTCCAGGATTGGGGAGGGTTAAGCAGCAACAGGGCCACTGACCCTAACCCCAACTCCCTTCCCAGACCTAATCCCGCAGCATGGGCACACACGAACCTGTGGGAGCTATTTAACTCCCACAGGCCTGAGTAAGCCCTACCATGCCACGGAGGCTTACCATTGGGTAAGGACACAATTGCTCCCTTATCCAGAGGAAACCTCTGCAGCAGCCCCCCTGCAGAATCCTGTAGCCAAAATCAGCACTAGCCATTTTGCTGCTGCTGTATTGGGGTGGGTGTGAGAATAGAATTGGGTTCTTGGTTTGCATTAAGCTTCCAACAATGGCCTGTCATTCCTTCCATGCAACTCCTTACCAGGGCATGAATGCAAGAACCCTCTCCTGTTGTTTAGACCCCAGAACCTGGTAGTTAAATGTACACCATCTCTGAATCTGGAGGGTTCTTTTTCTTTCCATGACAGTGAGTGATGGGCTTCCTCCCAGAATTTGTCTAATCCCCTCTAAAAGCCATTGGCCATAATCTGTAGCACTGAAATTCCCTTAGTTATGCATTGTGTCTTGTCTGTCCTGAATTTACTGCCAATCAGTTTCCTTAAATGACCTTGAGTTATGAATGAGGAAGAACATTTTCTTTCCACTTTCTTCATCTTACTCATGATTTTATGAACCTTGATCACGTTTCCTGTTTATTGTCTTCCCCCCTCCCCTTTAAAGTTTAAAACTTGAGTTCCTCTAAACTCAATCAGGCTTATAACTTTGGTAGAATTTTTCTCAGGACTGAAGAGCAGGTTGAGAAACAACCTTCTGCTGGTACTGGTACCCCAGTTCCAGTATGGATTGGGCAACTTGTGAGTGCTATTTAAAAAAGACAGGAGGATGTTTAACCCCAAGAATTTAACCCAAGTTGACATTTTCTCTGAGCTGTTTATCACAACCCCAATGTTTCTTTTCTGGAGAGTCACAGATGAGACTATATTGTGCTTTTTTGAATCATTGTAAAGATCAGTTTTGGTTCCTTTTAGCAATATATTTTGAAGTGAAAGTAATAGTCAATACAAATGAAACAGTAAAAGAGAACATACTTTTCTTTATTTTTCAAAACTGTGATTGAAATCCAGATTCACTTAGTCATTTTCATTTATTTCACAAAGGAATAAATTAAGTAAAGGAGAGCTTGCTGACAGAGAAGGGGATCCTGTGATTTCATCTCGTCATCCTTGAATTTTTGAGTCCTCTCAGAAATTTAAAATTGTTTTCTTCCTCTCTCCATCCCACCTTGTTACATTGGAATATGTTGTTCTGAGCTTTTGAACTGATGAAATTCTCTTGTATTAAAAACTTGCCTTCATGGGAAGAAATATAATAGTGATTTTTGACTATACATCTTTTAAAAGCATTGTGATCTGCCACATTATGCTGGTAAACAGCCTTCAGCATGCCTGATATGCACCAGAACAATAATTTACAGAATATTTGAACAATAATTGTTCTTGTATGAAATAATTCCTGTATAAGCAATCATTTGCAATAAGCAATTATTATGAAAGAACTGCTTAAGGTCATTATTGCTAATGACTTCTGTCAGTGTGTTATCCTTTTGTTTGGTGACAAGTTATTTTTAAGAAGGAATTCCCCCTTCCTTAATTACATGGCCTAATGATACACTTCTGGTAGGAGAGGCCTCAAAGTCATATTTTCATCGTGGGTTATAATGTTTGTTCAATACCAGCGACTATGCTAATGTGTGTTCTCTCTGTAATCCTTTTTGCCACAGATGCTCGTGACACAGAACAACTGAAAAGGAACAATATCACACATATTCTTTCAATCCATGACAGTGCCAGGCCCATGCTTGAGGTAAGGCTGAAATGTGGCTCAGCTTTGTGCCAAGTGCTGGTAAGCGCTTCTGGGTTCAGCTCTGCTCTTAAAGAAGCTGTCACAGTTGTTACCAGAAGACGTTGTCTGTCTGTGGTTGGAAGAAGCTTTTCCATCTGTTAGGCAGGCCAGATCTTGCCATGTTGATTGAGGCTTCCATAACTTCCAGCCTTGATTATTGCAATGCACTCTTTGTGGGACTTCCCTTGAAGACTACTTAGAAGCATCAACTGGTACAAAATGTAGCTGTCTTGTCTGGCTCTTAACTGGTGTAAGGATGTACAGGTCCCGCTTCCTCACCTGTTGTTTCAGGACTCACGGTTTTAACTAATGACAGGTTCCGAACCCGCAGGGTCTGGATGGATGCTGGACCTGTATTTTTGGATGTCATGGAAGCAAACTGGATGTTCTGGTCATTTTCGGGTGCTTCTACAAGGCATTCTGGAGCCCATGGATGTCAATAGAGCTTGGCATGAACCAAAAGTGGCCTCCGGGGACTCCCAGAATGCTTTTTTCTCACAACATTGTGGTTGTGTTCTACTGCATATTAGGTCGTGACCCATGGTTTGGAAAACACTGCTTTAGCATAAACCGTGCAGAATATGTGTTGTTGTTGTTGTTGTTGTTCAGTCGCTAAGTTGTGTCCGACTCTTCGCGACCCCATGGACCACAGCACGCTAGGCCTCCCTGTCCTCCACTAGCTTCCACTAGCCCAATTTCATGTTTATTGCTTCGGTGACACTATATAACCATCTCATCCTCTGCCGCCCCCTTCTCCTTTTGCCTTCAATCTTTCCCAGCATGAGGGTCTTTTCTAAAGAGTCCTCTCTTCTCATGAGGTGGCCAAAGTACTTGAGCTTCAGCTTCAGGATTTGTCCTTCCAGGGAGCAATCAGGCTTGACTTCCTGGAGGATTGACCGACTGGATCTCCTTGCAGTCCAGGGGACTCTCAAGTGTCTTCTCCAGCACCATAATTCAAAAGCATATATTCTTCGGCGCTCTGCCTTTCTTATGGTCCAGCTCTCACATCCATACATTGCTACTGGGAAAACCATAGCGTTGACTATGCGAACCTTTGTTGGCAGGGTGATGTCTCGGCTTTTGATTAAGTTGTCTAGGTTCGCCATAGCTTTCCTCCCAAGAAGTAAACGTCTTTTAATTTCATGGCTGCAGTCACCATCTGCGGTGATCTTGGAGCCCAGGAAAGTAAAGTCAGTGACTGCTTCCATTTCTTCCCCTTCTAGTTGCCAGGAAGTGATGGGAGTGGTTGCCATGATCTTAGTTTTTTTAATGTTGAGCTTCAAGCCAATTTTGGCATTTTCCTCTTTCACCCTCATCAGAAGGTTCTTTAGATCTTCCTTTCTTTCTGCCATTAGAGTGGTGACGTCTGCATATCTGAGGTTGTTGATATTTCTCCCAGCAATCTTGATTCCAGCTTGTGAATCATCCAGCCCAGCCTTTCTCATGATGTACTCTGCATATAAGTTAAATAAGCAGGGTGACAGTATACAGCCTTGTCGTACTCCTTTCCCAATTTTAAACCAATCAGTTGTTCCATGTCCAGTTCTAACTGTTGCTTCCTGGCCCGCATACAGGTTTCTCAGAAGACAGATCAGGTGGTCTGGTACTCCCATCTCTTCAAGAACTTGCCACAGTTTGTTGTGATCCACACAATCAAAGGCTTTGGCATAGTCAATGAAGCAGAAGTAGATGTTTTTCTGGAACACTCTTGCTTTCTCCATGATCCAGTGAATGTTGGCAATTTGATCTCTAGTTCCTCTGCCTCTTCGGAAACCAGCTTGTACATCTGGTAGTTCTCGATTCACATACTGCTGAAGCCTAGCTTGTAGGATTTTGAGCATTACCTTGCTAGCATGTGAAATGAGTGCAATGGTGTGGTAGTTTGAACAATCTTTGGCATTGCCCTTCTTTGGGATTGGAATGTAAACTGATCTTTTCCAGCCTTGTGGCCACTGCTGGGTTTTCCAAATTTGCTGGCATATGGAGTGCAGCACTTTGACAGCATCATCTTTTAAGATTTTGAGTAACTCAGCTGGAATGCTGTCACCTGCACTAGCTTTGTTAGTGATACTTTTTAAAGCCCACTTGACTTCACACTCCAGGATGTCAGTGACTGCACCATTGTGGTTATCAGGAACATTTAGATCGGCCTTATATAGTTCCTCTGTGTATTCTTGCCACCTTAGGTCCTTGCCGTTCTTGTCCTTTATTGTGCCTACCTTAGCATGAAATTGTCCTTTGACATCTCCAAGTTTCTTGAAAAGATCTCTAGTCTTTCCCATTCTGTTGTTTTCCTCTATTTCTTTGCATTGCTCATTTAGGAAGGCCTTCCTATCTCTCCTTGCTGTTCTCTGGAAATCTGCATTCAGTTGGGTATATCTTTCCCTTTCTCCCTTGCTTTTTGCTTCCCTTCTTTCCTCAGCTGTTTGTAAAGCCTCGTCAGATAGCCACTTTGCCTTCTTGCATTTCTTTCTCTTTGGGATGGTTCTAGGTGCTGCTTCCTGTACAATGTTACAGACCTCTGTCCAAAGTTCTTCCGGCACTCTGTCTACCAAATCTAAGCCCCTAAATCTATTTGTCACCTCCACTGTATATTCGTATGGGATCTCCTTTAGGTTATACGTGGAGGGCCTAGTGGTTTTCCCTACTTTTTTCAGTTTAAGCCTGACTTTTGCAATAAGAAACTCATGATCTGAGCCACAGTCAGCTCCAGGTCTTGTTTTTACTGCCTGTATGTAACTTCTCCATCTTTGGCTGCAAAGAATGTAATCAATCTGATTTCAGTGTAGACCATCTGGTGAAATCCATGCTATATTTCTATTATATTGAAAAAAAGGTCTGTGTTTCTCAGAATATCGACCTGTGTAGGGCAGGGTAATTGAATAAAGACCACAGCCAGGTTGTGTATGTGGGGAGCCCCAGGGAACCCTCCCTGGGGCTCCCCAAGCCTCTCTGTTAGTAAAAATTGCAATTGTGAACCACTTCCTGTTTTCGATTGTGAAACCGGAAGTGGTTTGTGATAGCAATTTTTACTAACAGAGGCTTGGGGAGCCCCGCAGACCCCATGGGCTGGTAGTATTATAAGGTATGTGTAGGACCCTTCTGCCAAAACAATGGCACATACCTGAGGACTGTGTTACTATTGAAGCCTGCCCCCGCAAGCACTTAAGTGGTCTTCTCGTCCCAGAGAGAACTTTGAAGACCATTGAATTATACTACGGTTTTAAGATTTGTTAAATTTGTAGGTTGCTGAATTCTTTTGGCCGTACCTAGCTCTGAGTTTTGGGAAAGCAGCATGCTAATTAAATTAATAATTTAGTTAAAATTAAGGTTTTGAAAAGTGGTGTATAAATATTTTACATAATTATTTTCCAGTTGAAATAATGTATGCCCTTTGCTTAGTTCATGGTTTCTGTTCAGTACTTCATCAAATTTATTTTAATGGAACAATGAACAAAAGTATTTGACATGTTCCTTCTTGGTATTTAGCTCTAGCTAAAGGGCAAGTTTGTAGTCAAGGCAAGTTGAAAATGATGTTGCTATTTTGCAGATCATGTTCTTGAGCATCACATTTGTGCGGAATGTCTCTAGGTTTCACTTAATTTTCTTCAGCTATCAGCAGTAACACTGAATTGGAAGATAATGAGGTAAAATCGGTGGGAGTTCGAACACTTCTTCCATTTAGATGTGCATTGCACCCCCAAGTGTTCAAATTCTTGGCACTCAGAAATTTCAGAAAAGGTATCTTGCACAGGTGCACTTTTGCACTTGTATGTGAAGATAGTTACACCAGGCTACGTTTTTTTTTCTTAAAGTTTAATTCATGTTTTACAAAGTTCTTGGGGAAATTTTACGTGAAAAAGAAAAAGTTTCCATGCAATTTAAAAATAATCTGCATGTTCAGCTGTTAGGATAGTCCCACATAAATGTATACTTTCAGAAAAGTAACTCATAAAACATTGGCCTGGGCTTGAAATACTAATTTGGGGGTGAATTTTCATCCATAATAGGGTTGAATGTTCACCCTTAACGTGTCCTATCGCTTAAGATGGAACCTGAGAAAACAGTTTATTTTTATGGTCGTCTGATGCAGTTTCTATCTTCACAGCTGTCAACTACAATGAACAATGCTGTAAATTCATCACAACTTGGGCATGTTGCTCAATTAACTGTCAAATTTATGTGCTTCGGGGGTCGTATAGTAGAAGCATATAGATTATATACATATAATCTAAATAGACATGTCTTTATTTTATATTTGAAACTATAGTATGACTCTTTATGGGATTACACTTTATCAGTATTGGTTTTCTATTACTAGGATCAATTGAATTTTAATTCTATTTTCTAAGTTGACTGCAGTTCCTTAACTGTTTCTGTCTCTGCAAACTTCTGTAAACATCACAGCAATTCAAATCTGAAAGCAATTTGTTGAAATCTGGGGAAAATCCTGGCTTGTTTGATCTCAGAAGTAGCCGTATTTGAAATGTACATTTTGACTTCTGTCTTGGAAGAGCATTGGTAATTTGGCAAGTATATTTATTGATGGAAGTTTAAAGTTGCTGATGATTTAAATATAATCTTTAAAAATCTGTAGATGTATATTTTTGAATAGTGTCTTTTGGTATGAACAATGCTTAGAGTTCATTTATTTCAGAAAAACGCTTACCACAATGTAATGAGGATGAGTCCAGAACCATTTAGTGTGGCCTCATGAGTGTCAGGTTGAAACTTGTGCATTCTCTAAATTCTCTATCTGTCTCTAGAGCCTTTATTCTGAAATATTGCCCTGTCCGCCGACCATTGCTGGTTTCTGAAATTTTGCAGAATCTCTTTAGATCAGTTTTAAATGATGAAATAACGGTGCCGTGACTGTATTTATTGCTGAAACATTTAAACATTTTCATTAATAAAATGAGTCATGAACATTTGACATGTCCTGGGTGACTGCTTCTTAAACCAACTGAAAGAACCAAGAAACAAATTACTGGCTTCTTTTTTTTTCAGTTTGGTTCTGTCGTTGTACTAATCAGAACTCTTGGTAACCCCTTGTGTTAGGGCTTGAGGAAACCTTGTATACCAACTGTTTCCTACTTAAGCCGTTTTGATGAAATGTCCCTTATCCAAAAGAAGTACATTGATCCCTCATCTGTTGATGTGGCAAGCCAAAATAACAGATGAAGGGGTTTTTTTTGGGGCTAACCTGAAAGAACTTGCCAGGTGTTCGAGGTCTACTATTTGCATCTGGCTTCAGAATGATGTACACTGAGGTTTTGTTTTTGGCTCTTAAAAAAGTGTTTCTTGGAAGTCTTCGTTGACAGATTTACATAAATTTAAATACTGAGAAGTTTTAATGCCAAAAATAATGCTTATTGCCTCTTTTTTTCAAACTGCTTGATTTCGGTCCTGAAATCTGTGGCGAAGTGCTTTTTTTTTTTTTGCCCTTCCATTTAAAAAAAAAAGATGATTCATGAGTCTGTGAAAGATGGGCACAGGGTGGCTTTGAAGTTATGGTGGTGTGCAAGAGAAGTGGCAGAGGATACTTCGATAGATCAGTTCTTGGCACTTGTGTCCACAAAGCTGAACGTCCTGATTTTAAATAAATTTATATGGAAGTATAAATCTTGCTGTAATTCTCTTAAAAGGAGGTGGATAGTTATCTTCTAGTACAGGCTTAGTATACTTGGATCCCATCTTCATGAAATGGAGTAGCATTTTCTGAATTGAGAAGAATGTTTAAGAATGAAACAATGTACTGATTATTTTCAGTGTGACACACTCGTTCTTTCTATGGAAGTGAAGATGTATATAGCTGTTCTTGATTTGGGTTCATAAGCATTTGTTTAATGTTTGGATTACCCATAGTAATTATTATTTTACTTGATGATTCCAAATGAATGAATGATCTAAATGAATCAATTATCATCGACATTAAAAAGAAAAGAAAATGGCTCCAGATTAAAAAAAAAATAGAGAAAAGAGTCTCTTCGGGAAACAGCATGATAAACGTAAATTACAAAACTGTATTTTCATAGCTTGTGTTACAAAAGCGAACAAGATACTTTAAAAATGTTTAATAATTTCACTTTGTTATGAAATTTGAACCTTGCACATTTTAGGCTATGTTTTCCAGATCAGTCCATGCTCCTTATTCTCCATCTGAGCAATAAATTAATGAAGTATTTACTGTTACAACTTGCTGTACCTGGAAAATGAATGAAAAGTGTACACAGATCTGAAATTTAAGTCAGCTTTAACAATGGCGTTTCTTAAATAGTTAAATTGGGAGCGGTCCTCATGTGGGCATCCTCATGTGGGCATCCTCATGTAGCCAGCCAGTGTGCCCAGATCAGTGCTGTTGGGCATCTTGGCATGGCACCAGCGCTACGGCTGTTTCAGTAGTAAGAGCGAATGTTGGAAATGGTGCTGAACTCTTTCCTCTTTCAGCTTTGACAATCTTGAAATCAGAATACTTGCGCTAGTTTTGTTAACTCTCCCTTTGTATCGGTTTAACTGTTTTCTTGACTTTCAGGGCCTAAGAGAAATAAAAGGCTTGTCTTTGTGGTTACCCTTGTCTGCTGAAATAGAAAACTGAGAGGAAAACGAACTTATTTGATATTGGCTTCCCATTCTGGCAGGCCTCTTCAGATGCACTGGAATCTGGAGGAATGGACCAAGAATCTTGAATGCATCTTGTTTCCATTAATTGTGTGCCTGGGTTTATTGCCGCTCCGGATATTATACCAGTCACCCAGGTGCAATGTGTTGGAGACAAGGTCCTTCCACAGTGGCTAGGTAGTATGGCCTACCATAGGATTTATTAGCTCCTGTGCTATTTTGCACGCTTCAATATTCCTACACAAAAGTGTCTGCTTTGATTTAAACTGTTAAAGGCTGAGGATTTTGCAAGCAGGGTTGTGTGGTGTTTTTCCTACAGCTTTCCACTGCATGTACACCACGCCGCTTGTTACACTTCCAGCCTGCTTTCCTGGCCTTTTATCTGCAGAGAGTTGTTCTGTTCCCACTTTGGTTCAACAGTGCCCTGGGTATTCTCAGACCATTTACTTATATACCACAAGGGCATTACTAGATATAGCAAAAGCAAACCTGGGGACCGATGCTCCCTTGCCCCCTGCATTCACTAGTTTTTCCTTAGCATCAGCAGACTTGGGATCTGCATGTGAGTTTTCACATTCACTTCCATCCAGCTCAACATTGTAATGTGTGAGGCTGCCCTGATTGAACAATGAGGCTGCAGTTATCAAACTACTTTCTTTGGAATCGTTCTATATTTGTTTAAATGGCGCACTGCGGCTATCCTAGCTTGAAGAGTGCAACCAAGACATGATGTGTTGTAAGGGGGCAGGAATTCAAGATGAATGATGCCAAACAAAATATTTTTGAGGGATTTTGAAGAAACAGGAGAAAACCGTGAACCAAGGAAGGTGCATCTGGGAAAGAATGCCCTTTGCCACTAAGCCGTTGTGGTGTCTTCCTCAATGCAACTGGGAGGACATGGAGAAAACAGGATCTAGGATTTAACAGAAGAATCTAAAATGCAGGAAGGTTAATGGAAAATGTTTCCCCCATGTGGGAAGTCCAGGAAATGAAGGCTTTGTTAAAAATGGACTTTGGAAAGAGGTGCAGAGGAGGAGCAGATCCACAACAGGAAAAGGAGAAGGTGTTTCAGACACTTGCATGTGTCATCACAGAAGACATGAAGGTGCAAAGAAGAGGGAGTCATTGAAAGCAACAGCAGAGGTACCAAGGAAAAGGCCAATGGGGAGGCAGAGAGCATTAAGAGTATTGAATCAATGTGGAAAGCAAAACAGTAAGGAGGTAGTGTAGGGTCTCCAGCTCAGATAACTGTACTAATTGGTGAGGTTTTTTCACTTGAGTTGGGGAATGCCTGATGCTTCCTCTTTTTTCCCCTTATTTTGGATAACAGAACTCATTTTGCTTCATGGGCACATGGGACTTTCAAAGCTTGGAGGAGGAATATTTAACTAACTTAATTAACTAATTAATGAAATGAAATTAATCAATTTAATTAAAGAGCTTGTTTGGCTAATGTCTAAAGCAGTGGCTCCCAAACCTTTTTGCTCTGGGGCCCATTTTTTAAAATATCACTATCAGGACCTACCTAGCTTTGCGGGCCTAAAAACAAGTGTTTAACCAGAGGCTTATGCCTCTGTTTTTATCCTTTTTACTATAGTGGGGCAACCTCCTTCTGGAATGTGTGTTGAGGTTCACATTCACTGGATCAGCTGCAGTCCTAAAGGCCTGGTTTATGAATGCAAGAGCTATAATGGTGATTGATTGGGCAGCAGTGCTCCCCTCCCTAAGTAGCAACTTGTTTAACCCTTGATGCACATAGCCTCATCTACCCTGTCAGTTTTGCAAACCACCAAAAATTACATCACAACCCACTGGTGGGTCCCAACCCACAGTTTGGGAAGTACTGCTCTAAAGGGGTGTGCTTTTAAGTAGAAAAGAGATAATAAGAATAATTGAATGTTAAGAAACCTTTATTATTGGTTATATGGAGACTCTTTGTAATAGATCAGAAGATCCTACATTTGCTAAAAATGGCATCCTCATGTCCTTTCTGGCTACCCCTGCAAAAATAACTTCCTTTATATATACCATACCTGTCTCTCATTCTTTAGTACTGGAAAGTACATTTGGGTGTATTCTCCTAAAAATACTGTTGTAGCAAGCAGGCTGGATAGGTTTTTCTCGGGGGCAGTACAATGACTAAAGAGCTAGGTGCGGTATGGCCAGTAATTTATTCTTCCTGATGTAATTCTTCTGAAGTTTCCATCCAAGCGTCCTCCACAATCTTGCTGAAGAGGTACTGTAAGTTACAATTGATTCAGAGGCTAGCTGGAATATGCAGAATCATACCCCACTGCCACATATTCAAGCCTGGCTTTTTTACATCTGTGCCAGGTATAGGGTACAGTTGTAGGTAGTTTTGCTTCCCTTCCTCCTTTGTTTCCTTGGCTTGCATGATTTCATTTTATTTTATTTGGAGTGTCAGGGCTATGGGGGGAGGGGGACTCCTGCTGAGTTTCACCTGGTGTCGTATGAGCAACTTAGTCTTTTTATTTTATACATACATACACGTTTTTGTACTGGCTTGTTGATGAACATTCTTTTGCTTTGGGCCGAGGTGGCTTTGGGACAATTCTTAGATGTCTGCATGTGGGTGTGCACAGGAAGGATGCCGTTCTTGCTTGGTTACGACTGCTGGAGGAACACTGAGCCACAAATGTCCTGTGCTCAATGCTTTTCTGAGTTCAGCGGTCGATTTACTTCTGTTGCATTCAGTCTTGTTTTGCTTTTATGCTGCGGCAGGTAGATGATAAGCCGACCCAGTAAGGGGAGGTTACTATTAAAGGAAATAGCATCTAGTAGCTAGGTTATGAACATAGCAGGGATTTCTGTCAATGCAGAAGGGTATAGTCTATGTATTTAGTTTTATGGGCTTGTAAAGCAGGAAGCTGCTTTAGGCTAAGTCAGGAATTGGAGCATCTCTGATCTATCATGGCTTGTAGTAGCTCCCTGAGCTTTCAGGCAGGGTCTAATCCCAGACCAGCTAGGAGATGTCAGGAATTAAATTTGAGGCTTCTGCAACCAAAATGATGCTTTACTACTGACTTAGAGCCTCCCCGCCCCCAAATTTCTTATGGCGTTTTATTTATGGTTATTGGTCTGGATAAGTATGAAACATACAGCGTCGAAGGCAGTACACCAGTGGTTCTCAAACTTTTTAGCACCGGGACCCATTTTTTAGAATGACGGTCTGTCAGGGACCCACCGGATCTGCTGTCATTGTGACACCAGAAACTGCTGCTTTCCTGAGAATGCAGCAATAAGTTGGGTTACTTCTCAGCTATTTTCCAATAGCAAAGAAACAAAGTCTATTTACAGCCTTGATACAAGCAAAATAACTACACAGCCCCTCCCCCCCTTTCCAGTATCCCATCTTCCCGTATTTTCAATATGGCTGCTTTAGGTGCTTTGCTATCCACCTGAAATTGGCTGATGACCCCACTGGTGGGTCCTTACCCACAATTTGGGAACCACTGCAGTACACCCTTGAATCCCAGATGTTGGGGCAAAAAGGACAGACATTGCCTTTCTGCCTTGTGTTTGAGTTTCAGAGGTCTTTGGCTGGCAACTGTTAAGACTCTTGGCTAAAATAGATGTTGATGTGATCCAGAAAGGCAGCTCTTAGGGGTGTGTGTGTGAGGGGTTCTAACTCTATGTTGAAATTACATTTGCTCAGAGCTGACTAAGAAAGTGAATGCAATTTATTGGGAGGTGGTCAGACATCAGCTTGTATAGTACAATAAAACTCTTCAGAATGAAAATTCCTGTTAGGAATACCATGCTGTTACTGTTTTGTTACGTAAGTGATGGAAACCAATTAGAAACAGCACTGAAAATCCTAGAGCTTCTCTCCGTACCTCAACACACACATTTAATTTTCAACATTCATTTTAAGAAAGCAAGACGTGCGTATGAATTGACAGATTTGTCATTTAGCAGTCCTTGCTATAAATTGCCAGTGTGGCCCCAAAAAGCAAAATATGTTTCAACTGCAAAAATCCATTTGTACTGTACCTGCCCGCTCAAAGGGAAAACTCGGCTCTTAAGTATGATAGGTTGAATGCAGTCTTAAAATGAGTATCATTATTGCACTTCATGGAGCTTCCTTAAGAGCGGAGAACTACTGTACATTCGTTTATGAAATTATTAATTTTAATTTTAAGTATGTTTCTAACTCTTCCAACACAGGGAGTGAAATACTTGTGCATCCCTGCTGCAGATTCCCCGTCACAGAATTTGTAAGTATTTTTGTTGTTGTTTAATGATAAAGATAATACTTTATGATTAAAATCTCAGTACTGTTAACGGTAGCAGATTCCCCCCCTTTTTTGGATATATTAATCTATCTAACTGCTTTTCTACTTTGTAAAAAGCAAACCGAAACCTCTGTCAAAGAAAAGCCATGCTGCTGGCGAGGAGTTTCTGTGGATAGAACTTATGGAGACCCGAGTTCAAATCCCTTCTCTGCCATGGAGCTCACTGGGTAGCTTTGGACAGGTTGCTTTCTCAATGTGTAACCGACCTCATAGTTAGTTGTGGGGGTAAAAAGACATCATCCCATTTATGCTGCCCTGCATTCCTTGGTCCGGGGGTACACAAATTTGATAAATAGATTGCAAACAAGTGAATAAATAGTGTGAAATGTTACACTTTGTTATGGCGACAGTTGTCCTAAAAGCAAACTTCGCCACTGTGATTCACCAATACAAGCCAACCTCCTGTTTTTGTTTTTGCTGCCTGCATAGAACTGTAGAAACCAGAGAGGGGGGGTGTTTTTGAACACACCTGGCCAGAGGGCGTTTGGCTTGCAGGCTCACAAGTTGTGTTAGTTTTCCAGTTTTCAAAAGCCTTTTCTGCTAAACCTTTCTGTTTCAGGCTATTGAGGTTCTCCTTCAACTGAAGGGTAATCGTGTAAACTTCATAAGCAAACTTGGACGGGGACCAAGTTTTTCTTCTAGTGTTCACTGTTTATACTTACGTGAGGTGAGGGGGGAGGAAAAGGGGGGTTCAGCCACTTCCTGATAATTTGTTTTATACAGAAACAAAAGTAGTTTCAAAGGGCCTGCTTGGTGCGGAAGGAAATGTAACACTGCCTTTTTTTCTGAGCGCAGAGGGCTGTCTGTTGAGTCTGATGCTCTCGAGATATTTTTAGAGCATTTGTTTCTTACACGGCAGCGAGATCCCAGAGTGGCTGTCTTGAACATGACCCCGTGGTTGATTTCAGTTAATTGGGAATAGTAACCTGCAGTTAACTTTCATGTCCTTGGTCCAAGCTTTTTATTTCCATTAATATAACCCTATCCATGTACATTCGGCTTCAAAGAGCAGCAACAGAACCGCAGTAGCAAGAAATCAATGATTGTTGTACATTTGTAGAAGGGGGCCATAACTCAATAACGAGGCACATGCTTTGTGTGAAGAATGTCCCAGGATCTCAGTTCCTGGCTTGGATAGTTAGAGGGACCAGGTGGCTGGTTGAGGGGACAGTTTTCTGCCTGGAACCCTGAAAGACTGAAGAGTGTGGCCAACCAGAGTAAATTGTGTTGGGTTGTACAGACCAGAGGGTTGATCCCCTATAAGGAAGCTTCGTATATTAAGTGACTGGAGGAGGAGGTGCCATATTACCACCGTGTTAATAAACAGCTGGTGTACGAGAGATGGAGACTTTTCTCCTCTCTCTTTTCTAGTAGTTTCCAAAAGGACTTTGGTATTGTCTAATGCAGGGATGGTTCAGAGGCAGCCTCTAGCCTCTGAATCAGTTTTATCTGTCCCCCCCCCCAAGTGATCCTGCTAAATCTCCATAGCCATTTTGCCCACCCTTTTGTCATATGAAAAAAGTTTTCCAAGTGTAACAGATGGAGAAATTCCATTATTTAATGGTAGTCCTACCTGTTAGATGCTGTGTGCAGCAGGTCAATGTTGGCATGCTTGTCTCATGCTGTCTCAGAGCATCTGCATTCTTCAGCTTGAAGCCTCAAATGCTAAGAGGCCCTCGCTTGATTTTGAATCCTGGTCATCCCTGAGGGAGTTGGCTTTGGTGTCTGTCCTGGACCACTGGATTAAGAATTGGGTGAACACTGAGAAAGGGAGGTTGGTGACCAATAGCTTTTTTTTTGGGAAGGATATTAGTTTGTGTTGGTGGTCTTGCTGCACTGTGTCTTAAATCATTATTTGAATATGTTTTTAATAATTTGGAGTAATAAATGGGCTGCAATCCATTTGTGACACATTTGAACAATCCTGGAGATGAAATAATCCACTACAGACAGGTCCTCCACAGATACAGAAACGGTGGATATCAAACTGCAGATATGGGGGACGCCTGTATGCATAGCAGTTCATTCTCTCTCTCTCACAGACACATCCATCCATCCATCCATATTCATTACTGCACTATAATATCTAGTATAGTAGGTATGCTACAGAGCGACTAAGGAAGCAGGAACTCCTGCTTCCCATTAGTTGCCCTCTAGCTTGCAGGCTGGTTGCCTGCACATTCGGCTGTACAGGTAAGGAAGATTGTTGAAACACACACGCTGCAAGCACTTCTACATAAAGGTACAATAATGGGGACACAGGAGGCCCCTGAATCAGCAGATAACTGAATCTGCTGATAAGGGACCACCTGTACTTGAAGATTCTCTACTGCGTGTTCATAGAAGTATTCATAGAAGTATTAGTGTAAGACCCTGGATACCTTTGGCTGTCTTGAAAATGTACTTGAATATGAAGACATTGTGTGATGCTTCCCCTTCCTCTGGGATTAATTGGAATATGGAAGGACTCAGATCAAATTATGGTGTGATCGTTATTTCCTTATGAGACACATGACCTTCAAAATTGGTTGCCAAATGAGTTACCAGCAAGCAAATGTTCTCAGAAGCCAGACATACAGTTCCTCTGCAGCAAGGCAGAATGTCATGATGCTGCCTCTTGTATTCTCCAGTTCATCAAGTTCTCCTGCGACAGTATGCCTCTCAGTGCAGTTAGTTAGATGTCTTCACGTACATTCTGCCTATTAATTGTCCTCTTCTAAACTGATCTGAACCCCAATGCCTTGTGCGCTGGGTTTCTCTTGGTAGTCTGTTTTCCTAGTGGCTCAGCTTTTGCTTTCTGGTCAATTGCTTCACCATATATCAAGAAGAGTGACTTTGCCGCCTGTCTCTTTTCTGTCCCACCAACTGTTTCACTAAAGAAAGCCAAAAGAAGAATCCAACACAACTAACATAGGAAGTTTACCACACTGACAGTGGCCATGAGAATCTGCCCTATGTTGGTACAAACCTTTATTTGGAACATTGATGTGGACATAGAGAAAATGCCTGCAGCTGGGCGGCGAGCTGTTAAAGCAAGCCGCAAATGCTTCTAAGCAGAAGTTATAGATAGTACCTTGCCCCAACTGTGGGTGCTTAAACACTGTATCACTGGGAGCTACTTAAAGCAATTTCCATGTGATGACAGTAATGTGCTGGCTCACAGGGGCTTATTTTTAGTCCTTCAGCAAATTTGCAAAATGCCTGAACTTTTCATCTAGCAGCATCTGTGAATTAATGGCTGGTTCATCTACTGTTGCCCCACTTTGCAAACTTGTCCACAGAATCTACTGGCCCCCTTGCCTGCCTGTATTTGAATGGACCCATCACCTGGGAAGCGGTAAAGCTTGTGTCTGGTTAAAACCAAATCTTACTTGCCACAGGCAACCAAGTGGGTGAATAGCCAGAGAAGCCAGGACTCCTTACTGCCTGGTGATTTTTTCCTAGTGCATTCTGCCTAATCCTTTATTTTTTCATTGGTTGGGGGGAAGTTGGGCTGGGATAAGCCCTGATGCCTATTTCAGCGTTGGAAGGGGTACATATAGCCAGTGCCACCTATTTTTTGATCTGGTACAAGTTCTTCAACTGCAGCAGAGTTTGGAACTAAATTTTGAAAACTGGAACTCTTGGAATTGTAATGAGCACTCAAAGGTATCAAAGAGCTCATGAAAGCTTTGCATGTTGTGCGGCCTTGCTGTATGATTTCTTGGCTATCTTCCAAGCATTTAGTTGCCATAGCAACCGTAACATACTTGCTAATGGTGATTGTGGTAAGTAACTTCTCAATTCCTCTCTTAGTCCTGAATGTTAGTAAATTCTCTCTTTTTTCCCCCCTGCTAGGACCAGACACTTCAAAGAAAGTATTGAATTTATCCATGAGTGCCGGCTTAGAAGAGAGAGCTGCCTTGTTCACTGGTAGGCATGGAATTTCATACCGTTCTATGTTGACTGATAGTTTTTTTCATGGTACTTGTAAGGCCCGTGAGATTTATTTGGGGAGGGGCACAGAAATAAGTGTTTTGGGTGGAGCAAGACTGGCTGGCTGTTCCTCCAGACTAGCAGGCAGGCATTCCTACTGGCTATAGAAGTCCCTACGACTGCTGGGCAAGGAGGAACAGATCTGGGCCAGTGAGAGCCTTGCAACAAAGGGAGGAAGGGCGAGCTCCAGAAGGATGCAGCTTAATCTGATGGGAAACATCCATCCATATCAGGCTGTACTGGATGTGAAGCTCTGCTCTGGGGCAAGCATTGGGAGAAAACAACATAGTATGGCATGAGGTTCCTGCACAATCTTCCCCACCTTTCCTGCCTCACCCATGGAATTGCCTCGCTTTCCCAAAGCCTATTTCTGACTGGAAAGACGGCATTGTGTGTCTCTTCAGTACTGCCACCTTTCTGCTCAGAATTGACTCTCCTTTCCCTCAGGCAGTTTCTAGAATGGAGGGCGGCAAAGCCTTCTCCATCAGCTCCTAGTGTGAAATTGTTGGCAACATTTTTATATTGGCTTATATAAAAGTATGTGTTTCTCTGCCTGGTTTAAGGAGTGTCTTGCTGTCATTTCACTTATTTCACTACGGCCATTTACTTACTTTATTTGAAGGATTTATATCCCGCCTTTCCCATGCCGAAGCAAATGCCCACGACGGCTTACAGAGCTACATAATAAAAAAAAGTGTAATACAACATTAAGTAAAAACACATCAAAAACAAAAGTATTAAAACATTAATGTTAACTTAAAAAAAACAACATGAACATTTAAAACAGGGTAAAATCCAACACGTCTCGTCAGCCTATTTGGGAAGGGGAAACAAATTGTTCAGGGGAGGAGTCAAACTACAGCACTATTCCAGAGGCACAGAGGGAAAACTTCCACCCATCATTCAAATGTCAGATGAAGCAGGTATATTTTGAGCCCTCTCCGAAAAGCCGTGAGGGATGGGGTAATTTGTAATTCCTCTGGAAGGGAATTCCGTAATTGTGGCTCCATTACAGAGACGGTAATGCCGCCATCCCTCTATCTTGGGATAGAGGCAACACTTTATGAATATTCCAGATTAATAGTGCTAAACTGTAGCTAGACTTGGGTGGATGTAAGTCAATGTAATTTATATCAGCGATGACTAAATACAATGCAGGATATGTACAACCCTGGAAGAACAGGTGCACCAGATCTAGACATGAATTTGAACTTTTGCATGCATTTTTTTCTTGCTGTAGCTTCAAGTGCTATGAACCGACAAAGCAGCCTTTTTCACGTAACATGAAAGTCAGAAATTTTGAAAGCCAGTTTGTGTGTGTGTGTGGGGGGGGGGGTGGGGGTTGGGAGTAGTAGTTCAATCTGATCAGATTGAACTGACGTTAGACAACTCTACCAAAGCAAAGAATAACTTGATTGAATAGCATTGTGTCTATTTTATATATATTTTATTATAACAAGGCTCACAGGAATTTTAGGAGTATGAGCTTGCCAGGCTGCCATATCTAGGTAAAGGTTTCCCCACGACCAAATGGTCTAGTCATGACTGACCATTTGGGCAGTGCTCATCTCTGTTTCTAAGACGAAGAGCCAGCTTTTTCCCTGAGGGCAAGTTTCCGTGGTCACGTGGCCGGCATGACTATACGCCAAGGCACATGGAACGCCGTTACTTTCCCACTGAAGTGGTACCTATTTATCTACTGGCATTTTTATGTGATTTTGAACTGCTAGGTTGGCAGGAACTGGGACAAGCAACGGGAGCTCACTTGGTCGCACGGTCTTGAACTGCCAACCTTCCGGTCAGCAAGTTCAGCAACAGCAGTTTAACCTGCATTGCTACCACGTTCCCCCCACCATTTCTAGACAAATCTATAAATGGTGAATTCTCTATTCTAGTGTTTTGAGTCCAAATCGTTCAGCTTTCTTAAATGAAGGCCTCTGAAGTCACTTGACCAATTTTGAAATAGTTGCATTTTCGTTCATGACACTCCTGACAGTTTTATCATGAAAACAAGTGTAATTCTCCATCTTGTGTAAGTTGGATAAGCAACTTTGCAGCAAGACTTAGAACTTATGTAAACTATATACTTAAAACTATATACTCAAAACAGTTTTAGCTGTCATTCTCTCTTCCCTGAAAGTTGTAGTTCTGAAAGGGGAGGGACTTCTCATCAAGTTACAATTCCCAGGATTCCTTGAGGGAAGCCATGGCAATTAAATTGGTATAAAACTACATGCATATGTAGTATGTATTTCTTTATTTAAAATTTATTTACCCCGCCTTTCTACCACACATGAGGCACTCAAGGCGACTTTCAAAATGCACAAGATAAAGATTAAAAACATGCACAATTAAAACAATAAAACAGGTCCATAGACCATACAACATAACTATTAAAATTACAGTTAAAAACGGCCACGACAAGTTAAAAGCTTTCTTAAATAAAAATGTCTTAAGGCCCTGCAGAAAGGTCTTCAAAGAGGGAGTTGTTCTTAATTCCAAGGGAATTCCACAGCTGAGGAGCCACCACTGAGAAGGCCCTGTTTCTAGCCCCACCTCCTCACCTCTGCTGGTGGCGGCACAGTTAGGAGGCCTGTCAAACAGTGTTGGCCTGTAGAATTTTATATTGTGTAACAATTGAGATTTTCAACAAATTCTTTGTATCCTCTGCCTTGTAGATAGTCTAGCCTGCTTTGAAAGGAACAGCTCATCTGGGCATTTGGGGAAGCATGCCATGCTTTGAAATTTACCAATCCATGCATTATGTTCAATAACCTACTTATGTCACTGCTATTTTTAGTTAAAATACTTTTGTGCTGCCTTTGCATCAAGCAGGATGTACAAGATCCAAATTAATGTGACTGCATGCATATCTTTGTCTGCGTTTGGGTGTCGTGATGTAGCCTTGCTGGAGTTTCTAGGAGCGCAACCTTGGTGGTGGCCTACATCATGACGATCACCGACTTTGGTTGGGAGGACGCGCTGTCTGTTGTGCGAGCATCAAGGTCGTGTGCCAATCCCAACGCAGGCTTCCAGCAGCAGCTAGAAGAGTTTGAGAAAAACGATGTTGCTCATGTAAGTACAGCTGGCTGCTGCTTGGGAAAGAGATGTGGAGGCCCATTAGATGAGCGCATCCCAGTGGTATTGACGGACTCTGCCCAGAAGAGTTCTCTTAGATTACCAGGGGTGGGGGTACAAGTCCACAGAGTTCTATAGTAAATGTGAATAATGTAGCAAACAATGAACCGCTCTTTTGCTCACTTTACCTTGGAGTTTGGCAGGAATGTCCAAAATTCTTGGGGGAGCGATTGTAGTAGCTCAGTAGAAGAGCATGTGCTTTGCATGCAGATGGTCCTCCAGTTAGGATGGGAGAGACACCCCCCTCCGAAACTGGAGAACTGCTGCAAGTCCGCTTAAGCAGTGTGGTATGAAACCAACTGATCACTGATGGAGCAGTGATCTTCCTTGGATAAGGCAGTTGTTCATCCCCTGTTCAGGAAGGTTCCCTATGTCCTCAAAGCTTCAGAGATCACAATGGAAGCAATCGATTCTGCATAGCTACCCGCAGCTCACTAAATTATCTAGTTCCCAAGAGAATTCAGGAAAGTGGATGCTGCAACCATCTCTAGCCCAGCTGGGTCCTTTCTTGGAAATGTCCTGTTTCCAGGAGAAGCAGCTAGTGATTATCCTTACTGATGTTGTCTCACCCTTGCAGGTTGCAGTGGTATGTTGCGGCTTCTGTTGCTTAACTAAAACTCTTAGGATGTTGCAGTAGCAATGAGAAAGATGTAACTTGGCTACATTGGACTGGTAGTCTGTACAGCTAGTGATTAAGAGCAAGATTAATGCATGGGATGCATCATGCATGGGAGTGGATAGAGGGATGTTCTTTTCCCTCTCTCACATTGCCAGAACCGGGGACATTCACCGGAGAGTTAGAAGGATAAAAAGGAAATACTTTTTTACCCAGCGGGTAATTAATCGGTGGAACTCCTTGTCATAGGAGGTGGTGATGGCATCTGGCCTAGGTGCCTTTAAAAGGGGATTGGACAGATTTCTGAAGGAAAAGTCCATCATGGCCATGATGGGTGGTGCAACCTCCTGATGTTAGTAGTAGGCTACTTCAGAATGCCAGGTGCAAGGGAATGACAACAGGATGCAGGCATCTTGTTGTCTCATGAGCTCCTTGTGGCATCTGGTGTTCCAATGTGTGTTATAGGAAGCTTGACTAGATGGGCCTTTGGCCTGATCACAGGGCTCTTCTTATGTTCAGTGATTGTAAGGTAAAGGTAAAGGTTTCCCCACGACCGAATGGTCTAGTCGT
>JAJKFI010000019.1:17721323-17743683 GCA_029204185.1 Lerista edwardsae
GGTTTCCCCACGACCGAATGGTCTAGTCGTGACCGACTGTAGGGGGCAGTGATTGTACCTGCTTTCTATGATGAGATATTCTTGTGAGATTAGAGGTGTCTGATATGATTGTAATAATAAAGGTAAAATGAGAGCCAAGCTACATGTTCATTAATTGACCCTGACATGCTTGCTCTTTCTTGCTTAAACAGGGGCATGCAGGGGAGGGAGGAACTGCATTGCGACCTTTAAACCTGCTGTTCCTGCCATGGTCCTGATCTTGATCTTCCTCTTCTCCCCCTTCCCCGTCTATTTGTCCTGGGAGGTGAGCGTTGGTTCTCTGGGGAAATAGCAGCCATGCAAGCTACTGCTTCAGACAGACGCTCCAATAAACTAGGAAACTTAGGTGGACCAGACTCCTTCACAGAATCATTGCAAGTAGACCTCAAAATACTGTAGTACATACAGGAGTTGTGCTATTGCTCTTCTGACCAAAATTCCGAGTGTGACTTGTTCAAAGCAATAACGGAAACATCTAATGGAGAAGCAGTTGTAGGAATAATGGGTGGCTTCAGTTATTCACGCACAGACTGGGTAAATTCATGTTCAGGCTCACAAGAACATTTTTAAGCATGAGAAATGACTATGTTCTAGAATAATTGGTTCTGAAATCAGCCAGAGGGGAAGCGAACCTAGCTGTAATCCGATGTGGTGCCTAAGGTATAAGTGTCTAATGCAAGGTATAAGTATTGTTGCACAAGATGTGACCAGTAGCTGAAATGACTTTTAAAGCGGGGCTGGACACATTTATGGAGGGTGGGGCTACTATTGATGGCTACCCCCAGGTTTAGAAGCAGTATACCTCTGAATACCAGTTGCAGGGGAGCATTGATGGTGGGGTACAGCTTGCTCTCTGCTTGTAGGTTTCCCAAAGGCAGTTGATGGGGCACTGTGCGAAGCAGATTGCTGGACCAGATGGGCCATTGGCCACATCCAACAGGAGCTTTCCTTATGTACAGGGACTGCAGCAGAGGGAAGGGGTTGGAGTTTCCACCCATTGTCTTTCTATGAATCTCCTCTCATTCCCATAACCTTGAAAAATACATACACAGGTCAAGAATGGACATCATTTTTTGTATAGCTAGATTTTAAGCTGTCTGTTTCCTATAACCAGGATGCTGTGATGTGTTTTAACTATGCAACATCCAGCCATGGTTTTGACTCTTCTGCTTCTCACCTCACTTTGCTGCTTGTTACTCTTGCGCCTGCAGTTGGAATATAGACTGGAATCTCTGTATTATATGGCCAGGGTAGCTGTGTGCTCTTATGTCATTCTGTAAAGGCCAGTGGGCATGGCTGTGGTGCTATGTTTAAACCCTCTTCTGATTACTAGAATTTGGATGTCCCAGAGTAGCCCAGTGTCAAGCTTGTGTCTGCTGTAAATCACCATCATTTCTATAAATTTTGGACGTTCCAAATTGTTTGCCAAGTCATATATTGTAAATGCAGTGGAAGCGATGGTCCATTAACCTGCCCTCTTTGGTTGATCTGGCCTTTTTAAAATTATGTCTGCCTCCTTGCAGACCTTTTTTTTCCAAATAAAAATGGGTTTTGGTGTGCTGTGCTTTGATGGTTAGGATGGCATAGCAAGCAACGTATTATTCAGCTGTACCGCTTTGTCACGGAAGCTCAGCATGTCCTGGTTCGTTGAAAACTAGGGTAAATGGGAATACAAATGACTATGCAATAAAAGCAGAGGGACTTTCCAGGCTGGTCTCCTCCCTCCATATTTGAACCCTCACAGTCATTTCAGATCTGATAGGTCTGAGCTGAAAAAACGAATTGTCCGTGCTTTATGCAAATACCTTTAGGAAGATCGTAGCATAAGTGTGTTGTTTTGGTTATCTTAAAAAAAAAAATTCCATGCAGGAGTTGAATATCTGCAGCTTTTGCTTTAAAAAAGACAAGAAAGAAGTGCATGCTAGATTGCAAGAGTGTATTCCAAGAAGTGAGAACATCTCCTGCAACTTTTTATGTCTATGGTGGATGCGTACATTTTTCCTCCTGTGCATGCCTCTGTTGCAATACGACAAGCACACCGACTCAGCATCACTAGTTAAGTGATACTCCTGCCTTGCTCCCCACAGCTCTCTGCATAGCATTTCTATGTAACATCTGTCTCATACCCAGGGAGACAGTGTCAGCTGTTCATTGTAAGTAGTTGTTTGACTGTACCTCTTACATCCCATAGCTCTTTGGCTTCGCCCTTTGCCACTTCGTTCTCTCTTTCTGGATCCCAATGTGCAGGTATAGAACTGCCAAATGAGAATAAGTTCATGCATATGATGAAGTTGATGGTAGTCCAGAAAAGGCTTATGCTGAAATAAATTAGTTGGTCTATTAGTTGGTCAATTAGTGCTATGAAACTTGGTATGACTGGTTCAGACATCACCTGAATCACTGATAATGAGACACAGATTTTCTGTCTCCTACGCCTTCCCCTCGGTGAAATTTAATATTTCATACATTTTTGTGGCCTTTAGAACTGTATAGGTGTAAGCATTGCTCTTCTGTGTTGCATGAGTTCTCATATAACCCTGAAAAACAAAATACACATACTAAGTAAGGCTAACCTTCTTCTCCAGGAAATTTATTAGAACTGCTTTCTTTTTCCCTAAGGTTTTCTGCCTTCAAAAAATGTGTGCTATTCCTTCCTCAATTCCCAAGGGGCAACAATTTCCTGTTTCTTTGGATTACAGCAACCTTATGGTTGTCTCGCACAACAAGAAAACTGCTTTGGCTGCAGATTCGCATATTCTAATACGAGGGTGCCCTATATACTCATGTATAAATCTAAAAATTTATGCCTGAAAATTGACTCTGAGAACATAGTTTGACTTATACACGGGTCAGTATGGTTAATAAAGCTTCTAACTGCAGCTGGGAGGCTGGGCTAAGAAGCACAAAGCAGAGGGGGTAGAAAAAAGGAGCAATTTTACTTACCAGTAATTGTTCTGAGGCAGCAACAGACAGCAAGCAGTATCCATGGTAAACTTTTTCATGCTCCTTTTTTACTAATATGGGACACTCTTGGTGTTTCTATATTCAGTACTAGCTTGTCCTTACCCGGCGTTGCCCGGGTATTTATTTATCCCAAGCTTCTATTAGACAGGAAAAGGAATGAATTCTATCTATAGCGTAAAATCGAAGTAATGTTATGTATGTTAGGTAATTAAAAGTATAAGTACAGTATAAAAATTATAAAGTAAAATCTTTTACAAATGCACTATAATATTAATTTGACTCAAAACGTGATTATAAACAACGTTTTTAGTTTCACCTCCAGGAGCAAGAATAAATAAATTCTTGGGCGAACCCACCCTTGAGCAAGCAACATAAAGTTGTCCGTGGGAGAAACATGGCGATCTCAAACCCACTCGGCAGTACTTAATAGACTGCCCCTGTGATTTGTTGATCAAGAATGCAAGCCTCACTGGAAATTGCAATCTCTTAAAGTTAAAAGGGAGATCCGTCGGAATGAGTGTTATCCGTGGGATAAAAACTGTTTCACCCTCTCCCTTTCTTGTCAAGATAGTCGCTTCAATTACATTACCCAGCATCTTCTTGACACACAGCCTTATGCTGTTGCAAAGTTTTGGCGGGTTGAGTTTCCGTAGTAAAATAATTGGAGATCCCACTGTAAGTCAAAGACGATGTGGTGGCAATGCAGCCGGATCAAGTGAGTTTAAGGAAGTCTGATGGGAAATTGACGACCTCATAGGCATCTACTACGGTATTGATAGCCTTGTATTCAGTGACTATGCCTGGTAACATGGCAAGTATTTGACTGGAGTCCAAGACCGGGGCATAATGATTTCTAAAAATTTCTAGAAGGTTCTACAGAGTTCTGTTCGTTCTATTCGACTATACTTGGGCTTAAATGGCATTGGGACAGTCCCCAATCAGCTTAGCAACTCAAAAACTTTGATTTGACACGAATGTTGGTCATTTTGGACATTTTATTTTTCACCCCTTCTCACTCCCCATGCTAATGGGGGCTGAACGTGGACTTAAACGGCATCGGGACTGTCACTATTCATCTCAGCGACCCCGATAACTATGGACTCGACATTAATATCGGCCGTTTTTAATTATTTTTACATGTCACCCCCTTCCCACCCCCACCCCTAGGGGTGCGAGCAGCGGTGTTATCCAGCAACGAGCTGCCGGAACGCTAGGCGGGACTTATCGCCTGATTGGCTGCCCATTCGTGACGCATCGCCGCCTGCCCGCCCGCCGTGCGGGCACCCCTGGCTTCAGAGGGGGCGCGCTGGGTGCCTAGGCAAGCCATGGAGGGGCGCGCCAACCGGAGGGAGCCCCTGCGGCGGGCGGGCAGGCGGCGACGCGTCACGGACTGCCTGTCAATCAAGCGGTAAGTCCCGCCTAGCATACCAGCAGCTCGTTACAGAATGACACTACTGGGTGCGAGGGGTGTCTTACCCCCACAGTATTTCTAGAAGTGGGATGAGTTGTGAAATCTGAAATCAAATGGGGTCCTCTACACCACCATTAGCGTGCTGCAGATATTCTATTTCCAAGCGCTGTCTCTTGCACCCCTTCTCACCCCCCATGCTGAGGGGGGCTGAACTTGGACTTAAACGGCATCGCGAGTGTCACCGTTTATCTCAGCGACCCTGAAAACTATGGATTCGACACTAATTTCGGCCGTTTTTGATTATTTTTACAGGTCACCCCCTTCGCACCCCCACCGCTAGGGGTGTCTTACCCCCACAGTATTTCTTTCCAGATCACAAGGCATATGTGTACCAAGTTTGGTGTAAATCGCTCCAGGCATTCCAGAGCTATGCTGGAACATACATACATATGCACATACACACATGTTCATTTTTATATAAGGTATATAGATTGGATCCGACTTAACCTCCAAGAAAGTGTAAGAAGCAAGTGCTTTTATTTATATGCTTTTTTATGTTGCAAAAGATCTGATTTGGGTATTAAGTGTGTTCCTTAGAGTCATGTTTAGATGAACAAATGGTTCGAAAGCTCTATACAGATCCTGTAATAGAATATAGTTTATAAAATTCATATTCCAAATCCTTGTGTGTTTAACTTCGTTCTTTATCTGCTGCATTAATTCAGTACATTGTTTCCAGTTGATCAGAATGTGTTTAATCGGTGTACAGATGTGTTGCCACGCCTGGTTGCTGTTGCAATTTAAATTGTGTAAAATAATATGCGTATCAGTTAAATTTAAAGCACTTGAATTGTCTGTTTTTTCCATCCTTCCAGTTCAGAGAGTGGCTCAGAGCAGAGTATGGCGAAAGCACCTTGCAAGACAAACAAGAAGCCAATAATCTCCTGCAGAAGTACAAAGCTCACATAGCAGCCCAGCCAAGCAGTGGCCCAAGGCAGTGGAATGGTAACTTTTCATCAGTGGCTTCCTTGTCAATGACAGCTCCTCAGTAAGAGCAAACAAATGCACATGAAGATTTTAAAAAATACATAGGTTTGCAGTCACTTGGCAAGCTAACTCTTTATGTCGTCCTGCACATGCACAAAGCAGATGTGTTTGTATTTTAATAGCTTCACAATCAGGTCTTAAGACCTGATCTATACAAGCAGCAAAATGAATCGATAAAGTCATAAGGTGGTATACTGGAATGTTCCACTACACAGAAGATCACATGTTTAATTTCTTCCCTACATTTTAAAAATCCAGTTCATTGCAAGTAGAGAACTAGCACATAGAGAGTAGATTGAATTAGGAACGTTTTCCCTTTATGTCCTTTTTTAAATAAATGCAAGGGGCTTGTTATGTAGGAGAGCATTAAAAAATAATAGTCTTCACCTGCAGTCCAGTGGCGTAGCTAAACAGGTGCAGGGTGGCAATTGTGCTGGACAAAAAGCTTTAGGGGCTCAACAAGCTGAGCTTGTGGCCAAAATTGTGAAAACCTTGGTAAGTAAAAAAACAACAACCCACTGTACTAGATATCATTGGTAAATTAATGCAGAATGCAGTAAAACAGACTGCATTGGAATATATGTATTCTGTCAAAAGTTATGGCCAATTAAGCAGAAAAGATTTTATTCCTTTACTTAATTAAATTTGTTTTGTCATGTGGGAGATTATCTACACCTCTGCTGTAGTCTGAAGTCATTCTACTGGAATGCATGCAGTGCATTCTACTATCTCTTTCCTCTGCTTGTGTAGGCTAGGTCTTAATTTCCTTAGTGCAGGAAGACTAGGGCTCTAGGATGCTCCAGGATGCTTCATCTGGTTGCACAACAGTCATGTCATCCTCACGTTGGACGTTGGTTGTACTGTATAGACACCAGGATCCACTTTCTCTTCCATACAAGTTTATCTTTTCTCGGCTTTCCAATGGATATGTAACAAGCATGCCTAACTGCAGAGATGCCAAATTCTTTTCTACCTATCTCTGTCTTCAGGTTGTTTATATATCTAAAGCTTGGCACAGCTGCACTTTTCAAAGTTTCTAAAGCTAATTTTGGCCTTTACTTCTCTGAAGGAGGGAGACCCAAATACCAGGGTAACCTTGTACTTTGATGGAGCTCTGTTGCTAGTTTCACTGCTGCTGTTTCTGCTACTGAAGAGACAAGCTGTTGTGCAGTATAAAAACAGCTTATCTCTTTAGCACTGAAAAAGTGCAGCTAAAAATCAGGAAGCAAATCTCTGGCTGTGTGACTGGGTGCCTCCTGCATGTGTACCTGTTCTTTCAATGACTTATTGAACAGCTATCTTTAAATATGTGGCCAATACAGTTGTATATTTTAATTATATTCCAGAACGAAGCCAAAGTATTTTGGATAGTTTCACCAGTATTTATTATACTGATTTTCGCTTCAGAAGTTGTTCCCTTAAATTATTTTTACAAGTTGGAAAGATCAGAAAGTGTATTACAGATGTATATATTTAAAGACATGTAGTTGCTACTGTGCTATAAAGTTTTAAAAGTTATCCTTGTACTACTGAAAAGGACTTCCTTGTATATTGGCATCTTGGTGACGTGTCATGTTGGGTTGCCTTTCCTGATGCGATCTATTGAATAAAAACTGCAGATATTTTGTAAATAAAATGTTGTCGCTTCTTTATAACAATGGTTGTGACACAGCAATCGTTGTCTGTAACCCTGTTGCGTGATCAGCTCAGATACTATCTTCTTCTTAATCCACCATGGAGTCTGGATACTGATGACAATCTGCTGTGTGACCTGTGTGTCATCAACCATTCTGAATCATCATGGCAGTCAAAAATTCTCCATAAAGTCCTGGAGGGTGGGGGAAGCCCCTTTTGCAAAGCAGTAGGCCAAAAATTTCTGAAGAACATTGCAGATCCTATACTTGGAATGTTAGTTGCTTCTAATGTTACAGTGTGTTCGAAGTACTCTTCTTTTGTTATTTTAGTATTTCTTATAACTGCCCTCTAAGAGATTGCAGGCAGAGAAGGGGCCAGAAGCTGAAAGTAGCGGCTTGCTAAAAGCCAACTAGTTAGTTCATGGCAGAGTCAAGGTTTGAACTAGAATTCCACAGCTCAGGGTGTTTCATACGTGAGCTTTAACTTTTGCTTTAGTTGGATTTATAATGTGAATACAGGTGTGCCCCGGTATCCACTGATTCAGTATCTGCTGTTTCAGTTATCCACAGATACCAATGAAACTGTGGCGCCTATTAAAAAGATAGGGGAACATTAAACAAATCTATTTTAAAGATCTCTATCTTTTTAATAGGCACCATAGTATCCTTGTTGCAGCAAAACCACTGATGTTCTCCTATCTTTAAAAAGGTGTCCTCACGATGTTGAAGCTTGCTATACCTGCACATCCATGTTTGATGCTCCTTTAAAATGTTGCTGTTTTCTGTATACCCACCCATTCTGAACTGGGAAACATCTGTGGTCACAGCAGCCACTACATGTATGAGAGAATAAAAATATAGGCTCTCATTTGGAATAACTGGATGTGTATTAGTGAAGGTGAGCGGGAAGAAGTCCTAAGCCCACATTTCCCTTCAGAGAAGGAGGTCTGGCCACCCACCCTTCAAGATTTTTCTGTATGATAGAGTGAGAAAACACATAATGATTCAGACAGGAGTCAGGACAAGAAGTCATTCAAGATATGTAGATGGCCATGGCTGTCTTGTTTGGAGGTAAAGTTGAAAAACATGATGGAAAAAGAAAGATCACAGTCATTGGCCCCTTGAAAGCCCACACTCAAAAATTCCACACTTCCTTCCCAGCAGGTTCTCAGCAAGAAGATACCTCTTGGCTTTTGTCTGGTGGTTCAAAGTGGTGGTTCATGCTTTCATGCTGGTGGTTCAAAGTGAGTTATTCTGTTGTTGAGACTTAGATTAGGCTATGGGATCTCTGAACACCTTAAGATGAATAAGGATCATGATGGCCTAACAGGAAGCATAAGGTAAAAGAGTGTCAATTTTTTTCCTCCAGGTAGGATTTTGTAATCTTTGTTAAGCTGTACTTCAAAGCCAAGCCAGGTATACCTGTAATTGTCAACACACAGTTTGCATGAGGTCCCCCAGTAGGAACTGTGAGGGATGGATGATTCAACTAATTCAGTCCTATGCCCCTACTGGGATTCCAATCTGGATCAGGGCTGCTTTTGCCCCAGGACAGACATTGCCATTTTATTAAGATGGAAAACTTTGACCACAGATTCTGTTTCTAATTTTTTCTGTGCTCTTCAGAACCCTTGCTCTTTGTGCTGCTCTCACTGATGACGGACTGGGTTGATATCTTTTCGGAATATGGTTCTTTCCACCTGTGGCATCGTCCCACATTGTCCTTCAGCATTTCCAAAGAGGGTAGAAAGCGAACATTTGATTCCACTATTTTTGTGCTTGTGGGTGGGGGAAACGTAGGAGGAAACTGTCAAAAGGGAAACTTAGCAGAGAGGCTTGGAATTCTACTAGTTGTAGTAAATGATAAATTTGTGTGTATTACAGCTTGTTTTATTGGATCTTGACTTTCTTTTTTAAAAGATTTTTATTTTATATATAGATACGGGTAGGGAAAAGGAAAACATAGGGAAGGGATACAATGGTTGACACAAATAAAAAGGTACACATTAATTGCAGCATATACACCATCACTTCGTTACTGTTTGCATACAATCTCATTCATCCAATATAAATTTAAAACTATGCATACAAAACTAAATACCTCTTATTATATTCCTCATTCTTATTTATAGTTTTCTATAACCTAAATTTTCTAAGTATAACGTTTACATATAATTTCTATTTTTTTCCCTTCTATCCAATCGTAAAACAAACTCCAATATTCTTGTATCTTAATTATATCTCCCTCTTTCATCCTTTCTGTTAAGACATCCATTTCTACAATTTCATATATTTTCTTTACTAATTAACATTTGGGATCTCCTCATTTTTCCATTTCTAGGCATACAATAATCTAGCTGCTGTATTTACATGTATATGCTTATTACCCTTATCTTGAATACTACCCATCACATTAAGAAGAAATAATTCGGGTCTATAATCTCACATTTCAGCATTTCCTGTAACAGAATGTACCATACGCCAATTTTTTTTCGGTTTTTCACAAATCCACCACAAATGGTAAAAAGTCCCTTCTTTATCTTTACATTTCCAGCATTTATTCGAGGTGCCTGGATACATTTTTGCTAAGTTCTCCAGTGCTGATCTCGACTGTTTCTGTTGACTTGCATTTTACTGTTACGAAGCTGGAACTTGAAGGACTCCTCCTTCTGTGATGAAAGGTGAAAAAGCAAAAATGGAAAATCCAGTGTAGGGATCTAAATGGTTCGAACACATCAAAACTTTTTGTCCCAGATTATGAGAGAATATTGACCCTCAGGGCACAATCCTAACCTGAAGTTAGGCCAGCACAAGTTAGGCCAGCGAAGTTTGGCCGGCACAAGGGGCACCGTAAAGTATGTTTGAACCACCCTCAGAGTCAGAGGACAGCACACAGACATGCACCATCCCCCCCCCGAATCTGAGAGTGGTCCGAATGCGTTTTACAGCGCCCCTTGTGCTGGCCAAACTGTGTCAGCCTAACTCCAGGTTAGGATTGCACCTTCACTTGATCAGGGTGTGCTAATGAGAATTCATGGCTTTGCTTTTAGAAGTGATTGTGTCATATACTTCTCCCTCCTCTTAGGTATTGGGATGGCAGTGAGCGTGGTCTGGTATGCAGGGAAACATATCTAGATAATAATATAGACTTTGATCCTGCCATTGCTGTTAGATGAAAAAATGCTGCTGCCTGAGCAGAGAATGCTGCTGCAATAAAGCTGTCAGAAATGGCAAAAATAGCATCGAGCGGGAGTTCTGCTTTTCACTGAAAGCTTGTGAAGGCCCCCCAGTGGCTCTTTAGCTTTTTCTTTTAAGAGCTTCCCCTGTTCAACAGTAGAAGGCAGGAGAACAATCAAGATCTATGTGTGAATGTGTTTGGTATACGAAAGCAGTACCTTGAGAGGTTTAATATCCCTGATGCAACTCAAGCAAATGTGCATTGGAGTAAAAATTTGTTCAGCTGTGAGAATTAAATGGGAAATATCAGACTATAAGACCAAATTTAAAGACTTCACTATATAGGCAAGCTCATGTTTGTGTAGGATAAATACTTTAAGCTTTTTGTGTATGAAAATGGAATGCATAGCTTATATATGTTTCCAGAATGGTGCAGAAGACTTTTAGGAGAGGTGATTTTTTTCAAAAAAAATTATAGTAGAAATTGGGTTTTAAAAACTTATTCATTCTATATTTACAGTTGAAGAATTAAAGTAGTTTTCGCAACATACTTTGATTTTGTCGTCAGTACGATTGGCTTTCACATATGGGTGTGTCCCAGTATCCACTGATTCGGTATCCATGGTTTCAGGTATCCATGGATACTGGAACTCCTATTAAAAAGATAGGGGAACATTAAACAAATCTTTTTTTACCTTGTTGCAGCAAAACCACGGATCTTCCCCTATTTTTAAAAAAGTGTCTGCAGTATCCACAGTTTCAGGTACCCACGGTGGGGTCTGGAATGGAACCTCAGTGGATACCGGGGCATGCCTGTATGTGTTTAGGATTAGGGTGTGTCAGAATGATTTACATTCAGATTGACTAACTAGGGTCGCCCTTGACCAGAAAAAAGAAAATCTGGCCTGTTCTTGGGACTTTAGCAGCAGCTTCTTCTGCAGAACCCAGTGAGTGAAGTATTGCATGGCATGGGGAGAACCTTGCATTATCTCCTGCAAATGCCAACAAAGGTTCACATAGTCAAAGCTATGGTTTTCCGAGTAGTAATGTATAGTAGGCTGTGAGAACTGGACCATAAGGAAGGCAGAGCGCCGAAGAATAGATGCTTTTGAATTATGGTGTTGGAGAAGACTCTTGAGAGTCCCCTGGACTGCAAGGAGATCCAATCGGTCAATCCTCCAGGAAGTCAAGCCTGATTGCTCCCTTGAAGGACAAATCCTGAAGCTGAAGCTCAAGTACTTTGGCCATCTCATGAGAAGAGAGGACTCTTTAGAAAAGACCCTCATGCTGGGAAAGACTGAAGGCAAAAAGAGAAGGGGGCGGCAGAGGATGAGATGGTTAGATAGTGTCACCGAAGCGATGAACATGGAATTGGGCGAACTCCGGAAGCTAGTGGAGGACAGGGAGGCCTGGCATGCTGTGGTCCATGGGGTTGCGAAGGGTCGGACATGACTTAGTGACTGAACAACAACGATATCCATAGACTGCATTGCTGTTTAAGGTAAGGCAGCAGACGTAAATTTTTTAAAAAGGTAACCTTGGACCTTATGCATGGAGAAATTGCACTATGGAAAAGATTGGGTGACCAGGTGCAAAAGGCAGTTAAGCTTCTCTTGTATTTTTAAGGAGTTGTATAGAACAATGTTGGTCAGACTTCAGCTTTTCAAAACTACTTTGTATTTTATGATAATCCCAACCAGAGCTGGGTGCAAAGTCTGTTGTCTCGTTGGTTTCTGCATGTTATTGGGATGGCTTTTTGTCATTCTGGATCAGGCTGTGTGCTGGACCACAGAATTATTGTTACGATAGCTAAACAGTCGGGAGTCAAATGGCTGCAGATAATTCAGAAATCTACCAGTTGGTCCCTCACAATGCAGTCTTATGCAACTTACCTCTTATGTGAAGGATAAGCATGGTTTTACTTGTTGAAATTTCCTCTTTTGTACAACTAGTAAGGAAAGAACCTTGACTTCCTAGAGATAGCTCTCACACCTTGATCCACAGAGCTCAATGATGAGACATGGCTAAGTACAAGATCCATTACAAATTTCTACAGTCAGTGATGGATGTAGATATCCTGGGGTGGAGCAGCTTCCTCTATGTATCCCAAAAGGGACTCAGACTGCATTGTGTGGCTGTGATCTGGGAGTCCGTTATAGAAGGCTGGTGTCATTCACTTGCTATCCAACCTCCTGTTCAAAGGCAAGATCCTCCACCCTCTAAAGATCAACCTACAGCGGAGCTTCCATCACAGTGTGCCACTGGCAGAGGGTGGAAAGATGCTCAGAGAGCAAGCGGTATCATTTCATGCCAGCAAACTAAACCATATGCCACAGAGGGAAGGCAAAAGGCATCTCTGGTCTCTCACTACATCATTGACTATAGGTGGCTATTCATGGGGCAAAATTTCCTCCCAGTCTTTCCAAAACAAAAAATCATTCAGATCTTGATAAAGGACAGCATTCACCTACCGAGTGTTCAAAAAGAAAACAATGTCAAGTACTTGGAGTTGTTCCATAGGACTAGGTCATCCATCCTTCGCTGCTGCTGAATCTGTCCAATCCACCTTCCTCCATGCCCTGTCACTGCGTCATTCTTCCCACCTGTCCCCATTCCACCCTGCCCCGTCTCCGCCTCCCTCTAACCCTCTTCACAAGCTTACCTGCTCCACTATGTCTCCAGGGCATGTGCACTGGCATGTGGCCTCCCTACTGGCGGACTTGCTTCACATATCAGCAGAGGCTGCTTTACAACAGCCATAAACTGTTGGTGGGATAGGGCCATAAGACTTGCAAAATATGGCCTGGATTGGTAATGGAACACCTGTAAAGAATTCCGTTGTTTATAAAGGTGTAAACTTTAATCTAGCAGACATTATTTATGTGTGTTTCCCCAAAACTGTAGTTGGGAACCTTCCTATGGTTTTATAATCTATTTTAGTCTGCTTTGTTATATAGTGTTTGAGTTGCGTTTTGTATGTTGTTGTTTTCTCTTTATTGTTAGCCATGTTAAATGCCCCAGTAGAAAAGCAGAATAGAAATGATAGGCAGTAATGGGAATTTTGGCATGTGCAGCTTCTCATGCAGAGGTGAAAAAAGCTGTATCAAAGGAAATTCCCCCCTTTCACAACTCTCAAAGATACAGGAACTTTATTTCTTTGCACCTGGTCATTAGGGCTGCCAACTTTTCAACCAAGCCCTGTAGCTGTGTCTAAAAGCAGTTTGATTTGCAGTCATTAACAGGTGAAGGGATTTTATCTCCATGATGTGAAAAGCCTTTTACCTGCTGATTTCTGTAAATCAAGTTGCTATTAAAGGCTCTAGGACAGGCCTGACCTATATTTTTCTGATCAGTTGGCACCCTATTCTAGGTCACTGTCATACAATAATTGGCAGGCAGAATGTATTTGGATGCCACTAATTATTCTAATAGAAATGCAATACTATCAATAATGTATAGGACTTCAAGAGCTCTAAAGTCTCATTTTGTGATATTTCTACTACATTTCACTGAAACATACATTAAAGTATGAGAGGTGAAGACACGTCTGACTTTAATAACTGGAATTTTTTTTTTTTGGTATCGCTAGGTTAAGTGATGTGTTGCCTGGGAGGCAGGTGTATCCCCTTAGAATAGTTACAAAATGTATTGACAAAATGGGTGAATGGTGCCAACTGTTAACACGTACAGTATTTTATTACCCTCAAACCACACAAAGCTTGAGCAGCTTATCCTGATCAATTCCATGAAGATTAAACTTTAAGGTGATCGTATCTATATCTTGTAGGGATGTGGTGGCGCAGCAGGTTAAACTGCTGCTGCTGGGCTTTCCAACCGAAAGGTTAGGGTTCAAGATTGCGCAACCGAGAGAGCTCCCGTTGCTTGTCCCAGCTCCTGCCAACCTAGCAGTTCGAAAGCACCTAAAACAAGTAGATAAATAGGGACCACTTTGGTGGGAAGGGAACGGCGTTCCGTGCGCTACGGCGTAGAGTCATGATGGCCACATGACCACGGAAGCTTGTTCTGTCCTCGGACAAAAGGCTCTACAGGCTTTGAAATGGAGATGAGCACCGCCCCCTACAGTCAGTCACGACTAAACCATTCGGTCGTTGGGAAACCTTTACCTTTTTATCTATATCTTTTTAAAAGGGCTACTCAGTATCACCTATGTCAAGTGAAACCTGAGACAATGGCCTAGGTCAGTATTCTGTGGATTGGGACCCCACTGGGTTTGCAAGGCCTCATTTTGGGGGGTCACGGCAAATTTTCAGAGCCTATTCAAGAGAGGGTTTGGATTCCATCCAATAATGGTACTGCCTTATCAAAACTGTGTTCTTGATATAATCCTGCACAGCCCCTTCTTGCTGTCTTGTCCTGCTTAAGCTGCTCCTTCATAGGGTTGTTGTGAAGACGCAAGAGGTAGGGAACAGGTGCTGTTGCGGATGCAGTCAATGGGCCATCCAGGGACAGAGATGGAGAAGTGATGCCTCCTTGGCAGGCTCCCCGCCCCTCTCGCCATCTGGCCATGCCCCCATGCCACGCCAGGCTCCATTTTGGAGCCATAGAAAGGCAAGAAAGGAAGGGAGGGCCAATTACCCTGGCACCATCCCTGAGGAAGACACCAGACTGCGGTTGGGGTTTAACTTTATTAAACACAAGTGACCAATTTTGAAGTCATGAAACCTACTGAACACACTGTCCCTCTCTTGCCAGTCTGGAATAGGCCAAAAAAAAAAAAAAAAACCTGCTTTCCATGGCCAATTCGGATGACAGCAAAAAATCCCCCCCCCCGGCCCTCATGATGAGGGACTAGTTAATCTCAGGGTGGACATACCCATCATAGCTTGTAACCTGTGATGGAGTTTTCCTCCATAAATCTGTCCTATCCCCTTTTAAAGGCATCTAGGCCAGACATCTTGTGGCAAGGAGTTCCACAAATTCGTTACACACTGGGTTAAAAAATTTTTTCTTTTGTTTGTTTTAACTCTCCTAGTGGTGTTCGATAAGATTGCTTTGTGAAATGTTACCAGAGATCACCTATGTGTAGTGATTTTTGTTGTTTTTGAAAACCTCCTTTCTCTGAGGAAGGAAGGTGGGGCATTCGTCAACCACATGGGTATGCCCTTCCCCGGATGAGGCAGGGCCGGACTTCCAAATTTGTCTCCTCCTCTTCCTGTGGGAGGGCATCCCATCGACCCCAGTCCGGCTCTGTCTCTGGCAGAGCAGGTCGTCTTCCAGTGAGCTTCTGGAGCTCACCGTCTTCTCCTCAACAACTCCTCGATTTTCACCGATCTCCATTCTTCTATCTATCCCACCCCCATCCCTAGTCAGTGACGTTCTTTCTGGGGGGGGGCTGATTTTCGCAGAGGGGTATACTCTCCGCTCGGGAGACGCCTTGCGCATTTATATTTTTGGCATATTTGACCCGCTGCACCCTACCAGCCCGGCTGTGCCGCGAGCGGTAGGTTTTCAGCCGCAAGAGCCTCTTTTCTCTGTCTTTCCACCACAACCTCTACAGCCCGGCCGCGCCGTGAGCGAGAGGGAAGAGGGGTGAGGGCGCGCGATTACGCGCGTCTACTGAGAAGCGCCCCAGAAGGCCTTGCTGCCGATCACCTCGGGAGCGCCCCATAAATCCCTGCCGCGCACTTTCCAGCTGCAGCGCAGGCGGGATTCTTGGATTTTTGGTGCTAATTTCGCAGCAGCGCCCCAAACCGCAGCGCTGCTAGAGCCTACTCCATCGGCAGATATAATTGAGCGGGCTAACGTCCAGCCGCCATTTTAGAACTGCAGTTTGCTGATTCCCGCCTTTTTTACAACCTCGCGACAGCGCAAGATGGAGCAGGCAGAACAGATCCAGGAGACCGCTGCGGAGCAGGACGGTACTGGGTCTTTGGGAGCGGGGGCGAAACAAGGGGGGGGGAGGTGTTACTCCCTGTTCCCCACAAGTCTTCCCAAAAATCCAAAAAGGGAAAGAAACCAGGTAAACCTCCAGTAGAGGACTTGGTTAAAGAGGCCGTTAATACGGCGTTCAGGTCTCACGTTCAGGATATCATAGTGGCCTGTCAGGCCTCAAATACAGGTGCCAAACGTCATCGGACTGCCTCTCCCACATCCAGTGCCGCCTCAGGTTCATCCACCTCCTCCTCTTCCTCCTCTGACTACCCCCCCTGCCCTCCCTGTGGCACTAAAAAGAAGGGAAAATCCCGCGGACACGGGCAATCTTCCAAGAAACAAAAACGCCATAAGAGGGTGTCTTTTTCCTCATCTTCCTCTTCTGAGTCTGGCAAGGAGGAGGGTGAACTTTCAGATGATGGGGAATCGGAAAAGATTTGTGGCCAGCCCCTTGATAGACTCTTCCCCATGGACCTTTTTTCCAAAATGCTCAGCAAGGTGACAGTGGCACTGGATCTAGAGGATTCCTCTGGGGAGGATGCTAAAGGGGAAAAATCAAAACCTAGAAAATCAAACAAATTGTTCCCTCAGGGACCTCCCAAACCTGATGCTATCCCATTTCCGGGAGAGTTCCAAAGGGTGCTTGATTCTGAGTGGGCCAGACCCACCATTCCCAAACATAAGCCTAAGTCATGGAACAGGTTGTACTCTCTTCCAGACAAAACCTCCCAGTCTCTTGTGATGCCTGTAGTCGATGCCCCTATTGTGGCCCTCTCCTCTGCTGCGGTCATTCCCTCTGATGGGGAGGGGGGACCAAAGGATGCTACGGACAAACGAGTAGAGACTTTTCTAAAACGCAACTTCGAGTCTAATGCCCTTGCCTTAAAAGCGTCTTCCGCCAATTCGATCATGTCTCAAGCGGCTTATGTTTGGACTAATGAGTTAGCAGCCTTTCCTAAGCTCCCTAAAGGAGCGAAAAGTCTGTTAAAGAAAATTTCCCTGGCGGCAGCATTCGCCTCCGACTCATCTTATGATGCCTTACAATTAAACGCGAGAGCTTTGGCGTCTAACGTTGTGGCCAGGAGAAACTTATGGATGAGACAGTGGGAGGGGGATGCTTCCTCACTGTCTCGGGTAGTCAACATTCCGTTCAAAGGGGGTAAACTCTTTGGGCAGGATCTGGATCCGTTACTCATTGAAAACAAGGACAAAAGAAAGGTGTTACCATCTGGTAAAAAGGAACACCCGAAGTATAAGCAACAGTCCTTTCGTCCTTCAGCTTTCTATGCAAAACCCAGAGATTTCGGACCCAGATCCAAACCTAAATGGAATTGGAACCGCGCTTTTCCCAAGGGAAGAACAGCTGGCGGCAACCCTTTCTCCTCCAGGCCCGCTAAGGATCGTAGACCAACCTGACTCCTCATTTGCAAACGGCTCAGGTCACATTGGCGGTCGACTCCTGGACTTCTCAGACCATTGGACGCAATCCACGTCCGACGCCTGGGTTCTCCAGACAATCAAACAGGGCTATGCCCTAGAATTTCTGTCCATTCCCCCCGATCGATTTTGGAAAGTCCCTCAGTCCAAACACCCCCTGAAACATCTACACAAGATGGAGGAGTTAAACCATCTCCTTCAAATCAGGGCCATCGAGCCTGTGCCCAAAGACCAGAGGGGAACGGGGGTATATTCGGTGTGGTTCCTTGTCTCCAAGAAAAATGGGGACAAGAGAGCCATACTGGATCTGAAGTGGCTGAACCGCTTCCTAAGGAAGCGGAAGTTCAAGATGGAGACATGGTGGTCCATAGCTGCGGCACTGGAGAGGGGGGACTTTCTCTCTTCAGTGGATTTGACCGAGGCTTATCTACATGTTCCCATCTTGACCGGTCATCGGCGCTTCCTCCGGTTCACCTACGGCCATCTTCATTATCAATACCGGGCCATGCCGTTTGGGCTAACGACGGCACCACGAGTATTCACCAAACTTTTGGTGGCGGTGGTGGCCTTCCTTCGCCTTCAGGGCATCTCCCTGTTTCCTTATCTCGACGACGTCTTGATCCGGGCGCCGTCGAGGAATCAGGCAGAAAGGGACACATGGACTACCCTCTCTTGCCTGAGGGAACATGGCTTCGTGGTGAGCCTCACAAAGAGTTCCCTAACTCCCAGCCAGACCCTTATCCACCTGGGACTAAGACTGGATACGGTGCAGTTCCGCATCCAGCTCTCTCCGGAAAGACAAGAGGTCCTCCTACAAACCTTAGCGATGGTCCAAGCAGCTCCCAAACTTCCCCTGATGACGTTGGCCAGGCTGCAGGGACTGATGGTGTCGTGCCAGGACATCGTAGCCTGGTCTCGTTTCCACATCCGTCCTCTTCAAACATTTCTCCGACCATTCGCAAACCTCATCGAGCAAAAAGCGCCTCGATGGCTCAAATTAACACGGGTAATCAGAGACAGCCTCAACTGGTGGCTAACTCCAGGAAGGCTTTCCCTAGGATCCAGCCTGGAGTTTCCAGCCAGAGTAGTCCTAACCACCGACGCCAGTCTTATCGGATGGGGAGCCATCCTGAGAGACAGGTGTACCCAGGGCAGGTGGTCGAGGTCAGAAGCCTCCCACAGCATAAATTGGTTGGAGCTGAGGGCAATTCGGCTGGCCCTACTCCACTTCCAATCTCAATTGCAGGGAAATCATGTCTTGGTCAGGACCGACAATACCACGGCCAAGGCCCACATCAATCGTCAGGGAGGGACCAGGTCCCGATCCCTGATGAGCGAAACATCCCTTCTTTTTCAGTGGGCAGAGGTTTTTCTGAGATCCATCAGGGCAGAGCACCTGGCGGGCATCAGAAACGTAGCCACCGACTGGCTCAGCAGACAGCGCATGACCGACTCAGAGTGGCAGCTGCATCCTCAGGTTTTCCATCAGGTGTCTCTAAGGTTCGGGGAACCGGTAGTAGATCTGTTCGCTTCAACAGAAAACAGATTCCCCGCTTTTTCTCCCGGACGCTGTCCTGGGGCGCGGAGGGGACGGATGCCATCCAGTCTCCCTGGCCCACAGGACTCCTCTACGCTTTTCCGCCCGTCCAACTGATACCTTTGGTTCTCAAAAAGGTAAGGATGCACCGGGCCCAGCTGGTCCTGGTGGCTCCCCACTGGCCCCGATGTCCTTGGTTCCCCTCTCTGATTGCGCTAGCGGTAGGCTCCGGATGGCACCTGCCCCTGAGGAGGGATCTTCTCAGACAGGGTCCTTTTCTGCACCCCCAGCCTCAGTTTCTACATTTAACAGCCTGGAGACTGAACGGCAACATCTAACCCAGTGGGGATACTCTGACCAGGTTCTGGTTACCTTGCTAGCATCTAAGAGGGAATCCACCAAACGGTCATATGAAACAACCTGGCGAAAGTTTTGCCAGTGGTGTGCACTGCGACACTCTCAGCCTACTACGGCACCGATTAGTCAGATCCTCCAGTTCCTCCAGGAGGGTCTAAATAAGGGACTGAGCACTAGTACTATCCGCAGACAAGTCTCAGCCATCAACAGCATTATGGGGGCGGGACTGGGTCCTAACATATCCTCACACCCGCACATTAAAAGGTTCCTCCGTGGCGCAGCTCTTACGAACCCACCAATCGTGCATAGGTTTCCGACCTGGGACTTGCACACCGTGCTTAATGGTCTCACCGGTGCGCCATTCGAGCCGATGGATTCAGTTCCCCTTAAGGAGTTAACTCTTAAGACTCTCTTCCTCGTAGCCATTACATCGGCGAGGAGGGTCTCGGAATTGGGGGCCTTATCCGTGAACTCCAACCTTTGCATTTTCCACAGGGACCGGGTGGTCCTCCGCCCCGATCCCTCTTTTATTCCCAAGATTAACTCCCTGTTCCATAGGGAACAAGAAATTGTCCTTCCCTCCTTCTGCCCACAACCTGTCCACCCCAAGGAACTGAAGTGGCACACTCTGGATGTTAGGAGGGCACTTCGATATTACATTGACAGGACTAAACCCTTTAGGTCCACCGATTCCCTCTTCATTGGATTTAGGGGACACAAGGAGGGCCAAAAGGTGTCCAGAAGGACTTTGGCTACCTGGATTAAGGAAGCCATCTCTATCACTTATCAAGCCATGGGTAAACAAGCTCCCTCAGGCCTGACAGCACATTCTCTGCGGGGGGCGGCGACGTCTGCCGCATTTGAGGGTGTCCATTCCCTATCGGCCATTTGTAATGCGGCGACCTGGTCATCGCCCAATACGTTTACCAGACACTATAGGGTAGACCAAGCTGCGTCTGCACAGGCAGCTTTCGGGAGAAGGGTCCTGCAGCGGGTGGTCGAACCTTAGCTGACACCTCTCCTTCCCGCCCAACATTAACTGCTATGGCATGTCCCATGTGGTTGACGAATGCCCCACCTTCCTTCCTCAGAGAAAACGGAATTCTTACCAGAGAATCTCCTGTTCTGGGGATAGGAAGGTGGGGCATTCGGCCCGCCACAGGAGGGACGGTGTCATAGGTTCTCTGTGCAGTAGGTTATCAGGAACGGGGAAGGGATTCTTTGCCAGTGTTAAGGTAACCCTTTTCCTCACTCCTTTACTGTTTGTCTACTGTTCTGGTTATAACTCTTTTCGGTGAGAGGAGGTTGTTCTCTAGTTCATGTGTTTCTAGGCATTTCGAGCCGTGCAAAGAGGGTTTTCCAGAGTCCAGCTTTGAAGACTGGGGTCGATGGGATGCCCTCCCACAGGAAGAGGAGGAGACAAATTTGGAAGTCCGGCCCTGCCTCATCCGGGGAAGGGCATACCCATGTGGTTGACGAATGCCCCACCTTCCTATCCCCAGAACAGGAGATTCTCTGGTAAGAATTCCGTTTTTGGGCATTAACAACTGCCTTTTGGCAGTTGAAATATCTGACTAAAAACACAAAATACCGCATTTTGGTGTTAAATATTTTCAAGAATATCTACTGCTTTTCCAATTAGAAATAACACTGTGGCTGCATCTGTTGATGCTATATCACCTGTATCATCTACCTAGTATACTTTTAAATCATTTAAAATTGATAAAAATGATAACTTGGATTGAGAATGTAGAATAAGAACATGGCAATTTGCTATTTTAATCAAGAAATTTTGGAAAGAATATCACCAAAAACACACACCCCTATCCATGTGATTGTTCTACAAAGATCCTATAGTTTCTCTTGCTGTAGGAGAAAGCGCATAGCCATTTTTGCCCTGGAAGAATAATAGATTCTTCTCCATAGTGATTTGGAGCAAGTCCCACAGTTTGGGACTATGGACAAGCGGATAGCCGAGGCAATATTGCTCTGGGACACAAGCCAAGTCAATATTTCTTGTACTATGCTTCCCTTCCTCATTTATGCTGAAGGAGTGGACTTTGTTTCTAGATCACTTAATTAAATACATATGGTAGTTTACAGTCTTAAAATAGGGCTTTCAGCACAAGCACCACAAACTGGATGTCCCAGTTTTTATTTCAATTTTATATCTGTTAGTTCACAGAACCGAATCCAGCCATGAAGTTTCCTGGGTGACCCTGGGCTACCTTGCAGCCTCACCTACCTCATGTAGTTACTTTGATGACAAAAAAGGGGCCGACCTTGTGCACTACTCTGAGCTTGTTGGAGAAAGGGAGGTATAAAAATGTAGAAATAAGTCTTCTTGTTTCCTGCAAGTTTGATACAGTATAGCTATTCTTTACCCCTTCTTGATTGTGTGTTGATTGTGCATATGTTTCATTTTCTTCTCCTTGTCATAAAAATGCCAATAAACATCATTTTAAGAGGTGCTCAGCCATGCTCACAGCTTAGCCTTTTAGTATCCTTCCTGTTCATGGTGAGCAACCGGGCGTTCAGCAGCATTTTTCTTCGTGAAAAGACAAAGCCTGTTCATGGTCGGAGCAAATGAGCTGCGGTTGAAAGACTCAATCAGCTGTCAACAGTTGTTGCAGCTGCTTGTCAAAATAAAAAAAACTGTGGGTCAACCTTAACTGTCAGACAAAATGAAAAAAATGTTTGGGACCAACTTGTGCATTTCTTTTGGAAATACTGAAATTGTGAAGCAGGGTTCTAATCTTACAGCTGCTTGTAGATTTCAAAAGGACTGGCAGAGGGGATATGGCTGCTAGATTTTCGTGAGTGAGTGAGTGAGTGAGTGAGTGAGTGAGTGAGTGAGTGAGTGAG
>JAJKFI010000019.1:17743693-17761445 GCA_029204185.1 Lerista edwardsae
GAGTGAGTGAGTGAGTGAGTGAGTGAGTGAGTGAGTGAGTGAGTGAGAGAGCGATTTTATTTTTAAAATATTCTCTTATTACAATTGCAACCCCTTGGATGCTAATTTTCAGAGTCAATGGCCAAAAGATGGGTTGCACATGGTGGTTGGTTGAAGCATACTATGATATCATAGAACAGTACAAATGAGGATTATTACATTGTAAGCTTTTATCCTACCCTTCTTCAATCTGGTCCTAATGTTATATAACCATTGAATTACACTGCTTTTTGTCACATTGTATTTACATTAGCCACTAAAGCCACAATAGCACCTGCTAAGGGCTGGAAGTGATATCATTAAGCAGGAAGTGACATCATTAAGTAGATGATGACCAGAAATAAGCACTTTGTTCTCACATAGAAACGCATTAGCTGCAAATGACAGAAGAAAATGTGCAAATCTTGTTCCAAATTTCAAGGTATGAGAGAGCCCAATCTTAACAAGGGTGGGAGAAATTGCTTCTGGGGGCTGCATCTGGTATGTGCACCTTATGTTTGACACCTGTGACCTAGATAGTAAAGCCACTCTTGAAGCGTTCTTTCATTTCTATCATGCACATGGCTGATGCAATAAGAGAAAAAAGATTATTGCTATTATTATGGTAATATAGAAGATAGCATGTTGGGTGTGACTCATAAAACCTAGCTCAAAGCCATACTCAGCCGTGAAGCTCACTGGATGGTTTTGGAGAAATTACCGTGTATGAACTGAATCTCCTTTATATGGTTAAAATATCCCAATACTGATAAAATATCCCAAATACACCAGCTTGATCCTTCCTAAAAGATACACACAAAAGAAAGTATATTTTGGTAGAATAATATCGGCTTCCTATGAGTGTGAGGAAAATGTTTAGGCAATATGAAGCCTATTAACGGTTGCAAATTCTTTTTTCAAAAAGCTGATTTCAGTTTTTGTCACCAATCATGCTTACGTTCATGTTGAAAAAAACCTCTACCATTCATTATGATACAAGACATGCACAAATATGGCTACATTTTGTTTGCAGCATGTGTGTGAGTGTGCAGTTTCCCAAATAGCTTTTGAGAAAAGTGACTCATCGTTTTCTGTAAAGTATTGAAGCTGTGCAGCGGTCCCTTGTGGACTTGCCTTTCTTTATTCATGGGCCATACTCTGCAGCTATTCGTTATCAATATGACACACCCACTCCCATTAACTCTGGGGTGATGTCTGTTTTTCAAGTACATTTGACGTTGTTCTCACTAGATCAGAACTAGATTCTGACCAGTAGGGTAAGGGCAGGGCTGACCTTAGTGCAATTTGGCCCAATTGGACCCTGTGCCAGGAGGGGCCCCACATTGGCATGGCGAGTGGAGTGCATGCAGCTGCAACCAGCCCCTCACGCTGTAGCTGATGCTCCGGCATATAATCTTTCATGCTGAGTAATCAAAAGGAGAGTGCGGCAATTAGAACATTGCTGCTGGACGGCTCACCCACCTTGGGTCCAATTGACTTGAAATTTGCCCCCCCCAAGCAGTTGGTGGTGGTGATGCTGCCAAATGACTCATTACTGCCATTCATCATGGTGCATAGCAGGCCCCCATGGGGGTGGGGAGCACAAAAATGTTTTGTGTTGGGCCCTGCAGCTCCTAAAATTTGCCCTGGTTAAGAGAATAAAGCCACTATGTAAAGCACTGTTCACCAAATGATGGCCCATGAGCTAGATCTGCAACAGGCCTCCTATCCCCATTGTGAGCATTGCTTACTGTTCTGACTCACTGTTGCTCATCTTTCCAGGCAATTCAGACTCTGAGCAGCCACATCTGCCTGGAAATCTGGATGTAAAGCCTGCTGGAGCAATGGCCAATAGACACAACTGCCCAGAGTGTCGTCCTGCTGAGATCACCTGGAAAGATTAGCAGCAGCATGGCGGAACAGTAAGCCCTGCTTGAAACTGGGCAAGCTTTTATGTTGCACAGTGGTCCAAGTTTGGAGACTTCTGAGGTTGAGCAGCTGCTAATTTAATGTTCTGGCACCTCATACTTTGGCATCTGAGGAAGGGCCTATTAAAGGGCAGTGCAGTGGGTGCATCGTACCTAGGCTCAGGGTAAAAAAAGAGGGCCTGAAAGCCAAAGGAGGAAATTTCCTGAGATCTCGGAAAACATTTGCATGTATTGTATGAAGACTAGTATTCACATTTTGCGTATAAGCATGCATAGCTTTATAATTTGTAGAAATTATGATCCAATGGCCATATGAAATTATGATCCAATGAAGAAGGGAAGGGGCATGAAAGAAATTGGGGCCCCCCTGATAAAATTCTTCTGAGTCCCTAATCTGCGGTGACATGGAAAATGCAGATAGGCCATCATTGTTCTATCGGCACTATGATTTTAATGAAAGCGGGGTGTGTGTGTGTGTGTGTGTGTGTGTGAGAGAGAGAGAGAGAGAGATTTCTATTGTATTACCAGATTTGCTATTTTACAGTATCATTGAATCCAATAGCAAACAGGTGAAAATACAAAATCAGTAATATAATATTGAAAGCTACATTATATCTTTAAAAAAGCAGAAAACCATAAACCTGACAGTAAAGAGCTAGTTGTACAGCACTTAAGATATATGCACTTAATATGGTTTCCAAGTGGACATAAAGCATTTCATTTTAATTGATTTTTCTCTCTTTAAAAAGCTGTTAATGTAACTATCGCAGCTATCAAATCATTGTATATTTAAAAAGAATGGCCGTACCCAAAATCTGCCCCTGAGATTGCTGCCATGCTGGTTGCATGCGAGGCTGGATAATCCACATAATTGAATTATTGTTGACCTCCTCGTGGAATGTCTATGGCAATACTAATCACGGTCCATGCCATACATATGCTACAATGTGAGTGCTAAGGGCAAAGTCTAGATGCCTCCCCCCCCCCGCCCCCAGTCAAGTAATAGCGCATTGAGTGTTAGCAGTGCTGCCAATACTAAAGGTTCAGGGGTTGGTTGTCCCATTCAGGTAGCGCCTGTCCCGATGGGCATGAGCCCTTAGCCAGTGCCTAAGATCCCTGATGCCTATACCTCCTCCTGGCACTATACTTTCACTAAAATTGAAAATGTTACAAAAATTCAAACTCTGGAGCAAGGTGGTCCAGTTTGAGATGCATTCATACCAGTAATTAGAGCTGCTTTATTCAAGTGCTTATTGGGCTTGGCTCTTCTGTTGCTCATACTGAATGAATGGTCCAGTGATGGTTCATTGGCTGATGTGATGGTTAATTGACTACTGTTTACTCTAGAATGCTTGAAAGAGGCCGTGCAGGTGCTGTGCAGTAAAATGGAACTACTGTTGAAATAGTTAAGAGAGGGCATCTTTTCAGCATTGAAGGATGGCAAGAATACTCTTCAAGGCTCTGCATTGCTAAACTTATCTCCTGCCTCGTGCTGCTTCTTTTGTGGTAGTGGTGATGGTTCCATGGTCGCGACTACATTCTATAGCTCCAGCTGTGCCAGGGTACTATGAGAACGTAAGAAGAACCCTGCTGAATCAGGCCAAGGTCCCATATGGTCCAGCTTCTTGTATCTCACAGTGGCCCAGCAGATGCCTCTGAATACCTGTGTATTCATGCATGCATCTCAAACTGGACCACCTTGCTCCAGAGTTTGAATACCTGTGTCCTGTTGCCACTCCCTTGCATCCAGCATTCAAAAACAGGCTTACTCTAAAATCCAGATGTTGCATACAATCATCATAACTTGTAACCTGTGTTGGGCTTTTCCTCCATAAATCTGTCTAATCCCCTAGGTCAAGTGCCATCACATCATCTTGTGGCAAGGTGTTCCACAGATTAATCACATGCTAGATAAAGATATATTTCCTTTTGGCTCTTCTGACTCTTCCACCAGTAAATGTTAGTGAATGAGGTGTTGTATGAAAGGGAAAAGAACTTTTCTCTGTCCACTCTATCCATAATTTTGTAAGTCTTAGTCACGTTCCCCTTCAGAATCCTTCTTTCTAGAGCAGTGGTTCCCAAACTTTTTAGCAGTGGGACCCACCTAAAAGTGAGATTCACTTTACCATTCATGAAATCCTCTGTGGCTATAATGGTGGTTGGATGCTTTCCCCAAGTAGCAGGTTGATTAACCCTTGATGCACATGTGGTAGATTAGGCTATCAGTTCTGAGAACCACTAAAAATTGGATCGTGACCCACAGTTTGGGAACTGCTGCATTTAAAAACATCTGAAAAACTGTGAGTGAATAAATTTATGCGCACACCCCATATCAAACAGAACCTAATGCAAAGAAGTGTTCCTATTCTGCAACTGAAGAACTCCCCATTAGCCCCCTGGGGATTTTGTAGGTGGGCGAAGTTAGATGGGGAACCCCTGAATGAGGTGCAATGTTCAAGAAGCACCATATCAAACAGAGAAGTACTGCTAGAGCACAGTGGGAAGTCCTCTGTTCAAACAGCACCTCAGCCACAATTTAGTAGGTGGCTCAGTCTAAGCAAATCAACCCCTTAACAGTTGAATAAGGGTATTAACACCTTTGCAAGGATTCCTGAGAAATGCATGTCAAGATTTGAAGATAAAGTTGGCCTTGGGTTCACAAAATCTTAGCCGCCTCATTATATGAGTTTAAGATGAGTGCTTGATGGATTAACTTTGCATATGGGGAAAAATACAGTTTGAAGGAAGAAGAAGACTTCCATTATTTTGACATAATACATGCATGCATCCTAGCAGGCATCATGCTACATATAAGATATCAGATCTTGGATCTTCTTATATGGAAGAGCAATATCTCTGTTGTTGTTATGTCTATATTGTAACATTACATAATAGAGTTTTGAATGCTGCCAGAGCATTTAATTTGGTCGATTAAATGCTTTTTAATCATTGACCTAACCAATTCATAGACAAAATATTGGACTCTGATTTGCAATGCATGACATGATGGCTGTCATGCTGTTCTTGACAACCTTAGGAATGAAGGTACTCACATCAACATTCTTGGATTTTGGCGGCAGATTTCTCTGCTTTCTTCAGATTTCTGCTAAAAACTTAACTTTAGCAGTGGCTTTTGGTTTTAATTTTAAAAAAATATCCCAAAGTTCCCCTCTCCAAGAAACACAGAACTCTGTGTAATGTCTACATAGTTCAGTATGTGTGTTGGGGCCAGAGTTTTGGTGGGTCACAGAGTCTGCACTACCTGAAAGCCACAAGGCATTCTGGGGCATAACACAACAACCTCAGCTGCTGAAGTGGATCTTGGCAGTATGGAAGTTTTGAGAACCACTGGTCTAGTTCTATCATGTCTCCAGGCAAACTATATACCATGAAGCCAAACTATGTTTTAAGTGAGGTTGTTACTTTTTTTCTGGTAGGGCTTCTGTACCTGTATGCGCAGCTGGCAGACATTCAGCTGGCTCTGTCACTGTATTTTCAACCTGAAAAAGGCTGTTCAGGACTTGGATTTCCCCTGGCTCCAATGCTGTTAAAGACACAGACAGTGTTGGTACCAACTTGCACAAGTCCCATGGGCACTTGGCACCTTTGGGCCCTGTATATGTGCAGGATGGAGACAAACAGCGTGTGACTCTCCCCTAGCACAGTTTTTCTCCCTTCCTTCCTGTCCACTTATTTGTTGGGGTTGGGTATATGGGGAGCCACAAACTGTTTGTCTCCATCCTGCACACAGAGAATGGAAGAAGAGGAAGAGCTGCTGCCACCACTTGCTGCCTCCACAAGCCCAACTGCTGCACAAGACACAGCAGCTGACCAAAAAGCTAGATGTGCAAGTCACACACAGAGTTAATCTAGAGTCACTCAAGACTCCAGATTATTTTATAGACTGCCATGACACAGGGCAGTTCTGTGGGTTGTGGACAGTGATGTCGTTCAGGGGGAACGGACCAGAACGGGCGTTCCGGATCCTAACGGGCTCCGTGGCTGGTTCCGGGTTCCCGACAAGTGCCAATCAAAAGTGAGTTCCTGTTCCTAAATCATTTGAATGACACCACTGGTTGTGGAGACCCCTGGAAGGCTGTGGTATCTTTGCCTGCATCCTGTAATGTCCCTTGACTGGCACAGTTCCTGGTGTAGCCCAGATGTTTTGCTAGCAACAGAAGTCCTGGGACTGACTCCCACTTTTAAAGCCTATAAGACTGCAACCCTATACACACTTACCTGGGAGTAGGCTCTATGGGACTTCTGAATAGATTTGCATTTGCTTACCTAGGAGAAGGTTCTAGGAGAAGCAAAACTAAAAAAGTAAGGAATTTTCAAATTGACCCTGGAGTCACCATTGGGGTCAATGATAACATGAAACGTGTTTAGTTATGTTCCGATCAAGATTAAATCAGTGTCAAAAGACCTTTTAGTTGGGCCAGCATGATGTTCTAATTGGAATGTTGGAGTCGGTCTGGAGAAATCCAGGTTCAAATCCTTACTTGACTGCAACATGAGACTCAATGGGTCAGGTTTGTTGTGAGGGTCAAATGGGAGAAAATCAGCTGGGCCACCTTAAACATCTTGGGAGAAGACTGGGATAGAAATGTAAAAAAGTAAATAAATTATTCCTGTAAGGGACTTTTATGCCCTTGGTCGTTGGCAATTTAGTAGGGTTGGTTTCCACCTGTAGTAATAAGGAAACATTCTACCTGTTGAATTGCAGTCTGTGGCTCAGCGGTTAAGCACTGTCAAGAAAAATATCTGGGGGAAGAGTCTCTCTCTCTCTCTCTCTCTCTCTCTCTCTCTCTCTCTCTCTCACTCACTCACACACACACACACACACACACACACACACACACACACACACACAGGGTTTAGAAGAAACAACACTTTTCCTGGCAAGCTCTCAGAGTGACCTTCAACTCGTAAACTACTAGTGGTTAACATAGTGGTTACAAGGCAGCAATAAGTGCTTTCCTGTACTCCTACTAAAGCCAATGAGGTGGTTTTTAACATTCTTGTCTGAAAGTCCAGAAGTTGTAGGCTCTTTAGTGATTTTATGCACATCACTTGTACTGCGGTGCTTACCCAGCAGGGCAGAGTTTGTCTGCAGACTCTGCCCCAAATAGCAAACAGTTGTCATTTCTTGTAAATGGCAAGACCATTAAGACCTTAAGAACCTTTTACATGGGGCAAAATCAGTGTGTGCCACTGTGCAGGGTCTAAGTAAATAGCAAAATATTTCTAGCAGAAATGTCTGTCTTTATTATGACTATTTATAATATTTTGCTTATATTATCATGCCAATATTATCATGCCATTGTACAAATCGATGGTAAGGCCACACCTGGAATATTGTGTACTGTTCTGGTTGCCACACCTCAAAAAGGACATAGTGGAGCTGGAAAAGGTGCAGAAGAGAGTGACGAAAATGATTACAGGGCTGGGGCACCTCCCTTATGAAGAAAGACTGCAGTGTTTGGGGCTCTTCAGCCTAGAAAAAAGGCGCCTGAGAGGGGACATGATTGAGACATACAAAATAATGCATGGAAGGGATAGAGTAGATAGAGGGATGTTCTTTTCCCTCTCTCAAAACACCAGAACCAGGGGACATCCGCTAAAATTGAGTGTTGGGAGAGTTAAACCAGATAGAAGGAAGTACTTTTTTACCCAGCGGGTGGTTAGTCTGTGCCACAGGAGGTGGTGATGGCATCTGGTCTAGATGCCTTTAAGCGGGGATTGGATGGATTTCTGGAAGAAAAGTCCATCGTGGGCTATAGGCCATGATGGATTGTGCAACCTCCTTACATTAGTAGTAGGCTACTTCAGAGTACTGGGTACAAGGGAGTGGCAACAGGATGCAAGCATCTTGTTGTCTCATGCCTCCCTGGGGCACCTGGTGGGCCACTGTGAGATACAGGAAGCTGGACTAGATGGGCCTTTGGCCTGATCCAGCAGGGCACTTCTTATGTTCTTAATATGCTCTGCAGCCCAAAGAGCAGTGTACCCTTTGAAAGCATATATAGCAATGCACGTAATTCAAGAAGTGCCTGCTCTTTGGGGGGCTTCCAATGCCATTTGATTCAGGCCCTTCATTATTAGTATTCTGACCCTTAAGAAGGGTCCTTTTGTGTCTCCATTCAAAAGAACAAAGGAATTTTTTTTCCTAAGTAAAGGAGAAAAATGTGTTTCTTGGCCTTGCTTTGCCATCACTGGGACAAATGGTACCAGGAGCTGCAATGCACAGCTGCCTCCTGGTGGGTACCAATTGAATGCCCATAACTACCCCAGATAGCAGCAGCTGTATATTGCAGCTCCTGACACCATTGACACAGGCAGCAGTGAACCTTTTCTTTTACCTAAAATGCTGAAAATGGCTCCGCAAAGGTAAACAAAAGCCACAAAAAGTTTGGCTCTATAATGAATGGAATATTTCTCAGCCAAGTGGGACAGGAGGAAAATGTGATCAAGTGGAGAAGAGCCTGCCTGGAAACCAATTTGATCTTTGCCTGGTAAAGCCTTGTCATGCGCCCATGATGCTAATCTAGCCAAGAGATGTTTGGAATACAGTTTTCCCACAATGGAAAGCAAACTGATGGGACGATAGTTACCAGGTGCAGAAGGGTCTCCTTTTTTAAAGATAGGGACTATAGTAGAAGATAACCAGGAGGGGGGAAAAGAACCAGATTGGTCCATCAGCGAAAAGAAGTGTGATAAAGATTCTGCCCACCAAGAAGAGTTGGATGTTAAAATTTCACTGAGAATAGCATCCGGACCAGGGGCTTTCCCAGGTTTTAGGGAATTGATCAACTCCACCACTTCAGCGGAGGAAACAGGAGGCCAGTCAGGTAAATCATGAGCCTTTGATTTGGTTAACAGAGACATGTTATGGTCAAAATTGTCCAAATGGGGGATTGACCCCCGACTTTTATTCTTAATCTGCAACCTTCATTCAGACAATTCTTGTCGGGTTCGTCTTAATGGCTCCGGCGCCTTGTCAGATAGGATTCCCATTTCAAGAGGCGTTCGTCAGGGATGTATTTTGGCCCCCCTCCTTTTTAATTTATTTTTAGCTGACTGACGCCCTCACTTATCCATCTGTGAGAAATCTGCCCCCTCTCTTAATGGTGACCCCCTCCCTCTTCTTTTGTATGCGGATGATGCCGTGTTGTTATCTATCTCTAGATTGGGTTTGCGCAAACTCCTGTCATCCTCCCAGAACTATTTTTTGATCAATGATCTTACCATCAACACAAAGAAAACCAAAATTTTGGTTTTCTCCAAATCTTGGGCCCTGCTTTCTTGGAAAGGTTGATAATAATACCTATCAACAAGTTAAAGTATTCAAATATCTGGGAATTATTTTTCACCACCGCCATTCATGGTTCTCCCACCATAAATCTGTAATTTCTTCTTCCATTCTTAATTTGAATGCCGTGACTCGATTTCATTATGCGAGTGGTAATCAGTATGTCCCAGCAGCCCTCCAGATATTCAAAACCAAAATACTGTCACAATTCTTGTACAGTGCCCCCATTTGGATTGAGGCAGCGAACAAAGATTTAGATCAGGTAGCGGCCTCTTTCCTTAGACAGATCTTGGGGGTCCCAAATTTAATCAGATTATCTACTCTAGCCCTTGAACTTGGGACCCATTTGCCCACCACTATTGCGTGGTCACTTACCTTCAAGTTCTGGCTTCAAATCCTTTTAAATGCGCACCCCATCTCTCTTCTCAACGATCTTCTCAAAGACTCCTATTCGTCTAGGTAGTTCAGTCTAGTAGAAGCCAAACTCTCATCTCTAGATTTATCCCCTGAATCCCTTGCGGATCTCAATAGGGCCCATGCAATCATTCAATCTAAGCTCTGGGAATTTGAAACTCATCACCTACTCTCTTCCATTAATCCCACTTGTTCTCCCCAGTATTTTGGTCTTCCACCTTCATTTGGTCACTCTTCTAATTACTTCAAGGAATTGACTAATCCCAATAAGAGGCGAGCCTCTTATTTACTTCGTGTAAATTACCTTGAACCGTTAGTATCTTCACTCATCGGTTCACGGACTGACTCCCTGTCTCTCCTTTTGGGTAATGGTCATGTGTCCCTTACCAATGCGGTGGTGTAATTTTTATTAATGGTCCTTAAGTCAAAACACCCCTGATGTACTATTTTAATTTCTTTATTTTTCTTTATCCTTTCCCCTTTTTATTTGTCTTATTCCTTGTTCTTCTTTCTGATTGATTACTGTAAATGCTTTTTGTTTCTTTTTTTATACCAATAAAGGTTTATGAAAATGAAAATGCTGGAAATGGAGTGGATTGTGAATTGGGGAAAAAGTACCCTATTCATCCCCATTTGTATCCATTGGGGGGCAATGAGGGTTCATTTCAGGATGAAAGGCACCCAAACCAAATAGGCCTCAATCTGTTCAAGTGTCATTCATTCTGAAAATGAATGTCATTCAGAATGTCACTCATTCTGAAAATGTACTGTGCACCCTTGTTAACTGTAAAAGCAAAACCTCCAGTGCAACCTCAATAGCAACAAATAAAAACTCCAACATAGAAACGAATATCAGGTCTAACATCAAAGGGCAGCACAACAGAGAGTGCAGGGAACCTCAAAGAACAGCCTCCTTGAGGAATGATCTTAGAACTCAGGTAGGTTCATACAGGAGAATAGAATCAATGGAGCACAGAGAAATGGCAAAGGGATGGGGGAATCACTGGACGTTCCAACCCTGCTTGTTGTTTCTGTCCAGTGCAAACCCTTAAGTCAGTTACAATGCAGGATGAATTTTTTTTTTTGCCTATGCATATACATCACTAGATCTCCCATCATCTGCATTCTCAGCACCTGAGGACTTTCACCTTGCCATGTGACATGTTCTTTTCTATTGGCAAGTACTGTGTTTGAATTAATGTTAGGTGATATGGAGGCTCAATCAATGTTAGGTGATATGGGGATCAATCCATGATGCTTCATCTGCAGATGCAAATCTTTCTTGCATAATATTACCTCCAATGAATACCTGTACATGAGTGAACTGGCCTTGATAATTTGGGTTTCTTACACCACTATCCCAGCCCCAAGAGACCTTTGTAGCTAGTATTGCCTGTCAGTAGCATTCTCATCCTGTCTATTTCAGCTTGTGGTCCTATGGATTGTGCCAGTACAAAATCCTGGATGAGCTTGTGAATCCTGTGCCATAGGATGGATTGTGATGCTCTGCTAGCACAGCTGTCATTGCAAGGATCATAGCAAACACTTATTTTCCAGGGCAATGGCTGATAGCACCAGGCTGGAGGCACCAGGTGGAGTGACTCGGCAGCTTTTGTTTTCCTGCCAGCAAAGACTAAATCAAAGGCACCAAGACAGCAACTATGTTGAAGCTCAGCAGGTCTGGATCTGGTCACAGGGGTCAAGGCCAGCCAGGACTGATTGGGAATTTCTATGTGCACCACTGTGAGATTTACAAAGGCAGGCAGGCAGAAAAGGCAGGTTGACCAATAAAAACAGCCAGTTGTTGCTGGGCTAAAATTGGTGGGCTGGAGATGCACAACCACATCATTTGTGCTTTCTGTGACCTGACTCCCCTAGAAAGCATTGTGTGTGATGTTCACTACATGTGAATTGCCTTGGGCATCTGTCCCGGCAGAGGAAAGGTGGGATAAAAATCGAATGAATGAATGAATGAATGAATGAATGAATGAATGAATGTGCTGAGGAACATGTATTTAGTGAACCAGCCCTCAGATGTGTGGACACTGAGAAGCCGGGCTCCATAGTGAACACATTTTTGCATGTGAAAGGCCCCTGGCTCCACCACTGGTGTCTCCAGATAAAAGGATCTGGTGATGGGAGTGTACAGGAGAGCACAGCCAGCCAGGGCAGACAGCGCGGGGCTGCATGGACCAATGAAATGGGCACGCACATTCATAAGGTGGGGTCTGTGTTTCAGCTTGTGCTCACTGGGCAAGCCCTGAAGATTCTTGGGAAAACTCTGTTCAACCGCTTGGGCGTCCCACGAGTGTGTGGACGTTGGTGCGGAAAGGAAATTCTGGGGCGAATCCCCGCTGAGTCCTGGCAACCAGAGCGCCTTCAGCTTGAGCTTGAGCTTCGCCTCGCTCAGGTGCGTCTCCTGCTCCTTTTTGCATAATACGCCTCGCCAGCTCTGCTCAGTCCTTCTGCCGCGAAGAGACCTCTCTGGGAAAGCTGCTTTGGCTGGCTCGATAAGAATCCGAGTCAGCTCCGGGGCCTGGTTTTGCATACATGCAGATGACTGTGTGGGGGACGAACTCGTTCCTCCCCACAAAGCCCTGGGGGTGCAAGCAGCAGAGATCGTTAGGAGCAAAAAAAGGAGGGGGGAAACCCCATCGATAGGTATCGTGAGTGCTTGCCGTTCCGTCCTATCTGGTCGAAGGTGCAGCAAGCGAAGAGTGGAATCACGCAGAGGAGGGGTGGGGGCTGCTCTTAATCCAGTTTCGTGATCTTTTCAACGAATTGCTGAGCTCTAGGGGTGTCCCCCCACCAACCCCTCTCCGCGCTAAATTAAAATGAAATGGGAGCGTTTTGCCACCGATTCTGGACAGTAGCGGCCAGTGGCGTTCGTGGGGAGGGGCAAAATGTGAAGTTTTGGGTGAAGAGGCCCCTCCCTTTCACCTTCACAGCCATTGGCGACTTCTTCACCCAGGAGCTCTGGCTTCTGCAAAACTTCGCCCCCCTCTAGGAACGCCACTGCGTGCGGCTCCAAGTCCTCTGTGAAAAGCACCTTCCCTTCAGCCAGAGTGGTTCAGCATGCGGGGAGGAGGGGGAAGCTATAGAACTAATAACGAGTTACAGTATTTGTCTTCATCTTCCCCCCTCCCGCCTCTGGCGGTCCCAATGATTTCAGATTATTGGTGAAAACTGTTGCCCTGAAAGCCAGACCGCTCTAGCAGTGTTTCCAAAGAAAACACGCTTCTCCCAAGATCAAACCCCACGGAGAAACCGGGGTGGATTTAAAGCGCCTCGGTTAACAATTCCTAAGGGAGCGAGCGAGAGAGCGCGCAGCTCCGTGGTTAGACTAATATAAGGGCTCAATCCTATCCAACTTTCTGGTGCTGATTTAGTTGCAGTGCAGCTCCGAAGTAAGCGAACAAATGTTCCCTTACCTTGAGGAGGCCTCCTTGACTTCTCCCGCATCAAAGAATGCAGCACACATCCCATTGAAGGGCTACGTCAGGGCTGGAAAATTTGACTGGATTTGGCCCTAAGGCTGCAATCCTATGCACTTTTTCCTGAGAGTAAGCCTCACTGAAGACAATGGAACCCATTTCTGAGTAGACAAGCAAAGGCTTGTGCTCTAATTAACCTCTCGGGGCACGATCAGAATGCGTAACTCTACCTTTCCTGTGTAGAGCTAGGCATTCCTAATCTGGGATCAAACCACGCGTTACGTTATGTTAAAAGTCGTTTCACCCACGTATTTTTTTTAATGTCTCCTTTTGAAACGTAAATAGCATCGCCAGGGGGGCGATCGGGACCGGGACCACGACACGCAGGGCAGGGTATGAACAGGATGGGGCTGCAAATTTCATTGAGTTGAGTGCAAGAATCAGTCCGAGCTATGGAGTGTTTCAGTGTGGCTTTATCATGCCCTTCTTCAGGGCTAGAAAAGAAGGACCTCCCTCCTCGGATGAAACGGGGTAGCGACCTCTGGTGGAAGGGAAAGTCTGCATTTGCAGCTTGGCTGACTTGCTTGAGCCGTCTTTGTGAAGGCGTCTTATTTTGGAGAAGAGGATTTGTTCCTGCTTCCTAGATTATGTTGATCCTAATTATGTTGATTCATGTGTCAGATGAGAAGAATCGCGTCTTGGGGAAGGAAGGTGGCTGATTGTGGGCTCTTCCCCCAGCCTGCGCTGCAGACTCAAGATCATTTAACACTGATGCGAAATTTCCTAGCACAGTTTTAACTGCAGCTGATGATCTGGCATGAAAAGTCTCACTTATTCAGTAATGTACATTTCTGGGAACAATCGGGATTCCAATCAGGAAAGAATTATGACGGGTGTTTTAATGCAGACTGTTGTGCCTGAGATCAAAAAGTTTATTCCTGCTAAACTCATCCGGAACTGTGGAACTAGCCAAAAGACGATCCCAAAACAAGTCTTATAGGGAGGCAAGAAGAGAAAGCTTTGTCTTCTCGCCGGTTTTCAACGTCAGGGCTCAGCCCTGGAAGATATAAATAAAAATCACAACCAAGAAGAGAGCGTAGAGTGCCTTTTCTTTCAAGTCCGCCCGATACAAAGTCGGGCTGGCTCACACGTGCATGCATGTGTATCCTACGAGTTCTTTACACGGGATGACAACGCACTCTGATGGGTGGAGGATGAACGTGTGAATTCAGTCCTCTAACAATTATCCTTGCAAACGTTCCACCAAAGAGGGTTCATTCACATATATAAATAAAACCAATGTGGTCTTACTGGCCTTAAGTGATGAACAAGCACGTGTGAACCAGCCCCCTGGGATGTAGAGGGCCGGGCTTCCAGGATAGACCCTAAATATTCTCATTTCTGAGGCGGGCAAGAGGTGACTTGGTTTAACTTGCCGTCTCTGGAGCAGCTACGCAATCTCCCGCAAAGCGTGATCGTTTTGACCGAGCGTTTTGTGCTGGGAAGAGTTGATGTCCTTGGGGAAGAAGCTTCTCAGATCTCTATGAGAGAAAACCAATCTGGTGTACGGTGACAGAAGAGCGTATGGGATCCGTGATTCAAGACGATGAACCAGGGATTTCCTGTTTTCTGAATTGAGACTCTCACTACCTGAAGGCGTGTTACTGGCAACTCTTAACCAAGCCATAACCAAGATCTCATTTCTCGCACACATAGCTGGCTCGGGCCACCCAAGCAAAGAGGGTTAGGCTCCGCCCCCAGCCCCGCCCCCTGTACGCTCTCCGCTTCAGTCATAAAAGAAAGTTCCCCTTTCTCGCTTAGTGATTACCGTTGCAAATCGAATTGTTTTCCCCTCCCCTTTCCTAAATCGTTTTGAGAAAACGGTGCTGTGCTCGTCCTCCTCCCTGGAGTCTGGAGCCGAGAAGAAGGTAAGTGACTCCGTCAGAGAGACCCAGCAGAGAGCACTTGGCGGGAGTGGGTTGCGGGCACAGAAACTCGAGGGTTCGGTGCGGGAAACCGAGAGGGACAGGCAAAAGTGTCCCGTTCTCGAAGAAGGTCGATGGCAGGGAGGCGGGAGCCAAGGAAGGGATCCTTCTCAAGGTGCCCTTAAGGATGGCTAAGGCTTGTGATCTCATCATGCGCGCCTACCCTGGACGCAACTCCCGCTGGAGTGCATCGTGGCGCTAACTTTTGCGCCCCATGCGTAGCTGGGCTCAGGCTTTTGCGAAGATCAACTCTAGAGTGCTGGTGGGGCAAGGTAGGTAGATCTAGACCACGCAGCGTTTCGTGCTCTGAGTCTGATCCCCGCGCTAGAGAGCCAGGTAAGAACCTGAAGCGTGAGGCTTGCTTGAGTGTAGCTACAGTAGACTAGCCGCCGGGCTAGACTAGTAGACACACTTGACCCAGGAATGGGCTCTGTGGATTTCAGCTTTGTATAAATTCACTGTGACAAACAAAAGAAAGTGGAACAAGCCCGGCTTATTAACTGGATGCTGTACCGCAGCTTCGCGCAGCCTGCCTTCCCAGCAGGTTGAGTGCGTTTTCCTCCAGTGGCGCGTGCTTCCCCCCCTTCCTTCGCTATTACTGTAGTAACGGCGCGTTCGAGCGCCTTTTATGAATGGAGTTCGTTAATATTACAGAAAGATCGTATCGCGTGGGGAGAGGAGGGCTGGGCTGGGGCAGCAGGAAAGAGTCATGTTGCTGAGAGAGTTATATTATATGGGGAAGACGATCCTCCGGCCAAGCTTGCTGGCCTTTAGGCGGGAAGAAGAGGAAGGATGTCTAGAAATGCCACTCTCGGTATCATTTTCCTCTTTTTGGTTTCTGCTGCCATTGGTGGAGGGATGGGCGCAGCTTTAGGGATGAAATCACAGGAGATCTGCAGTGGCTTCTCTGGGATCAGGATCTCCGCAGGCAGGTTAGGCTCGAGCCACGTTCTTTGACGGTCACCTCCTCCGACCGGTAGGCTTCAGTTGAGTCTTCTTCCTTTGACGTTGCTCGGTGAGAAGCTGAGTCTGCAATCCTATCCACATTTACTTGGGAATAAGCGCCCTTTCACTAAGTCATGGGACTTACGTCTGAGTTTACATGCATAGGATTGGACTCTCATTCTGCAAAGATCGCTATCTTCCCTCGCGCCTCCAACCCATACAAGCTTCAGTCAGATGTTTTTTTTTTCTTTCTGTTTTTAAACTGCGATCCTGCGCATTACTAGTGAATGTAGTGGAGCTTATTTTCAGGAGCATGCATAAGATCGAGCTGCACATTCTCGTGCAACCTTAAGCCCCAGGGAACGCAGTGGGAGTGACCTCTGAGCAACCCTGCTTAGACTTGCACTGTTAGTAGAAGGTCACTTTTCAGTGGGCCAAGTGTGTTGGCAAAGTAACAAGTTTTCGGATGGCGCGGAACACTTTCCGTGCAGCGAGAAACTTGCACCTCATTGCCCACCCTATGACCCAGTGGAGTCAATGTCTTCCTTTTTGAAAACGTTTCTATAGCTCCATGGTGTTTGCCCTTGGCTGGCACAAACCCCTTTCATTACCGTGCAGGTTTGCTTGGAAGTAAGCCCCACTGAGTGTCATGGAGCTGGGTCCCAAGTAAATGTGCATTGGGCTGCAGCCCGTATTATTATGCCAGACAGCGCTCAGATTGGGGCAAACATCCCCGAGTGGCTTTGATCTGACTCTGGAAAGACACTTGCTTTGGGGAAGCTGCTCAGACTGTTGGACAACCACTATAGGGACCTGCAAACCCGACGGGGAGGGTTGGGGTGCCTTTCAGGACTCACTAGAATGCTCGTGCCACAGAGCCCGCCCCCTGGAATGCTCTGACCATGAATGAAGTGGTGGGTCTTTGAGAGGCCACCAGACCCTTTCTTGCTTCTGCTGCCTGCATCAGAAGTACCTTCTGCGCAGGGCAGGGCATTCCTGGGAGCGGGGCAAACGGTACGTGTTGCGGGAGTCTGAGCTCCTGTGTAACACGGTCCCGCCCCCTCGCCTCCTGACCCATTCGTGGCGCTGAAAACGAGGGAGAGGGACCACATTACACAGGACTCCTGGCTCCTGCAACAGCGTTTTGCACCCCTATAGGAACGCCACTGGCGCAGGGTGACCAGGGGCAATGGTGAACAGAATGCCTATACGTTTAGAAGAGGGAATGTGGGCAGGGGCAACTCAACCTGAAACATAAACAAGGGTTTAGAAAGCTGCACCTGCCAAAATTCCCTCTGCTAAACAATGGTTAAAAGTGTCCTCCATTGTATCTGGTCATCCTGCTCCAAGTGGACTCTACTAACCCATCAGAAGAAATCTGGAACCTTGAAACAGGGCCCTCCTAATGGCAGCGAAGGAAGGAATTTTCTCTAGCTTCTTACTTACTTCCGGAGTTCTCTCATGGACTTAAATGGGATAACTCTAGAAGGAAGGCATTTGAGGATTCTGTCATACCTTTAAGATTCCCTGGCAATGTGGGCTTGGGCCCACCCTCGGAATTCCATCCCTTTGCAGTATGAGAGACACAATGTGGATGATATCTTTAACTGGTCAGGATCTTTGGTCTCTCTCTCTCTCTCTCTCTCTCTCTCTCTCTCTCTCTCTCTCTCACACACACACACACACACACACACACACACACACACACACACACAC
>JAJKFI010000019.1:17761455-17813995 GCA_029204185.1 Lerista edwardsae
AGAGAGAGAGAGAGAGAGAGAGAGAGAGAGACTTGAGTACACATTAACTTTTCAGCCCTTGGGGAACGATTGCCCCAATGATAACAGCCCCTTAGCTATTGCACATCTGCAAAGCAGTGAGTGACTTGAGACACTCCACAAGCAGATGGGATCCCACAAACAGATGGGATCAAGAGGCAACACTTCCGGGAAGGAGGAAATAAAATCCACTTCTTTATTACACTGCTTCCACCTAACATTTAGGCGGCCCCACCTTTAGTATTCCCAAAACCCTTTCACACGAATCTGAACCAGTGGGCACCCCAAGATGAACCATCGGTTTAAATAGCTTGACAGGCTGATTGCGCCAAGTCCCAGTGGATAGCTGTGATAGCGGATCCTCCGCCTTCAGAAGCAGTAGCTTTGTCCGGCAGACTACCAGTGCTGGGGAACAGGGAGACACCCTCGCACACTGCGCCTTGGTTGCCTACTACTGTGGCAAGCGGGATGCTGAGCAAGAGAGAGCGACCTTTCCCCTGATCCAGCAGGGCTGTTCTGGTCTTCTTAGCCCCGCGGAGTAAATGCCGTAGGCAGGCAATGTGCCTGCGAGTAGGCCCATAGATGTGTACAGGGCTGTGCTATGGCCAGGTCTCCTCCAAAGATGCATGCTCGAAGGCGGACGTAAGAGGCGGAGAGGCAACCCTGGCATTCAAGTGGGACCAGATCCATGTAGATCAGACTCCTGAGTCAGCTGGGCTGTCAGGATCAAGGTGACGGGAGTCCGACGGAGCCTGCAGCTGATTGTCAACAGCTTTTGTCAGGCAGAAATGGGATATATTCTGTGAAGTTCAAAAGTGTGAGACAAGAGGAAGAAAGTTAATGCAGGTTTAGGTAGACTCTGGGTAGTCTTGTTAATTCTGGAGGACTGATATATGGGACAATGATACCCCTAGTTCTCTAGAAAAACAAAATGAGGATTGAAGGGTGATGGAGAATAACCTGAACACGCAGAAAGGAACTGTAAAATAAGCTAAAGAGAGAACTCTGCTCCCCAAGACCTTACAACCGACATTTTAGCAGGTTAGGGGACAAGAGAGGAAGGAAAGGAAGGCTCCCAGGAGATGAGTAGACGCAAATGCAGTTACAATCCTGTCTACTAGTACCCATTTATTCCAGTGCAGTGAAAGGCTTTCCTTAGCATGTAAACTTGTTCTCCTATTTTAGTACACACACTTTTAAACGTAAGCCACCTGTATCTCTCCACACTGCGCACAATAATCTGTGCCTAATAGTTGCTTGCATGGTAGATGCATGGTAGTTGCGTGCCTGCTGGTCTCTGCATGCAGGTCTCTGCAGGCCCATATTGAACTGGATATAGGGCTTACTTTTGAGTAAGCCTGCCTCAGCCCGATCCGGCCCGTGTGTGCTCAGAAAACCACGCCCCCTGAGTGCCACAAGGTGTCCCTCCCTCGAACCTACAGCCTCGATTCTGACTTGAGCCTGACTCCCAGTCAGTGATGGCCTACCCAAGGGGCGCTGAAACCACACGTGTTTTTCCTTGCGGAGAGGTGGACCGACTGACTCCCACCCTGGGCGCACGCACTGACTTGGGAGGAAGCCCCTCCCCTCTTTTTGTTTCCAAAGGTGGCGCGAGGGATGTGTTCGTGAGCTTGTTTGTCTCTGGTTGAACAGGGTGGAAGAACCGCCTCAGTCCCCAGCGCGTGCGTAGGAAGGTGCCGGGACACGCTGTTGTCTGGCGGCGGGACTGAGCAGGACGAGGTTCGCGCAGCAGCCCAGAGCTGCGCCGAGCGGGAGAGCGAAGCCGCCGCGGAGAGTCCCCTCAGATGAGCCGGCGGCGAGTCCCACGCGTCCTCGGCGCCTGAGGGGAAATGTGTCACTCTTCTTTTTGTCAAGAGAGGCGGCCCGCGGTGGCCGCCTGGGCGGGGCTGCTTGACAGGCGCTCGCTCGCTCGCTCGCTCTGGCTGTGTAGGTGGCCCGGGTCGCTTCCACGGTCCTGCCCTCTCCCGCTCAGCCTGACGGCGTCCGTGCGTGCGTGTGTGCATGCGTGAGGGCGGGAATGACGGTAACAGCCGGGCAGCGTTGGCGGGTGAATGTGAGGAGTTTCCCGCGGAGTCGTGGAGAGGCCAGGGCGTGGGTGGCAAGGGGAGGCGGCCAAACTCCGCCGCTCTGTGTGTGTGTGTGTGTGTGTGTGTGTGTGTGAGAGAGAGAGAGAGAGAGAGCGGCATAAGAGCGGCAGAAGGACGGGGACCAGGAGAGAAAGAAGAAGGGCTGGCTCTGGGTGTGTGAGGGCGAAATGGGAAGAGAAGTCGGACCCCATGAGGCTGAGCAACAACAACGGGCACGTGCGGATATGAAAAAAAACTGGCTGGCATAATAGAGGAAGGAAGCTGGTGTGTGTGTGTGTGTGTGTGTGTGTGTGTGTGTGTGTGAGAGAGAGAGAGAGAGAGAGAGAGAGGCTGGGTGAAGAACCGTGTTTGGCCATGTGGCTGTACGAGAGGAAAACACCAGGTGTCTGGGAGAAAAAGGACCTGAAATTACAGATGAAGCCCATGCGAAAAAACGTATATTATATGCGAAACTACCTGGGTCCGCCGCAGATCAGGGGAGTCAAAGTTCTGCCCAAAGAGGGACTGCCCAATGACGGATACAGCCAGGGCGAAGTGTAACGGGGAAGGGGGAACCAGAAATTTAAAGGCCCTTGTGTAGCGCGCCGTTTTTTCTATTTTGAAGCGGCAAAAGTGGGGGGAGAGGCGGCGGCGGGTGGAAGGGGGGCGACTGTCAACGTTTGTGCGGGTGCGCAAAGGAAGCCTGGGGTATGTGACTCCGAGAAACGTGGCTGTGTGTGGAGATCGTGGGCAGCGGCTGCAGCACCGCTCAGAATCCCGTCAACCAATAGCAAGAAGCGAATGCGACAGGCGCCGCCCTTGTCGCGGAGTCGGGAAAGCCCTCACCGTGACCGGGTGGCGCGCGGGGATGGGGGTGGGGCGCGCCCTTCCCCGAACCTGGTCGTGTGATGAAGCGAAGCCGAGGGCAGGCGACGGAGAAAGGGCGAGCGGGCGAGAGTTTGGGGGTCTCTGGGAGAGCACTCCTGGGGTCCCACCTGCTGGGAGGGAGACGTGAGGGACGCGGGAGTTTCCTCGCGAGCGGGGCCGGGGCTGTTGCGCGGGAGAGCTGGAGGGTAAGGCAGGAGCCGCGCGTGGCGTGTGTGGAGGAGTTTGCTTGTCGGGACCGACGTGCGCGTGTCTGGAGCTTGGCACGTGAGAGCGCGGGAGCTCAAGGGAGCCTCTTCCTTCCTTCCTTTAGCAGGGGCGGAGCTGGAGGAGGCGAGAGCATCTTGGCGCGTGGCATGAACCTGGAGGGTGGCGGCGGCGGCGGCGGCGGTGGCAGCAGCAGGAGCTCGGGCATCGGCAGCGCTAGCGAAGGCGGCAGCGGGATGAGCTCGGTAAGCTGCGGCAACGGGAAACTCCGGCAGTGGCTGATCGAACAGATTGACAGCGGCAAGTACCCGGGCCTGGTGTGGGAGAACGACGAGAAGAGCATCTTTCGCATCCCCTGGAAGCACGCTGGGAAACAGGACTACAACCGGGATGAGGACGCAGCTCTCTTCAAGGTACCAGTCCGAAAGCGGTCCATAGCTGGGCAGGTGCGTGGGTTGGGCGCCTGGCCTGAGATGAAGGCGGCATCATTCTGCCCTTCCACCGGAAGTTTGGGTGTCAGAAACAAATTATCCTAAAGCAGCTGAAAGTCTTGTGGCACTTTTTCAAATGGAAAAGATTTATTAAGAGCCAAGACTTCCTGGGCTGGAATCCATTTCATCAGATACCTTATGCAAGCAGAATCCCATAATAAATCTCACTTCAAAGTGCCTCCAGACTCTGTTGCCTTTGCTGTGGCAGATTAACAGTGCTACTGCTCTGGAAGCTGTCCTAAGTATATTTAATACTTGGAAATGCCACTTAAATGCATGTGCCTACTTCCAAAAGTATTTGGGATATGACCAGCTTCAGAAATTTTTTATTTTTTATTACTTTCCCCTCTCTTTTCTTCTTCTCCTTAATTGTCTTTAGTAAGTAAGAATGGCATAATATCTCTGCAGTTCCTGTGATGATTAGGTATGTGTGTGAATCTTTACAGTTATTTAAGCTTCAAACATTACAGGCTGCTTGGCGCACCCTTGTTCATCACTTGTTGATGAAGTGATGATTTGCATGTGTGAAGGGGACAAATCAGATACATTGATTTTAAATGTCATCAGATTACATATTCAGCTGACAATCATCTGTGTAGGGAACCCAAGTACATACTTGCAAAATACATGTTTATTCACACAAGGAAATGTAGACAACACTCCAGTCTGAAAACAATGGCCCTGATATAACAAAATGTGCCTGGAAACACGATTTAATATGTGAATTACCCTTCTTTTGGATCTGAACAAGTGCATGCAGAACAAGTGCATACCCTTCTTTTGGATCTGAACAAGTGCACTGGGGGGTGGGGAAGAGAATTTCCATTCAACATTAGAATTGTGAGTGGCAGGAGAGACAGCGGATTACTGGCACTAACTCTGACCGCAATCTCCTGTTTGGCAGGAATAGTGTGGGGTGGGGGGAGGCCTTCTGCTGATGAGAGCATATAGAGTTCATGGTCAGTGCTTGAAAATTAGGACTGATTTACACATGCATTTCCATCACATGATGATCACTGGGACACATGTAACTTAGTTCAGTGATATTCATGCATAAAAGAACCAAGTTATCTATTTTATCTTCACAAGTTAGACAGAGGCTGCCCAGTGAGCAATCATTATCACTCTGGGATTTTAATTCAGATCCAGATCTCTGTGGTCCAAGTCTACGGCCCTCTATCCTCTGTATTACACTCTGTCAAATAAAATTCACAGGATAGCAGCACTCTGAAAAAACGTCTTAGGTGTAATACTTTTTTTCCTCTGACAAATAAAGCAGAACCAATAAAGAAGCAAGTTTGACACTCGGTGATCTCTATATGAAACGTGAAGGTTCATCTAGAGATCCCAGAGTGTCAAAGAGCTACCATTTCTTGCAAGCAAAAGCCTTCCCCACAATTAAACACATAAGTAGTTCCCAAATTGCTGGAGACTGGATCTTTTATGAGGGTACCACTTATTAACTTCCTCTTGAAGTAAAGTGAGACATCCCCTAAATTAAAAGAAGCTCCTATCTTCAGCACAAAACTGGCATTTTAGATGTTATTGAAATAAAATGCCAACCAAATTGCTTTCTGGTCACACTTGGAAGATTTCTTCCATGTCCATAATGTTCTTTTCCATGTTTGATTAACTACCCCAAGGCATGAGTCATTAGAGCAGCAGTCCTGCTCCTGGTTGCTCACATTTTAGTCCTATAGACTTCAATGGAACTTGAGCGCATAAAATTTTGAGCAGGATTGTAGACTGTTTAGTAGACACCATTACTGTTGTTTAGTAAGATGTTCTTTTTCAAACTCTGTGGTGGTTGATTGTTATTGAACACCATTACCTGGAGCAATACTGTTCCGATTCTGTTGGAATGAATGTAACTATACTAATTACTTTTAAATAGTGAGTAATTTTTTTTCTAAGCAGCAGTTTACTCTACCACTGGAATCCATATGGCATGTCTTCCCTTTTCATTATTCAACCATAATGTTTAGTGTTTCTGTGGTTTACTGAGGCTTGCATATTTAATTCACACTGTGTAATCTTTTTTTTTTTTTAAAGTTGTATTTTGGTTTGAAAATAGTTTTTTGTTCGTGCACACACTAATGATTGTAGTGGACTGATAGGAAGCTAAGATGTTATTTTCCATCAGCTCATGTGAGCAGGTATAATCTATAACTCTCATGGAAAATGCAGTTGCATAGCTGGGCATCTAGTTGCATAGATGTCACTGTGCTACCCCTGTGCATGTGCTCCCCTTTCCCTGCACATGCATGGCCCTGGCCCCAGAAATGGCTCAGTTTTGTACAGGGATGAGGGCAAGTGGGCAGGTGGGAGGCATGGCAAACACTGCATGCCTCAGGTAAGAGCCAACCGGTGGCCCTCCCTTAACATTTCATAGAGAAGAACTGAAGCCGAGGGCGGGCTTAGCGGCCATGTTTGTAAGTACAAAACATTGCTCGTTCCAAGCATTTCCAATGGGTTTTCTGGTACTGTTTAGAGCTGAATCGTTTACTCCTGAAATAAAAACTTACGAAAATAACAATGTGTGATCGTGGAGAAACAGCAGTGGTAACCATATTATGAGTTAATATGCAATTCCAAGGTTTAATTCCGCGTAATTATATTACTGAACATATCGGACGAAATGCTGCTTGCTGTCTATTTGAACTCGGATTGCACTGTTTTGACAGACTTATTTTTTGAAATCTACACAACCAAAAATAAAGTGTGAACGGGAAGGAAAGAAAAAAAGGGGAGGGTGGGCAAAAATCAGATAAATATGTAGGAAAATTACATTAAAATCTCTCAATGTATAACACAAGCAGTTGTCAATATGAGAGGAATTCTTTTTTACTTCTAGGCTATTAAGAGTATTTTTTATGAGGTAGTATTTTTTTTTCCTCATATCTACTTCAGTTTGTGAAAGGCTGCATACTTTATGAGGTAGTATTTTTCAGTATCAATTAATCACTATGATTTTAAGTACCTGTGGAAAGTAATCCCATTTTTCGTACCGCGATTCGCACACCCGTATGCAGAACACGCAGGCATGCTTAAAGACGTTGAAATTAACTTTTACACATGCGCCGTGCGAGCTAGAGAGCCCCTTTCGCGGCGCTGAGTTGAGTCAGCCATATTGGTCAGTACAGGGCTTCAAGAATGTGCTGACATGCCCTATCCAGTCAATCTAACATCCTTGGTAAGAGCTGTCACTGACCTCCCCACCCCCAGCAGAGACAGCAGAAAACCACAACTCTGCTGCAGGGGGAGGGCAGTGTACTTCTTGGCAGAGGCGTTTCTACAGGGAGGGCAAATCTCTAAGTTTTGCAAGAAGCCTTATCTTGCAGTGGAAAGCACTCCTCTCCTGCGCCGTTTTAGCCAATCCTCACAGGGAAAAGCAACATCTTGGCGTTGCTTACTGGCTACAGCAGCAAGGGAGAGGAGGAATTTACATGACAGGGTAGGTTTCTTGCAACACTTAGAGCTTTGCCCTCCCTGTAGAAACACCACTGCTTCTTGGCCCTGGTTTAGCTGTGCCACTGGGAAAATGCTGTGTATTTTCTATCCCCATTGCCCTCCCTATATCACTCCCCGCTACTATTGCCTTCTTTCTGCAAGTGGGGCTGCCACTGCCCTCCCCCCACAATAGAGGAAGGAGCTGCATCTGTATCCTCCTCCCTCCTTTAGCACTGTCAAGGAAACAACAGGATTGTCCAGGTTGTGAGCCAACAACCATGCTGAAAGCCATGTTGTGAGTACCATACTCCTTTACAGTGAGTACATGGTACATTAGTTTTAGAAAATGACATTTCATCTGTGCACAGTCAATCCTCTTTTATCTTATCTGTGACCTCGTTTATCTTTGAGGGACGGAATGGCTACTTTCCTCATTATCTGCAACTCTGTCCTTGTTATTCACTATGCAGGAACCTCCCAAAGGCTGCAGGGACCTCCAGAATGGCACCTGCGACCAGCACTGAGCCCCTTTAAAATGCCTGGCAGAAGCATTTGTCGACCATGTTTAAGGGGTCCTTGCTGGTTGCAGGTGCCATTATGAAGATCCCTGCAGCCTTTGGGAGGTTCCTGCATAGTAAATAAGAAGGACAGAGTTGCCTTGTTAGCAACCTCTAGAAGGTCTCTGAGGCATTCAAAGATCCTTTGGCACTTCCTGCTGCACTCTGTTGGCTTCCTGAGGGTCTCTGCTGGATTCTTCTGATGGCAGATAAGGTACCCCTTGCACTTAACCCCACTGATCCCATAGAATCAATGGTCCATTATCTGCGAATTCGCTATCCTTGAGGAACCTAACCCAAGCAGATAATGAGGACTGACTGTAGTTATTTCCTGTAAACTGAAGTAGGTAATGTAAATTTTGGAACTATGTGTATTGTAGTCCTCTTATTGTTTTCCTTGCTTGTTATAGCTGTAAGATCTTCCCATGTTGTTAACAAAGTAAGATTTAAAGTTGAACTGATTTAAAAAGAGCCAGGATAGTGTAGTAAGTCTAATGTCTGACTTAGAACTGGAAGGTCCAGGTTCAAATTCCTGCGCAGACGTGAAGCTTCCTGGGTTACCTTGGGCCAATCACCATCTCTTAGCTTTGCCTACCTCACAGGGTTGTTGTGAAGCCAGAAGGAGGGAAGAAACCAAATACACCTTTCTGAGTTCCTTGGAGGGAGGGCGATATAAAACTGAGAACAAAAATGTAAGGGTCCAATCCTACCCAGCTTTCTAGCACAAATGCAGCTGTGCCAGCGGGGCATCCTCTAGTCATGGAGGCCTCCTCAAGTTGAAGGAACATTTTTTCCCTTGCCTCACGGTTGAATTGTGGCTGCATCGGCCCTGGAAAGTTGGCTAAGATTGGGCCTGAGACTATTACACTGGCAAGAGAAAATTTGTCCAGGAAAATGAGCAGTTCAAATCTGTAGTGAGCACTCACTTATAATTGCGCGAGTTAAGTGCTTGTAGTTAAGTGCTCAAGTTCATGTATTATATGTAAAAATTTTGTTGGAATTTCTGTATTAATCACTGGCAATATTTTCAGGCTTGGGCTCTGTTTAAGGGAAAATTCAGAGAGGGCATTGATAAACCAGATCCTCCCACCTGGAAGACAAGGCTGCGCTGTGCTTTGAACAAAAGCAATGACTTTGAAGAACTGGTTGAAAGAAGCCAACTGGACATATCAGACCCATATAAAGTGTACAGAATAGTGCCAGAAGGAGCCAAAAAAGGTAAGGCAGCTTGCATTATACAGAACATTTTACCTTATTGGGAAGATCTTGGATAAGTACTGTAATTGTTTCAAGCAATTGTTTCAAGTTATGTTTGGTGATGTAAAATCCAATAAACACTTAGAGTTAAAATGTTATTGAAAATAGCAGATGGATTAGTATTTAATGGTGCAAGTTCTACCACAATTTATAACAAAATGCAATACAAATGCATTTATAGATTCAATGTAGATTTAGGTAGTCTTCAAATGACAATTTCAGGCATCTCTGTAAAAGAAACAAATGTGCTCCATGGTGAGAAATAGCTTAGAGCATTTCTTACAAGCTGACAATTGAAGGTATTCTGCTGACATACAAACAGTGTTCCCTCTCTAAGGTAGAATACTAGCATTGGAAGTCATGGAGTCTAACACCCTGCTCAGTGTAGGTAACCGCAGTATCCAGGGAATGGAAGATTCCTCCAAGTACGTGTGTAAAGCATTTTGTTCTCATCTATATTACACAGGAGCAAAACAGCTTACCATGGATGATCCACAGATGATCCTGAATAATCCTTACACAGTGAATTCGCCATATTCGGCACTCCAGTCTCAGGTACAGAGCATGTGTTTATTTTTTTATATCAAAGGATGAAAATACACATATGCTGTACTTGTTTCATGCCTTAATCCTCAGTGTCTAAAAGGAAATGGCAAAGAATGTCAGATACAGCTTAATGCATATTCTTTCAAGGTTTCTTTTGAAAAAGTGCTGCTGTGATTAGAAGTTCTGGAAGATGTAGCTGTACAACAGTCTTGTCGCTTTTACTTTCATTTTTGTTTTTTTGCTTGTGGTCCCAGCACTAATTTTTATATGTTTCTTGTACTTTCATATTTTCTTCTCTTGGAACTGCATGAGTATTTAACTTAAAAACAAACAAACCACCACTGAATCTATGCACTGCATAGGGTGTTTCACATGTCTGTCCTTTACAGAGAGGCCCTTTGACTTTTCAGTACCTTTAGGGAATAGTTCATAGTGCTAAACCCCATACTTTGCATATATAAAGTCTCATGTTTAATCCCCAGAGTGTATTTAAAGAACTTCTGGTAGCAACCTTAGAGAGGTATACAAACCCCCAATATCAAGACAATTATAGGATTAGTTTGCCTGCCTGCATGAGAAATTCATGAGACTTGAGTTCCATCACTTTACACAGGCAAATTGGCTAGTTGATATAACTTGGTTGGTTGGTTAGCTGGTATAAGTGCTATAGCTTGACAGCTCCGCTAGATAATTGTTTCCTCCCCTTCCATGCAGAGGCATAGGGAGGATGCTGCAGGGTGAGGCTGGCACGGTGGGCACTCACTGTGGCGGGGGGGGGTGCAGCAGCACAGAAAAACCCATGTGCGTTTCGCCCCCATCCTCACTTGCGTTCAGATGGCTCCTAAATGGAATGATTCCAGGCACAGGAAGGTGTAGCCGGGCAGAACGTGGGGTGGGAGCGCTGAGGGTACAGTTACATCTCCCCCTCCCAAGCACGCTGCAAGATGACTATGGCTTTGCTCCCGTGTGGCTTTGCTGACAAGATGTGTTGGGGTTTGCCATGTTTTTAAATGTTTCTGTTTGTGTTAAATGTTTAAGGTTTTAATGCTTTTGCTTTTTTTAAAAAAATGCTTTTAACTTATTGTTTGTTACATTGTACTTTGTAAGCTGCCTTGGGCATTTGCTTTGGCATTGGAAAGACAGACTATAAATTCTTCAAATAAATTAATAACTTAGAGCGCAATCCTAAACTGGAGTTAGGCCGGCATAAACTAAGCCAGCAAAGTTTGGCCAGCATAAGGGCCACCATAAAGTGTGTTTGGACTATTCTCTGGCTCACATCTGTGTGCTGGCCTCTCTGACTCTGAGAGTGGTCCAAACATACTTTTCAGTGTCCCTTGTGCTGGCCACACTTTGCTGGCTTAGCTTATGCCGACCTAACTTAGTTTAGGATTGTGTCCTCAGTTCAGTTTTGAAGTGGATTGAAGAAAGAGGTTGCAAAATATCTTTTTTTGGCTAATGTCTGACAATGCTGCAATGTGTGGCCATCAGGATGACAATATGCTTTGTACATCTTTCCAGATAATTTTCAGGAGCAGACTTAAGTGGACTTAAAACTATCAGGGATTTTCACGTTTAGAGATTTTTAAAAAGAACATATATGCAGAAAAGGAAACCTGAACAGGAAAGCATGGATTATTTCTGGAGCTGACTCCAACTAAAATAAAATATGCCATATTTTGATAAAATTTACAGGTGCCAAGTTTCATGGTGCCTCATGACCGTAGCTGGAGAGAATATGTTCCAGAGCAGTCACATCCAGATATCTCCTACCAGTGTCCTAGTATTCCTTTTACAGCTCGCAACCATCACTGGCAAAGTCCAGCATGTCAGAATGGTAAGACTATCCGATCATTTTACACAGAACTACAGATGCTTTTGATTTTCACTGTGAAGTTCTAAAACAGTGCACTACATGAATGCAGATGTGAACATGGAGCTCCTGAGTAAGGGCACAATCCTAAACTGAGTTAGGCCGGCATAAGCTAAGCCAGCAAAGTTTGACCAGCGCAAGGGACACCGTAAAGTATGTTTGGACCACTCTCAGAGTCAGAGAGGCCAGCACACAGATGTGAGCCATCCTCCCTGACTCCAAGAGTAGTCCAAAAACGTTTTATGATGGCCCTTGTGCTGGCCAAACTTTGCTGGTTTAGTTTATGCTAGCTCTAGGTAGGCTTTCTCATTTGCTTCAGTGGAAGATGACACAACTCTGTACATACTTCCCTCGGTGTGCTCAGAATTTCCCTTTCCACTGAATGTGAAAACTTTGATGTGTGGAAACTTTTAGGGTTCCCACTGTTTTAAGGAATTGAAACAGGATATAATAGCCTTTTCACTTACTTTGCTGTGTAAGCCACTTTGTAGAAAAATGGTATATAAATATTCTTATATGTACATGAAACTAAGGGCATTGTGTGGTCAATAGTCAGTACATTTCATTGGGAAAGGTAAGCACTTGCTTAGCTCACTCCCATAAAAATCAATTAGAAGAGTACAGTTGGACCTCGGTATCCACTGGGGATTCATTCCTGGACCTATCTATGGATATCGAACTTGATATCCCACACAGAGGGAAGTATGTGCAGAGTTGTTATTGGTGATGGGGGAAAGCAGAGTAGGGTAAGCAGCGGATTCCCCCTTAGGGCATCACCTCATGGGAACCTCCCTCACCCAGGCTGACTGCTATTAACAAAAGACACAGGCAGAGGCTTGGTAAAGATGCAAAAAGAAAGGTTTACTCACAGTTCCATCATCTGATTAGGATCAGAGGTACATCTAATACTTAGAGACAATGCCCTACAGCTGCATCGCCATGCATGGAAGTGTGCTTAAGATGGCAGAGGGCATCAGAGTCCTTGGTATGCACATCTTATCAGGTCCGTGGTTAGAAGACAAAAGAGAGTGTGCTCAGAACAGAAGGGAAGTAAGTAAGGTCAAGGCCACACCCTCGCAGGAATCACAGAGATGACAAGTAAGAAGGGTCTAGGTCACAGGACATCACATTTTCTCCTTTTGGACATTAGACTGCCCTCCCCCCCAGACAGCAGTTGCGCCAACTCCACAGTTGTGTCATCTTCCACTGAAGCAAATGAGGAAGCCTACTTAGAGCACAATCCTATTTGGAGTTAGGCCATCATAAGCTAAGCCATCCTTAAAGGACCTCTGGACTGGAAATGTTTTGTCTGGAGGCCCATGAAGGTCTCCACAAGCCTCAGAAAGCCTGCTGAAGGTATCAGAAAATCACTTCTGGTTTGACCAGCAAACCCAAAGTGGCTTTTCCCTGGTATCCACAACATCTGCAATGAGTCAAGATCAGTGGATGCAGGATAAGCAGGTATCAGGAGTACACTATATACTGAGCATACTCATGTATAAGTTGAAAAAAAATGCCTTAAAGTTGACCCTGAAAACATGAGTCGACTTGTACATGGGCAAATGCAGTCAAAAAAGCTTCTAAAAATAGCTACTTGGTGAGGAGAGAGGGCTAAGAATGGGTGCCCATCCTCTTGGTGAGTTGCCACATTTCCTTGCTCTATCTTTTGGCAACTCACCAAGAGGGCGGACATGCTGACTTAAGTTCTGCTAATGAGCATGCATTGCAACAGCCAATTGCTTCTCACTGCTGGAGGTGGGAACATACTCTGGCCAGGCAAAGGTGGCATCCCCTCACTGATAGGCTCCCTGCTGGGAGGCCTCAAAGTAGCATTCAGGAAATAAGGGTACTCTTGCATCCCAGCCCCCATTGTTCCCCATTGCAACCACTGGGGGCTCGTGACCCATAGGTTGAAGAGCACTGACTTAACTAAATACATTAAGAGCTTGGAACAAGAAACTGTACAAGCTCAGAAGTGAGCTGGAGTGCTTTTACTATGCCGATTCAAAATAATGAATGAGATCAGTGGTGGACCTGAGCAGGGTGCAAGGGGTGCAAATGCCTACGGTGCTGGCCTTGGGGGGATGAGCAACACCCGCCACCCCTTGCCACCACTGAGATTGAGAATTGGTTGTGCAGGGTGAAAGCTTTCCCCACACTGCCCCTTCTCTGGCCGGCTTCAGTGCTGTGGCAGCGCCCAGCTGAGAAATGGCCGTGAGGGGCGAAAATGTACCTGCTCAGCCACTTTTCCAGCTGGCTTCGTGCCACTGTAAGGGGTGGTTGGTTCTTCCAGTTGGAAGAATTAATTGCCCTTTGCAGCGGTTCAAAGCTTATGCCGCCGCAAGGTGCCCCCTCCCCCGCAGTCCTTTGCACTGCTGAAAGCACTGCTCCCCCACGGAGGGGGCAGACGCTGCCTTCATGATGTAATTGCGGTGACGCGATGACATCATCGTAATAACTTCCAGGGTGGGGGTGGGGCTGACAGGGGGTTTGCCCCTGGGCAGGGGAAACTCCCAGGACTCCCTCTGAATGAGATCATTATTAAATGGATAGTTTCTGATGATGAACATCATCCAAGTTTTTGACTGTTGGCAAAACTGTTCTCTTGTTTGTCAGAGTGTCATAAACTTGTAAGGTTTACAATGGAGTCAAATAAAAGATGTTGCTATATTTATTTTTGGCTACCATCACACACGTGCTTATTCATAAGTAAATCCAATTGATGTCAATTTCATACAAATATAAATTCAAAGATCTTAAGATATTATCCAGCCAAAGTCAAGCACTTCTAAGTTCCATTGATTTTGCTAAGACAAGGTTACTAAACACCAAACACTTCCTTATGGAACAGGCCAGCCGGCTGGCCTGCACTGCATCCAGTGCAGAGTAGGAGATGGCTGAAGTGCATCGTAGGAATTATTTCCCCTTACATCGTAATGTACAGCAGGTACCTGGATCTGGATCTGCCACTTGGATCTGCACCAATGATTTTGCTGATGCAGATCTGAGCAGCCCAGTGTGAGACCAGGCTGCTTGGGAGGGGGGTTAGGATACAGCCTAGGCTACCCAGGCCTGTCCCACCTCCTCCTGGGCTGTGCCTGTCCTCCCCCCACCCTGGGATACCCTGCCCTCCTCCACCCTGTCCACGAACCCCCCCCCTGTGCCGGCCTCCCTAAACGGTCATGAATTCACCAAGTTCAAGCTGGCATCTGGCACCAGAAGGTTGTGCGCATCTTTGCACCTAGTTCTTGAGTCATCGCTGATGTGCCTTACGGCACATTTGGAACACTCCCAGGCCAGTGCAGGAGACCTGTGCCAGCCTACAGGTTTGAATTGCTCGTTTAGCTTTCCTATTGAATCCAGCACATACGCATAGATTCATTCTATTAGACTGCAACACTATGCATACTTGGAAGTAAGCCCTTGAACTCAATGGAATTTGATTAAACGAGCCACTACTTCGCTCCCTCTGGAAACAGCCAATTGTTTTATGCATTCCTGGCATCCTGCCTACAGCTATGAAGTACAGTAGCATCAAAAGATCTATCAGATCTGGCTGCTGATGCAACAACTTCAGCTCTAATGAACTCAAACATTGATGGCAGGCACCCAGCATACTTCCAAGACTTCTAGTTAGTTACTTGATGCTTTATATTAGCTAAACAGCAGTTTTTGTGCATGTTATTGTTCATGTTATTTTGTGCATGTTATTGTTATTGTTTTGTGCATTTTATAAAGGCTTTGCAGTTTATAGTCAGATATTTTAATTGTCCAAGCAGACAGGACAAGAATGTTCTATGAAATGCAGTACAATGGTTCTTATGTAGGCTTATCATACAATTTACCCAAGAATCCAAGTAGTTTCTCAGACTGAGAAATTGGTGTGCAAAAAGGAAAAGCTTCTAGAATTTTTGAATGTGTTTGCAACATTGTTTGTGAACATTGTTTCTGTGTATGAAAACAGGTTGTCAGGTGACTGGAACCTTTTATGCTTGTGCACCATCTGAGTCACAGACTTCTGGCATCCCAATAGAACCAAGCTTAAGGTCTGCTGAAGCGCTTGCATTGTCAGGTATGTAACCACTCAATACTTGACAAATCACAATGAAGTATTAAGAACCTGTCATAAATTTGCAGGTGTTTTTAATGTCTTTTTTTCATGAGCTTTGATTCAACTCAAATGCCAGAATAATACTGACGCATCAGCATTGATTATCCTTGTTCAACAAGTCAGTGATTCAGGGCAGCATCCGAAAGGCAACCTGGGCCAATACAAGCTGCTTGCGTTGGCCGTTCGTTGTCACAAACATGCCGAAAGGTGTGCACATCAGCAGAAGGTGTGCTGGGCTGATGCAGGGAGCAGTGTTGGCCCAGGCATACCAAAGATGGCAGATGGTAAGCCGCCCCCATACTGGCTGAGTTCAGCCAGTGCAGGGCCTTTTCTGGGTAGGGGGAAGGCGGGAGGGGGTGGAGGAAGGCTGATTCCATGGGTGGGGTGGCTTGGGGAGGGGGGAGGAGCTGGGATCCAGCAGCTATGCCGGATCCAAACCCCCATCCTCGGGCCATGTGGCTCTGCTACAGGCGGTTCAGACTTGTGCCTGTTATTTTTCAGGTGCAGGTCTGAGCAGCCATTGGGCTGCCTGTGGCTTACCGTGGGGTAAGGGGACAAATATCCCTTGCCCTGCAGTGTGCTGTGGCTGCTTCCTACCTTGGGTAGAATGCAGCACAGGCCAGCCAGCCTGCCTGCCTGCTTCTGCCCAGGTTAGGTCTGGACTGCCCAAAATATGAGTTGAACCCAGATGTATATAAAATTTGGTGATTGTGCATACTTACGTAAAGACATGCAGTATACATACAAACTGACAACATAAACAAAGAATTTTGCACATTGTCCTACAAGTCACATAGTTTCTAGGTGATGTTGGAAAACATGCACTAATGGGCAATGTCCGTTGGGTAATGTGGCAAGTCATTGTAAGCATTTTCCTCATGAGAGCTATGTATATTGCCCAAGCAATTTATATAAAGGGTATGTATAGAAGCTGGACAGTGCAGAAAACCTCTACTCAATTCACTTTCTTCAATACAAATGTGTGATTATTCATATTGACTGTACAATGTGCAAAATAACGCGGTGATTCTGCTGATTTGTGCACTTACCCTTTTTATTTGCTCCAAAAAAATGGAGCTGTTGCCTAAAGCTATAATGTGAGTTATGTTTATTTTAGACCAACAAACTGCAATCTGCAGTTCTGAATAGCACTTGCTTCAAGCATTTTTCCAGAGGATCTTTTTATATGCCTAAAAATAAATGTATTTTAGTCGCTTATTGAAAGCTGTTTCATAAGTTAGATTTCAACAATTTATATTCTAGAATCAAGGTTTTTCAAAAGGATTTGAATTCAGATATTTCTGTTTTTAAAATGTGTTAAATGTATGCAAAGAAGTAGTTCCAGGTCAGTTCTCTTGTCCTCAGTGACAGTCCTGGTTTGACTGTCATACCGGGGCTAGGAAAGAAGAGCGGGGCACCCTTCTTGCACCTATGAATAAAAATGAAGCAGCTGCTTCAAGTGATGAGCTGGGGGAGGCAGCAATTTGGTGGGGATTGGCCACACCCACACCTTCCCACAGCCCAACCAGGTGCTCAATTTGCCAGCTTTACCACTACTGCAATCCTCTTCTTAGTTGTCCCAAGGAAGCCAGCCAAGAAGTGAGTTGCTGTGGCAGCAGTCACACCCAATCTCCCCCTTCTCCAGGACCACTGCAGCAATCCTCCTCTCACTCAACTTGCTCTCCTCCCACTGATGGAAAGTGAGCACAAGTGGGATCATGGTAGTGGTGCTGGAGGAGGAGGAGCTCTGCTGCCACTGCAATTTCCCTCCAGCTTGCAAGCTTGGAGAATGAGGCAAGTGAGAGGGATCATGGTGACAGCACTGTACTTTGCCCTTCAAGTCTCTTTTAAATTGGCCGAGTGGGAAGAGCCTGAGAAGAGAACAGAAAAGGAAGTCTCCGGCTGTGGTAGCATCTGGGGTACATGTGGATAAGTAGAGCCCTGCTGGGTCAGGCCAAAGGCCTATCTAGTCCTGCTTCCTGTATCTCACAGTGGTCCACCAGGTGCCTCAGGGAGCACACGAGACAACAAGATGCCTGCATCTTGTTGCCACTCTCTTGCACCTGGCATTGTGAAGTAAAGGTAAAGGTTTCCCCACAACTGAATGGTCTAGTCATGACCGACTGTAGGGGACAGTGCTCATCTCTGTTTCAAAGCCCGTAGAGCCGGCGTTTGTCCGAGGACAAGCTTCTGTGGTCATGTGGCTGGCATGACTATACGCCGTAGCACACGGAACGCTGTTACCTTCCCACCGAAGTGGTACCTATTTATTTGCTTGCATTTTTTACATGCTTTCGAACTGCTAGGTTGGCAGGAGCTGGGACAAGCAATAGGAGCTCACTCTGTTGCGCAGTCTAGAACTCCCAAACGTCCGGTTGGAAAGCCCAGCAGCAGTGGTTTAACCCGCTGCGCCCTCACGTCCCTAGGCATTGTGAAGTAGCAGAGTATATATATGTGGGCGGTACAGATCACATGTATGTTGCCAAACAGTTACAATAATTTTTCATAAATATACTTTCAGATTGCCGACTACACATCTGTCTATATTACCATGAAACTTTGGTTAAAGAAGTCACAACTTCAAGTCCTGAGGGCTGTAGGATATCTCACGGCCAAAGTTATGATGTCAGCGGGTTGGACCAAGTTCTCTTCCCTTACCCAGAAGATCACAGCCTGAGGAAAACAACTGAAAAATTACTAAGTCACTTGGAAAGGGGAGTAGTACTCTGGATGACCCCTGATGGACTCTATGCAAAGAGATTTTGTCAAAGCAGGATCTATTGGGATGGGCCTCTGGCGTTTTGCAGTGACAGACCTAACAAACTGGAAAGGGAGCAGACGTGCAAACTTTTTGATACTCAGCAATTTTTATCAGGTATTTTTTTCCCCCAACATGTTACAATTATAGGTTGGATGAGAGACTATATAAAGACTATATACAGTGTACTTAATTTTAGTCTTTGTTGGATCCTTTGGGGGATGTACACATACAAAAAGTGTATAGTGGGTGCGTGCATGCGTGTGTGCGTGTGCATGCTTGCACGTGCTATAGCTCCTTGCCCAGCATAGGCTTTTAGAGCATAACTGTATTGAGCATTCTCTGTGGGTTTTTCCCCCCCAGAACTGCAAGCATTTGCTCACCATGGGCGGCCATTGCCTAGATTTCAAATTATGCTATGTTTTGGAGAGGAGTTTCCAGATCCACAAAGGCAGAGGAAACAGATTACAGCCCATGTAAGTATGGACTATTTGGCTTATTTAGAATTTGATGCATAAGAAAATATGGAAGGAACATAGAAAAATGTTTCCTACGTAGACAAATGTGGGATAGCGGTGAATACCCATGGTGAATTAAGATATTGTAATCCAATACAGTATGGAAGTGAATTGTGATGTCTCATTTCCTTACCCAGTAATAAGCCTCTGTAGTATGAATGGGTCTACTTAGACCTGCACAAGTGAAATAGCTGGCACAGGTTCATGTGGACCTTCGCTGCAGGGTCAGGTCCAGGAAGGAGGCTAGGATTTGGTGGTCAACACTGCCACTGAACCCATCTGCTTCCTGGGGCCGATGTGCCCCATTGCCTCCCCATTCCGCCCTCCACCCACCCCTGTCATTGCCTCATTGGGGCCACTGTGCACAGCATGGCCTTTCCCTCAGCACACTGGCACATGCACTGTTGGAGTGTTTTTCACTACTGCCATAAGGCAGTTAACACTAGGGGAACACATAATCCATCAACATTAAAGCTTTTATCGGAATACTTCCAGGATCTCAGTTGACAAAATCACTCTGATACCTGTGATTATAAATGTGTAGCAGACTTCTGTACACATGTAACAGCTCAATCTTATGGGGCTGATCCGCTAGCAGAGACTGTCATACAGTGGTCATAAAAACTGCTCTGGCAGTGCATAAACCTGCATGCTGTTGGAACATTGCTGGGGAGGCTGCAGAGGTTCACTACACACTGGAGGACAATAGAGCATTCAATGACAGTAAGATGGTGGAATGGGGGAGGGTAGGAGGCTTGTCAGGAGATGGGAGGGGTGGCACCCAGCATGTTGACTTATGCTGGGTGCTATCTTCTTCCTTGCCTTTTGACATCCCCTCTTTCTCTCCTCGGGATATCTATTGAACTGTGCCGGTCCATTGGTAAGCAAGCGGTTTACAGGGCCGTAGGGTGAAATATGTTCCCTTACCTCCCCAAGCCTCCAGATGCGCCCTCCCTGCAGGATGCAGTGCAAGTCTTTTTGACGTGGCTGCATTAGTGTGGAGAAGGTTAGAATTGGATCCTTGGCATACTCAGCTTCTGTGGCCCGAAAGATCCTTGTGTTGCTTAAAAACCTGGAGTAAGACCATTTCAATAGATAAAATATTGATAGAAAAATGTTAGGAAAGACTACTTTCTATGTGAGTGTGGAACTTCTATTGCTTACATCTTCCTTTTTTGGCCCGTATGAACAAATTAGAGCATCTTGTAACGTGACCCATTATCTATTGTTCAGGTTGAACCACTGTTTGCAAGGCAGCTGTACTACTTTGCACAGCAAAACACTGGACCTTTTCTGAGAGGGTATGATATGCCAGAACAAATCACCGGGTCAGAGGATTATCACAGATCTATCCACCATTCTTCTGTTCAAGAATAAGCACATAAAGAATGAGGCCTGAAGAATCATTTTGAAAGTTATGCATGCATCAAGAATGAAGGATGTAAAAGATGCATTTGGATTTTCCTTAGGAAACAGACCAGCAACAACATTAAAGGAATCATTATGGGCAAGTCTAGAAGTGTAGTAAATGAACACGTGCTTTCCCTCCCCCTGCCAAAATCTTTTGGATTGCTGTATTTCAGATTCTGCTGCTGGGGTTGGGTGTGAAAACTGACAAAAGGTCCAATATGTTTACATGCTGTTAAATGAGAACAGTGGCTTATATACAACTTGAACTTATTTCAGACTCCTAGTTATTTATTTGATTAGAAATCTCAGGGCTGGAATTCATAGGCTGAAGCAGCAGCGTATCGTGATAGTGGCATTCAAAACTGTATATAATTGACAAATATGGAACTATTTTAAAGTTTTTATTGCTTATTTTTAAAAGTCTATATAGTGTTCAAAAATGTTGCGGTGTACAGTGTGTTTTTAAAAAAGTGTTATTGCAGACAGTTTTCTCAACATTAAAAAATGTATTGTGTTGCTGTTGCTGCTGTTGGGAAGAACAGACATGAGTAGCACATTCTACAGAGTCCATCAGTATTATTCCAAAAATAACATTATGCAGTATGATTCTACAATGTTAGAATGTAAAAATTCTACATTGCCTTATAACTACTTAATTCACGTTAAGCCCAATAAGCAATCAAAGCCTCTCCCTTACTGCTAGATATAGATATCTTAAAATTAACCAAAGACCAAAAGGCATACTTATACAGGGTTCAAGATACATTTGTGTATACGTTATATGCAGACAGATTCTCAACTCCCTTTCAGTTTCAGTCAAATTTTAACAATTTAATTTTAACAATTTAATTTGACCCATCTAAGCACTCAAGAACAATGTTCTGACTATATTCATAATTGAATTTACTGAGGTTGTAATTGTTTCCTTTTGGTGACAGTCGTGATGGAGATGGATCATTCAGACTTACTGTAATTGTTGCAGTCATTTGCAGGTGTTTCTATTTCCTGTTTTGATTTGTATTCCTTTCCTAAATTATAAATGTATTGTACTTGAATTTCTAAGCAGGGACAAATTGTATATTTTTATACAATTGGCAGTGGACTTATTCTTAAAAAAAAAATCAGAATTTATACATCTTAAAGATGCATACTTCCCTGGGATATAATATCCCTTTTCTTTTTTTCTTCCCACCAAGCTGGTTTATATGAATGTTCTTTCTCTGATGTATTTCTGATATACTTCTTCCTGACATATTCTTACAGGTGAAAAAATATTTGCTTTTCAGGCATGTACAGGTGCATTGCTAATTCATTCATTTTACTAACTTCTTTGTGGCATTTCTTGTGCTTACAGCTTTAATTTTCTTTTGTTTGGTTGTATCAGGTGATGTTATGTCAAAACAGTGTTATTCATCCCAAATATGAACCTTAGTAAACCAGCGTGTTCCTTTTAGTTCTTAATGGGTCTATGATTTGACTATAGCTCTTTCTCATACAAGGGACGTGGTTGCGCAGTGGGTTATACCTCTGCTGCTGGGCTTTCTGACCGGAAGGTTGGGAGTTCAAGACTGCGTGACTGAGTGAGCTCCCGTTGCTTGTCCCAGCTCCTGCCAACCTAGCAGTTCAAAAGCACCTAAATGCAAGTAGATAAATAGGGACCACTTCGGTGGGAAGGTAATGGCGTTCCATGCGCTACGGCGTAGAGTCAAGCCGGCCACATGACCACGGAAGCTTGTCCTCGGACAAAACACCGGCTCTACAGGCTTTAAAACGGAGATGAGCACCGCCCCCTACAGTCGGTCACGACTAGACCATTCGGTCGTGGGGAAACCTTTACCTTTACCTTTTCTCATATAGGGCAGAGTTTGGGAGATTATGTAAGTGGCACACTGGTTCTAAATACATCATTTGAGTGGTAGCTCCATTGATTTCCATGCGAAAAAGGAAATTCACAAAGCAGCTTATATAACAAAAGTAAATGAATAAATGATTCCCAGTCCTGAAAGGGCTCACAATCTAAAACGATGCAGAAGAAATGCCAGCATATAGCCACTAGAAGAGAGACTGTTCTGGGGTGAAGATGGACAGTTGCTCTCCCCTTGTTAAACAGAAGAGAGCCACCACTTTAAAAGTGGTGCCACCACTCTTTGCCTAGTTAGCAGGATTGCAATGTATTTCCAAATGGTATCTTCAGCATTGGGTGCAAGATGAATAGCACCCTAGCTGGGAATTTTGGAATATCTGTTCTGGACCAGGTTAGGTCTGCAATCCTATCCACGTTTACCTGGGAGTAAGTTCCATTGAAATAAATGAGATTGACATCTGAGTAGATATGCAGAGGCTTGTGCCGTAATTCACGCAACACAGTATTTCATAGTCAAATCCACATTTTTGAGTATTATTTTATTATATAGTTCAGTGGTGTCATCTAAATGATTTAAGAACAGTACTCACTTTTGATTGGCACGTGTCGGGACCTGCCCACCGGAAGTGACATAATAAGCCGGAAGTGATGTCGTGGCAGGACGTGACATGAAAAAAGCCCTTTTTGAGGCCTCATTTTAAACTGACCCAACAGTTGCAACAGTATTCCACAGCACCCTCAGAACATGTTAAGGAGGCCTGGCATCATGTTAAAGTGACCCAAAAGTTCCAAAACCGCAGAGCAGCTCATTTTTCAGAGGCAAGGCAAGGCTCCGCTCGCTGCCTGGCTCTGAGAACATGCAGGAAACTCAAAATTGCAGGAAATTCAAACATTGCAGGGGGCGGAGTCGACGAGTGGGCGGGCGAATGGGCGGGGCCGGCCATAATCCTAGAAACCGGTACTTGCGTACCCCCTGCATGACATCACTGATATAGTTGTAGTCAAAATGGAACACTTTTAGCAGTTTTGTTTTGCAAACAGGGCACTAAACAGATGCTTAAGTCACTTAATGTTCAGGCTGCTCTTTATAAAGGAAGATAGCCCATCTGAAGTAGGAAATTAGGGGCAAGAGACAGACTACTGACTCAGTGTTCACTAACGAATACATCTGTCAAATGGATTCCAAAGGGAATGAGAAGCAACCTTGAGTGACCTGTATGAGAAAAAAGAGCAGCAAGCTGATTTTTAAGGTACATCTACAAGCAGCCCCAATGTACACTATAGGCAGCTAAGAGATTAAGGGCACAATCCTAAACTACATTAGGCCGTAGTTTAAACCAATGAAATTTGGCCAGCACAAGGGACACTGTAAAGTATGTTTGGTCCATTCTCGGAGTCAGAGAGGCCAGCACACAGATGTGCGCCATCCTCCCCTCTCCGAGAGTAGTACAAACACGCTTTATGGTGGCCCTTGTGCTGGCCAAACTTTGCTGGTTTAGTTTATGCCAGCCTAACTCCAGTTTAGGATTGCGCTCTAAAAGGAATCTTTCTGTGAATATCTAAGAAGTGTTGATACAGGTTTTCTGTGGACTTTGTATTGCTAACTGAGGGTCAAATTAGAGATTGGGTCAAATGACATGATTAACACTGTTTATTCTTCTTCATTGTAACTAGCCACCGAGGATCCCAATTCAGACTGGAACTGTACCTTATGTGTCCCATAGAAATGTTTGTAACAAAACCTGTGTTTTAATAAAATGAAATGCTGACATGGAATATTAAGAATTTGAGCTGTGTATGTGGGGGGAAGAGCTGCTGAACTCTTTTCCTGCTGGCCATTTTCCAATCCATCATTCTTGAAGCTACTCCCAGTGTGAAACCCTGTGGGAAGGAAAGCATCTGAGAAGATCTTCCCTCCCCTTAACACAATCAAGGTTATAGTCTCCAGAGGTGATTTTTATTTTTGAAAAACGCTGGTGTGAGATGTAACATCTTTGCCCTTAAAGATAAGCTTCAGTTTCACCTACTGACAGTGCAATCCTAAACTGCGCTGGAGCAGGCTGGCCTGTGGGCCTGCGCTGCCTCCTATGCTGCTTGGGAGATCTGAGGAGCCTCCCAGGCTCAAGGGCACATTCATGCCCTTGCAGGGAAGGTACCAGCCTCTCCTGTTGGCTCCTCAGATCTGCGCCCCTAAAATCTCCCCGGGCCAGCCTGCCTACCTGCCGGCCCGCCCAGAACTGCCCCTGCACCAGCTGAGTTAACGCCCGTCTGGGAGCCTTAGCGCCAACACAGGGATGCCAGTCGGCGCCCCCACGTCAGTGCTAATGACATCGTGTTGACGCAACCTACATTGCATCCACACGGCGGGGTGCTTGGGATTGCGCCCTGAAGTGCATGGGACTTCCTAAAACACTGTTTAAATTAGGCAGGATAATGCTCTATCGATTTAGCAAAATAAGCATGTTCTTAAGGCATCAAGGGAAGGGGGGCACCACAGAGTTAACATTTTATTTTATGGTTAGTATTGTTTATATTATGAACTACATATATATGGGAGCACCATATTCTTTTCAGTGCTTAGGGCCTCCAAAGATCTTAATCAGCCCCTGTGCTCTATATATCGTTTTGAGGTGCACAGGACCAACACAACATTTCTAAGCTCATTTGATGCCTTTTGATGCAGAATCCATAAAAGTAACAATACACAATGATTCAAGAGCCATTCGTTTGTAGAAAAGATTCCAAACTGCTGAATGACCGTATAACTATTTTAAGGCCCTTTCTCTTTGTAAACGTATGCTATATGCATTGTTCTTTTCTTGCTGTTGCGATATGATATTTTAGTCAGAGATGTCTAGTTAAGCTATAGAAAATGTGGCAACTTTTAAAAGGGGTTCTCCTATCTAAATTAGCAATAGCTAATTGGCAGCATATGGGGTCAGTGCTCAGAAAACATGAACAAAACATGTCAAAACACCACGGTCTCAGAAGGCAGTAAACATATACAGTATGTTTTTATCTGGAAATACTTGAACAATGGAGGACAAGGATAGGTTTCACTGTTTTTCCCCACCCTTAATTCTTTTGCTTGCCTGCAATCCATAGCATTTGACCCCGTAACAGTAATAAAAGTTTTCATCTTGAGGATATCTTGTAAATGGCAGACCAATTGTAGTTACCTTTATTTGGCAAGTTGCAGAAGACAAATTTGCTCTGTAAATGTGCATCTCATTTTGTGTAATTGCGTCACTGAACTGAGGGCGCAATCCTAAACTGAGTTAGGCTGGCATAAGATAAGCCAGCAAAGTTTGGTCAGCACAAGGGACACTGTAAAGTATGTTTGGACCACTCTTGGAGTCAGACAGGCCAGCACATAGAAGTGAGCCATCCTCCCTGACTCAGAGGGTGGTCCAAATATGCTTTATGATGGCTCTTGTGTTGGCCAATCTTTGCTGGTTTAGTTTATGCTGGCCTAACTCGAGTTTAGGATTGCATTCTGAGTTGTGAATGAGTGAGGACATAATCTAGCCACAGTTAAACTCCTTTAGTGTCCATCTTCTTCAGTGAGGAAACATTAACAGGATGAAAATGCTCTTAATGTGGCCTGGATCATGCCCTGTGAGTGTGATTGCATGTTGTTGGTGCTGCAAATAAGATGTTCACTTGGGCTGTGGCCAGTTTGCCAAGGAGTTTAAATGCTTTGTTTGAAAACTGCTTCACAGGTTACAAAATTCCTGCAAGCCAAGGGTGATGGAGCTTTGTATAGTCTATTCTGCACCAAATGTCAGTAAATAGTGCTATAAGTCGTGGCAGAAAAGTTTGGTATGCCTCCATTGTTGTGTAGTAGTAAAAGATGCAGAGAAATTCAAATAGAAAGCAGAGCCTTGAGGAGATGGACTATTGAACAGGGTGTTTATTAATGTACAGAATCAATGTCTACAACCTTTGACAAGCTGATATTCAGAAACAACAGGATCAGTGTACTGACTACTCTGACCATTATGATTATACGAACAACTTTCTTGGTTGTGCTGATGGTTAAGCCACCAGCAAGTGAAAATAAAGCTAAAAATGTTTCTTTCCAAAAGGTGAAAATAAACAACAATATAAATGTACCATAAGTTGTAAATTGTTTTTTTAAAACTAGATTCATTGTTCTATTGTTTGAAGCATAATATTAATAAAGTGGTGAATTTTTATTTGTCTTTTCCCCAGCTTACTTTCAAATACAATCATGACCCAAAAAAGTCTGAATAACTTCCTGCTTCTGTTTCAGTTCTGCTTAGATCTTCTGAGGTCTATTTTTATTTCCCATATTGATTGGTATGTTATTTTACTATTAAAATTATGCAACTCACATTTAAAGGAGTTTTCAGATGAAGTGTGGCAGTGAGCATGTTCGTTTCAAACATGATACAACATATACAAACTAAAAAAATGTAGTTAAAAGTCCTTCACATTTCACAAATACGTTGCATTCAATACTAACCATCTGTGGGAGTTTGTGATGTGAAACTTTGGAAACAATCCAGTCAAAGTTAAGCATTTTTATTTCTCTGAGGGAGCATGTGCTTAGTTCTACCATTGAAGTCTGTGTGCTTCGTTTGGCTGCATTTTGCTCTAACATTAATGTGGAGGGGCATTGGGTTAATCAGGTAGTAACCTATATTTTAAACTTGGAACAGAGGACTCATTTGGCCTCTCGCATGGGTAAAAGAAATATGTTGTTGACAGCATTTATCACTGGCATGGAGGTGGGGAAACACCATTATGTCTCATTAATCAGCTTTCAGGAAAAAGAAAACCACTAGCCTACAGCTTCCTAGCTAGAACAACAGCCTGTAGATACCGTAAATATGTGTTTCCTTTTATACTAGAGGCAAATCAGCTCCGTTTATTTATCTGAGCAAAGATTTCTCTGGCTGCTCAGAGCAAACCTCTCTCTGCCAAGCAAATTACTTTGCCTATATCCTATGCAGTAGTAATGTATTATCAGCCTAGATAATAAGTCATAGATGAGAACTTCAGGATTTTAACTAAAGTGTGCACAATTCTGCAGAAGTGATTTTATTCCTGATTTCATCCTAAATTCACAGAAACCAAGATTAGGGGTTAAACCTAAATTCATCATTATTACGTCAGTTTATATTTCCCCTTTTCATGCTTCATTGAGAGCTAGATCACACATCACAAATTTCCCCACCCACAGAGAGTCCCGTGGAGCCTAGGAAAACAGTAAAAAGAAACTTTAAAATCACAGCGTGTATCTAAGTGCAGCAATTATTCAATGAGCATGGCTGTAGAGACCCCAAAAAAGGGGTGGCCAGTCAAAGGTCTGTTAGGAAGTGCTTACAACATTGGCAAACAATGTAAAGACTTGTTGGATGAATTATGTTGGCCATTCTATCCGGTAGCAGTCCAGCAGGGATTCACAAACTCCAAAACCGTGTGGGCTTTTGACCCCATATTGAAAAAATTTGAAGCTGGATTATTAAACTCCATGGACTTTAGTGGGGGTGAAAGAAAATGTAGATGAAAAAATAGTGCCTTCCTCCCCCGGATCTGCTTTCTAAAACGGGTAGGAGAAACTCTCCAGCTTCTCCAATTCTTATTTCTTTCTGTTAGAGACAATTTAAGAATGCCTCACTCAACATGAGCATGTGCACACACGCACTGGGCTCAGGTACGTTGTGAGGAATGGGGCAACCACTGATGGGCCAGAATCCACCAGGACTTATAGCACAATCCGGCCCCCCTTCTGCATGGCTGGAGCTCATGCTCCACCGGTTCAGACTTCCGCAAATGTGCCATAAAACATGTTGCGACTGCACAGTTTCTAGACCCGCTGGCAGAAAGGCTTGCCTTGCCCTTCCAGGGACAAGCGCATCCAATGCCAGAACAGGTAAGTTCCTGCTGGGCAATGTAGGGGTGGGGAAGAGCAGGGAGTGGTGGAATGTGGTGGGAAGGGGGCAGGATCAGCACCTCATTCTGTACGCTTTCTCAGGCTTGATCCGCTGACGTGGCTTAATTCAGACTTCTGCCGGCGATGTCACCGGCATGGATACAAGTAGGCCTGTTGCACAGGCTGGGGCTTTCCCTAGGGCAAGGGAACAAACGTCCATTTGCCTTGAGGAGACCCCCCACCCCAGTGTGGAAAATTCCCCCACAGGATGCAGCACGTGTTGGTGCCGCTACATCAGCATGGGGGAATTTGTGCTGGATTTGTCTGCCCAACTGCTTTTCGACACTCTAACTTGGGGCAGAATCCTCAAGTTAAATACTTGATGCTGCATTGAGTCCCTACATGAGCCTCCCCACTTCCCAACCCAGTGACACCTAATGCTGTCTTGGGTCTACTGTGTCTGTATAACTGCAAAAAACAAACAAACAAACAAACAAAAACCCTGCTGACCATCCTCATCACATGGTTCCTTCAACAGCAGCAGTGCAGGGCTTCTGATTTGATTGGGACCGTACATGGGGAGAAGCAGGTGAAATGTTGCAAAACTGCTGCGGGAGAAAAGAGGTTGCCGCTCCCACCAAAGACCTGGGTGTTGCCTACACCCTGCCGAACCTTTTGCCCCTTAGGAACCTCTCCCATTAGGGGGCCATTAAGCCATCATGTCCTCCTGGAAGGCCACACCATAATTCAATCAAGTCCAGGAAACTCCTGGCATTGGAAACACCCAGGAAGTGTTTCCTGCCAACATATTTCCGTAAACCACACACTATAGGCCAAAGAGTTGCATGTGGCTTGCTAGCTCTGTACACCCCTGCTGTAATAAAAACTCTCTCCTGGCAGTGCACAGGGATAGTTCAAAAAGAAAGAAAGGGTACAGGGATTGCACACTGAGATCTGAATAGCGCTACAGGACACCTGTTTCTCAAGTTCTGAGGCTATAGTGCAACATTTTCTTGCAGGTCACGCTTGCAAAGGTTATGCTATCTAGGCAGGCGGTACTGGGAGGTAGCGCCAAGCGGAGTTTGCCCCAGCTAGCCAAGGATGAGTTTTCCCAGTCGCACCTCTCCCTCAGATGCAACCAGGGCAGGTCACCTGCCACAGGTGGAAAGCATTTGTTGAAGTCCGTCACCAAGAAAGGCAGGCTATACACATCATTGGTATATGTACCGTGCTGAGGATTGTTTACATTTTCCTTGGAATAAGCTCCATTGAACACAGTGGAACTTACTTCTGAGAAAACATACACAAGTGTGCACTCTACATGAATACACGCGGGTGAAGAATATAAAGCAGCCTCGATTTAAAAAAACACGACCCAACACAGCTGAAACGACCAATTCCTTCCCCACTCCCCTCCTAGGCACTCAGAAATTCAAGCCTGTGAAAAGGGAATTTTGGATCCAACAGGAACAGCATGAACGTTTGTGGCAGTCCTGTTAAAGATATGTTTCTTTTTCCTATGTTGGTATTTGGCTTGATTCTGTGGCTTCAGTCTTCTGGACTGATTTATTCTGCAAGTATACCTTCTTGCAGTATACTTGCTCTTTGATGTTGGTGCTCCGTGGGCTGGTTTGTGTAGGCAGTGCTAGGAAGATTGCCCAGGTCTTTTATTGAGATGGCTGGCTTACCTGGCCATTTCAACTTCAGGATGCAGTGCAACTGCTGAGAAAGGCATGACATTTTTAAACATGACATTTTAGGGGACTGATGTAGGACTTCCCTCTCCAATTGAGCTGAAATCACAATGCGCATTGCATTTCATCTCTTCTCATCACCCTGTACCAGGAAATGTTAAATTGGTTTCATTTATCAGTGGTCTGATAGATTACATTTCCTGGTGGCATAGATCATGCTGGAAACTGTTTTTACGCTTAAAAAAGGTAACATTGGTCAAAGACAGTAGGAAAAAATCTCTTGTTAGTTCCCTTCTTCTCTACCTCCAATTTCCTACGGTAATAGAGAAGAGACTTGAGGAGCGACCGTGTTCTCATAATCCTTTACCACCAATTTCACATTTTTAAAATTAAACCAGCACTGTCATAGTTTCCAGCACAGTCTATGCCTCAAGGAAAGGGAGGCATCACGAGAGCACTGAGAAATGAAACCTCTGAGATTTGTCCTGGAGATGGGGCTTGAGAAGAGATGAAACAAAACTCTACCCACAGTTGACAGACAGTGACTGGCATTTGTTATTGTTCAGTTGCTAAGTCGTGTCTGACTCTTTGCAACCCCATGGACCACAGCAAACCAGGCCTCCCTGTCCTCCACTAGCTTCCGGAGTTCACCCAACTTCGTGTTCATTGCTTTGGTGACACTATCTAACCATCTCATCCTCTGCTGCCCCCTTCTCCTTTTGCCTTCGATCTTTCCCAGCATTAAGGTCTTTTCTAAAGAGTCCTTTCTTCTCATGAGGGGACCAAAATATTTGCGCTTCAGTATTTGTCCTTCCAAGGAGCAATCGGGCTTGACTTCCTGTAGGATTACCTGATTTGATTTCCTTGCCGTCCAGGGGACTCTCAAGAGTCTTCTCCAACACCATAATTCAAAAGCATCATTCTTCATGACTGACATAGTGCTGGTGAAACCAGTTTTGTTGGATGACAGATCTGGCTTATTGATTCTTTGAGTTCTGTGGTTTTGATTGAAGATGTGAACAGGACACCAGAAGATCTTTCATTTGAAGGCTGTGGCCAAGCCGATTTACCTAGAGGTGCTGCTAGCTGTGCTTAGGGATGCTTAGGGACGCCAACATCATCTGACATTACCAGGATTACAGGAAGATAAAGATCAATACACTTATGAAAACTGCTTTTCTTTGTAAAGAAAGACCTGTAGATAAAACAACTTGACCAATCATCATAAAAACGGCCCTAATGGATCAGGTCATAGGCCCATCTAGTCCAGGTTTCTGTACCTCACAGTGGCCCCCAGAAGCCTCAGATTGCCCACAAGAAGAAAAGCACAATATAAATTCTGTTATTACATGCTCCAGTTGAGTTTATATCTATTACTATTAGTAACGGAAGGATTATACCATGTCCATACACTGGTGTTTTCCAATGTGTGGCATCCAAATGGAGATGCAACATTAATCATGGGCTATCCCAAAATATCTGAACATAGCATGCTACTTTTCTTATATCATGACATCACAATGCTGTACATTTCCTATATATAGGTTGGGAGGGGAAGTTTTCCGTTGAACTAAATGAAACTTGAGCAGCATCAGAAGTTGTAGCCGGACCTCTTTTTCACTGGGAAATGAATAACTGCCCTCATCTAGCAGAGCCCTGCCAGTTAGGTGACGTGAACTTCATCACTCATCGTGGTTACAGCACGTTCCCACCATGTTACTATGTTCAACAACGAATCGTGAATACTACTATTACTCACTGTGACTTGGTGCTGTCTGAGGTTTGGTTGCAGCGCCTGACTCTTTGGTGGGAAATGGGTGTTTGCTTCGGCACTCAAGTAGCCATGGCGTGATTTATGACCAACTGAAGCAATGGGGAATGAAATGCATGTCTCAAAGAGTGCATGTGGTCACTGGAGCAAGGGAAAGCAAACACTTGCAACAATCACTTGTAGATTCTGAAACACTCATAATTGTCGAAATCTGATGGGACTCAAGATCTTGGATCTTGTTTGAATGCCCCTTGCCCATACATAGGAAAACAGCATGTTGGGCTGAAATCTTGTTGCACTTGACCCGTGAAGAGGTTTGGCGGATACCATGCTGTGACTTATTTGCAAGGCGCTACACCAGGGGTCTCCAAACCCCGGCTTGGGGGCCAGATGTGGCCCTTGGAGAGCCTCTATTTGGCCTACAACAAGCCTCTGGTCCCCTATGAGTCTTTGGCCCTCCTGACCTTGCTGGCACAGGCCACATCCTCCAAGCTGTGCTCTGGTTGTGTGCAGAGGGTGGTGTGTGTTGGTGCTTGGAGGAATCCTGGATCTTTGAGCCCATTCTTTCGTCTTTCTAAGTTCTGTTGCTAATGTATTTATTTTAATTTTATACTTATATTTTTCTGGCCCTCCACACCGTGCCACATATTTGATGCGGCCCTCTATTTGGAGATCCCTGCGCTACACCGGGGAAATAAAATTTCTCACCTCCATCAAGACTTGGATGCCACATTGTCAATGCCCGAGATCTGGACTAGAATTACTTTAACTAACCGAGAGTAGCAGCTAGTCATTGGTCAAAATGAAGTTACTAGTTTAATGAAAAGACAGGTGTTCTTGGAGGCATCTGATAAACCACTGAAATAAGTCTCCTTGCCAAACCCACATCTCTGTTTCACCCCTGTAAGAAGAAAGGACTAACACTTTCCCTTCCTAGTTTTCAGTGATGTGCTGTAAGTTGCAAAACTAACAGCCCGATCCTAATTAAATTCCCCTGTGCCTATGGTTCCAAAACTGTGGGTCAGGACCCACCAGTGGTTCATGGGTCAATTTCAGGTGGGTTGCAAAGCACCTAGAATAGTCATATTGAAAACATGGGAAGATGAGATGCTGGAAAGGGGGAGGGTGTGTCGTCTTTTTGCTTGTGCCAAGATTGCAAAGAGGCATTTTTTCTTTCTGATTCATTTTGCTGTTGGAAAATTGCTGAAAAAAACCAACTTATATTGATGCATTTTCAGGAGAGCAGCAGGCTCTGTCATCACAACGATGGCAGTTCTGACCAGGACATCACTTCTGGTGGGTCCCGGACAGACTGTCATTCTAAAAGGTGACTCCCAGTGCTAAAACATTTGAGAACCACTGCCCTGCACCAATGCAGTGGCAGTGGCACACATGTGGGCTACACTGCATTCCATGGAGACATTTCAGCTCCTGGAGGTCTCCTCAGGGTAAGGAGACATTTGTTTCCATGCCCAGAGAAAAGCCCTAAGCGACTGCTATGGATCAACCCGGACCAGTGCCAGCAATATCGCTGGCAGACGTCTGCATTGAGTCAGTGGATCAGACCTAGGAGGAGGATAGGATCATACGGTGCATACCGGCAGGGGAGGCTGAGAACCCTGAATAGTGAGGATGAAGGAAGCAAGGCAGCCAGCACACAAGGCGGGGGGCAGATCCATCACCTGAAGCAACAGGCTCAATTCAGCTCATGATGGAGCCAGCCCTGACTCCCAGCACAAGTCTCTGATACCTCAAATACTTAGATGGCTCCCTGTGAAGAATGTCCTGGCTTCCTGGGCCACTCAGTGCTGAAAGTTGGCATGGGAATATCAAGCTTGCTGGCTTCCATCGCTACATGGAAAGGGTCTCACTGGTGGAGATGCAAACAAGCAAACCTTTAATGCTACAGCCCAAGGAACGATAGTCATCAATGTTCTTGTGTTTCAGACCCCTTGTCAGAAGACATTGGCTCTTTGGTCCTTTGCATGCCTTTCAAATGTACTGGAAGTGTCCGCCTCAATTCTTTCACATAAAGAGCTTTCCTGGAAACACCGACCTTTTATTCTGAGCTAGCATTCATAGAAGTGGTATGAGAATGCGTCTTATCTGTGTAGCCTTGAGAGTAGATAGGGACAACTCAATGGTCAAAGGGTATGAGAGTTTGCTAACCATGAAAAAGACACTCCACTGCCTTGGGGAGCTCTTTTCAGGTCTTGTACTCCGTAACCTCTTACTTTCAATATACCTTACGGGAGAAAATGGTGATAATGAAAGAAAAACACATAACACCGCTTTCTGCACTTCTCATTTTTGTCACAAACCCCCCCCCCCCTGCAAAAATGAAACATTTTTATTTGGTTTTTATTCATTACTTAATGGAGGGGATGCAGGGGTGATGACCATGGCTTCACAGGCCGAGGTTATGCCACCTGTATCACCTACCTGGCACACTTTTAAAGTGATTATAACTGATAATTAAAATGGAAATTTTGAATAAAAACACCTAACACCACTTTTTACACTTCTACCTTTGGAAAACACCAAAATCCACACACAAAAAACCCTAACCAAAACCAAACCCCACCGTTTTTTTCTCAGCTATGATCTTCACCAAAATTTCTGTCAGGTCTAGCCCCATGCACCCCACCAGCCAGAATCGAGTCTTGCCACTACCTCTGTTTTTTTTTTTTACCTCAAGTAGCCATTTCAAGAATGCAAGTCTTCTAAAGAGTTATTCCCAGTGGTGGGATTCAGGGGGTTTGCCCAGGTTCTATAGAACCGGTTGTTAAATGGCCGGGCCCCGCCCACTCGCTTACCTCGACTGGCTTCGGTTTTTTTTTTGCTCCGGCTATGACATCATAGAACCGGTTGTTAATTTATTTGCATCCCATCACTGGTTATTCCCTGTAGTTTGCCTAAGGCTGGCCTTAAGCCAATGTCACCAATGTCATCACATTGGGCCCCACACTTTGGGGGCCTCCCATCAGCGCAGTGAGTATATCCCTTGCTGCTGCAGTTAGAATCTCTATAGGTTTTAGGTCAGTGGGGCAAGTAGAGCAGCTTTACCTTGGGCCCTCCCACATGACCCTACCCCTGAACCGCCCAAAATGGGCTTCCTGGAAGCAGTTGATGGTGATGGCATCATGTCACCACCAACTGCTTCCAGGTGCTGTGCACGGCCCCACAAGCGCTTTTCTGGGTGAGTGGAGGGGCCCACAGGGAGGGTGAGGGCAATGGGAATATCCCACATTGGGCCCCACTGCTCCTAGAGCCAGCCATGGGTTTGCCTTGAGGGTGAGGTGAATCCCCACTGAAGAAGAAAAACAATCCAATATGCAGCAAGTTTAGTTATTTATATATTTATATATACCTCCACTTTTCCAGAGCAAAAATTACCCACAAAACTGTTTCCAACTTACAAATATGACACAAAGCCAGAGTTAAAAACAGGCAGGACACCCACCCATGGAGACCAGCAGTGTAACAACCAGCTGCATAAGCTGGAACCAAACAAATGTCGGCACAAAATATGAAGTTGAAAGCCATGTGGAATGAGGAATTGCTTAATGGCAGACAACATGAAGATCTGAGAGTCCGCAACATGAAGAAGGAATTTCACAATGGAGGCCCCACCACAGAAAAGCCCCTGGCTGCTCACTGCTAAATGCATTTCTATGGAGGGCAGCAGGCCTTGAGAAAACGACTTTAGTACTTGGGTATGTTCATATGAGTGCAGGCTGTTTTTCAGTTTACTTGGCCCCAGACTGGACTTTAAAGAGGACTTTAAAGCCAATAAGGAGCCCTTTGAAGTGGACCAGGCAATGAACTGGTGGTAGCCAATGCAGTGGGTACAAAATGGTGTGATCTACTATGCCCAAGCGCCATGCATCTGTTGGTTACTGAGCTGCTGCATTTGGCACCTGCTGGATTTTCATGGGCAGTCCCACACAGAGTATACACTAGATTAGTCTAGACCAGGGACAATCCAACTGGATCCATGGCAGTTGCGCGCCCCCCCCCAAAAAAAACCCCTCAGGAGTAAGCAAACAGACGTGCAGCCACACACCTCAGTGCTCCCATGCAGTCCTTCTCAACCAAACAGGAAGTGTGGGCCATACTCCTTACATGGGGTCCAGTAAGGTAAGTAGCAGCTTCCCTATCCCCTCAATTCATTTGTTCTTGTTTGGGCCATTTACATCGAAATGCACAAGGAAGGCGTGAGGTGAGAGCTTGCTGTCCAAGTGGGCAGGGGTGGTTTGCTTCCTTATCCATTCGCCCCGCCCTTTCTTCATGCAGCCCTTTTCAACTTAAAGAGACCATGCAAAAGAGGACTGAGGTGAGTGGGAAGGGAAAAAGATCATCTGCTTCCTGTTAGCTTTTAGAAGGGGATCGAGGTGTCTCTGTTTGTGGTGGACTGGAAGAAGGTCCATTTGCTAGACTTGGGATGAAGGGAACCCCCAAACCTGCTGGTCTCCTGCCACCCTCCCCTGGCTGTCATGGATGGACTGGCCCTGGTTGGAATGAAACCAGCGCATGGATGACTGAAGCTAGATTCAGCTCCCCTAGATAGGGCTGCAGCTGTTTTGGTGAATCAGTGAATTGGTGGTTTTGTGAATCACTCCTGGCAATCACTATCACCTGGACAGCCAAGGTCCACACAAGAGCCAGGGGCACCCCTCCTAAAGCTAGGAGCCAGGCAAGGCAGCCTTCTGGTCTCTGACTACGTACCACCAGAGACTTTGGGCTTTCTCTGGAATTGCCTCCTTCAGGAACTTTTGATCACTATTGGCTGCCAAACACCACACCTTTTCTTTCATTTGGGGGGGGGAACCTAAGGAGTCATTCAGCAACTATTACTCATTTTTGAAGTTCAGGTAAAAGTCAAATGGTTCTCTTAATCTCTCTGCAAACATATTAATTAGTGGCCATAGAAGTATACATTCATTTTCTGAGGAAAAAATGAAGCATTGGGGGGGGGCACTTTCATTTGGTACTTTGGATTCAAAGAACGGCCAAGCAAATATTTGTCGGCTTAATTTGATATATTCGTCGGCTTAATTTGGAGCTCATTCAGAGCTCTCACTAGATTGCTGTTTGTCCCCTGCCAGGCATTTTCAATCATCTGATCAAGGCTCTTCATCTCCCATTGATTTCAATGGATGAAAATTTCGGCATTGAAATCAATGGGAGACAAAGGTGTCACACTTCCTGGAAAATGTCATGCCAATGGACTTAAAAACTCCCGTTGGGTATGGAGTTAAGAGGTTAAAAGAGGTTATGGGCTGCAGCAGAGTAGCCGGCTCTCCCACTGAAAGCAGCAGAAAATGAAAATGAATGGAAACAGAAACCACTGAAATGACTTCACTTGGCCCTCCTTCTCTGCGGTTCTGCGTTTGCAGATTTGACTAAGTGCGGGTGCCAACCCCACAGCTGGAGGACCTGAGAGGACCTCTGGACGTGACCCCAAAGTCCCTTCCATTTGCGTCCAGGAGGTCTTCTGAGGCACAAGGAGGCTACCTGTGACCTCTCTGCATTTCAGAAGGCCCGCTGGCCTGGAAGGCTAAAGGTAAAGGTTTCCCCATGACCGATTGGTCTAGTCGTGACCGACTGTAGGGGGCGGTGCTCATCTCCGTTTCAAAGCCTGTAGAGCCGGCGTTTTTGTCTGAGGACATGCTTCCGTGGTCATGTGGCTGGCACCTTCCCACCAAAGTGGTCCCTATTTATCTACTTGCATTTTAGGTGCTTTCGAACTGCTAGGTTGGCAGGAGCTGGGACAAGCAACGGGAGCTCACTCCATCACGCAGTCTCGAACTCCCAACCTTGCGGTCGAAAGCCCAGCAACAGCGGATTAACTTGCTGCGCCACCACGTCCCCTAGTTTGTCCCCTGGAAGGCTAGTTTGTCAAAAAACCACAAATGCCCTTTGGAAGGCTCTGGCAGACCTTCTGAGGCATGGGAAGGTTGCACATGGCCTCCCCCACACCAGAGGACATCAGACGTGACAGGAAGGCACTTCCAGTTTTTCTTGCCAGGCCTCTCTGTGGATTTAATTATCTGAGAAATCAGTATCTCTGGCAGGTCCTGAACAGATCCGCCACAGATACCAAAGTGGCCACTGTAAAAGGTTCTGGCTTTGTTTTTTTAAATTGCATGCTCTTGCTTTACATTACACAAGTTCTGAACCAGTTCATCCTCATACCCAGTGCCAAGGTACCGTAGGAATTTTCATTTACCTGGTGTGTGCGAAATCCCCCCCCCCAAACTCTAGGATAATTCCTAGAATTCACTAGAATGAAAGAGATGTGCCGTGATAATGAAGCTGATATAAGCACACAGTATGGACATGCACATGTCCCTGGAAAATTGTCTTAAAAATTAGCACCCATTAAAAATGGATGTTGTATTTATCTGGGTCCAGTTAACACCTAAGCTTAACCAAGGTTAACCAAGGTTAACCCCGTTAACACCAAGGTCCAGCTTGTGCCTAAGGCGCACCACTGACACTACCATTTTCTTCTGTGGTTTTTAAGAGGGAGGAGCATGCAAGGCAGCCTGATACAGAGGAGGTTTCAATGGGTGTGTACAGTAGAAGTAAGGATTTTTGACGCATGCTACTAGGCATCTGGGGCAAGAAAATCTGCACCTGCTGAAATGCAGCCTTCTGTACACTTATTCAAGATACAGCAGCCCTATTACATTCTTGTATCAATCTTCTAGAGATGGAGAATGGAATAGGAAGACATCAATAGCAAACACATTTGGAACAGACCAACAGCAAGTATTTTGAAGTGGGAGGGTGTCTAATGCGGCAGAAAATAACTACAGAACAGCCAAAATGTAACAGCACTCCAATGCCTACATTGATTTGTTTGCATTACCTCTTCATCAGAACCAGTGAATTACAGCCTACAGGCATACCCTTCTCTCTCTACAAGGAAAAGGACTACTAGAGTCATCCGTTCTGAAATGAAAGCTGATGCTCAGAAAGCCCGCCCCATGATGGCTACCATGACAACTGTGCATGACAACAGTAGTGTTGCATGATAGGATGAAGTGGGTAGATCCTTCTGGTGAAGTGACTGAAATCTAGGAAGCAGAAGGCCAGGTGGTTCTATGGATGCGCTTGTTTAGAGAGAAATGTTTTAACAAAGAAAACATACAGCAGAGCAAATAAAGCCTTGGTCAACTAACAAGGCCTTCTGTCACTTTCAAGAAGCAACGTTCAGGACCAATAACCGTTTTGCTCATCAGTTCTAATTCAATGGGCCAGTGACTACTCTCCCGATGTCACAAACGGGAAACCTCCAAGCTGAGAACCTGTCTCCTCAATCTAGGGAGAGCCTGTGCAGATCCTGCTTTAGGGCAGAAGATGTACTTAATAACCCACCCACCCTTCCAGCACAGTGATTCATAATGTTTGCCAAGATGAGTAAAAATGGGGTTCTTTTTTGTCTTTCAAATCCCTTCAAAAACATCATTGTGCTATTTCCCACAACATGGCCAGAAATTATTCCAGTAACTGAGACATTTTTATAATCCTACACGTTGAGTAGTATCACAGAACACACCTATCCAGCAATGTGACTGTTGAAGCCAGAGTGCTTCGGCAGCAAAACAATCTTCCAAATTAAGCCTCGATTTGGGTATCTTTATGAAACCCCAAGTATGAACTGTGGAGAAATAACAGAGACAGCCTTGCAAGTAGTCAGCTGATACTGGGAACGTACCAACTTCACGGCTATATCATAAGAATAGAGAGCTTCTGGGTTGTTACTGCCAACATCCAATGGCACGTTTGCAGACATTTTTGACAAAGGAGTGGGTATGGTTGCTAATTCTCTATGGTTGGATCCCACACTGCTCAAGGCTTGAAGAACAGAATCACATGGTGCTGCCAGGATTGACTAGGAACACTGCCAGCAATCTAGACAGGAGGTGAGCTAACCCTCCTGACCCACTTGACCCAAGCTAACCCACTTGAGCCAACCTAGCCAATGTCACCAGAATGGGAGGGGAGTCACAGCCCATTCCTATGCAGCGCTGGTGTAGCGGGGCCACCAGACTCATGTTGCATCCAGCCCTGCAATTGGGCAGGTGGAAGAGCTCCTCTGGGTAATTTGTTCTCTTACTCCGTATAGCATCCCAGCTTGCTCAATGGGACTACTTGGGCCTGTACCAGTTATTTAGCCTGGTGCAGAACTGAGTAGCCCTGGGTGAGGCCAGCAGGCCCGGGATGGTGGTTAGGATGCAGCAGAGGCCTGTTCTGCCATCTCTGCCCACTCCAGATCCAGTCCATCCCTGTTTTACTGTTGCCCACCCCGAAACACCTCCCCAGCTGCAAAACAGCTTCCCGCCTCACTCCCTGCTGCCCAGAACATTAATCTGTCCCTAATTAATCAACATCAATTGGGGGGGGGGCGGCACCAGAGGGATGCCACAGGCCTTTGTGCTGGTGCAGCTTACAATCTGGGTGGGTGCCAAAAAGCATTTTACGGTGACACCCAGTGCCGGTGCTGTAGCTGCAGCGCTGGCACCCACAGCCCATACGATTGAGCTTGCAGTTACAGAGAAGCAACCGTGCTTTCGTAATGTGTGAATTGGATCAAATTGACCACTTTGGGCAACAAACCCCATTCGTCCAACATAATGTGATGATGTTCTGATGGTGGTGGGAGACCTTGAGGGCAAGACTCATAAATGATTGAAGAACACCTGGTATGCTTTTGAGTTTGGACAGCCATAGCTTCAGGTTGTGTATTCCAGGAATAATGTTCCTAAGTACTAAAGATTTTATATTGATATTGCTTCACATCTGTCGTGGAACAGCAACTCATTGGTTTAAAAGCAAGGCAAAAAAAGTCAATTTCCAGTTGGTCTTCTTATTTTCAGGTTGCTCCAGTATATACTTCATTATGAAGGAAACAGACCCATACAAACCCAATTTCTCTTCCTTTATGGGGAGACCTCTTGTGCAACTCTCTTTCATTTCAGTGGGTCTGATATGGCAGAATACCATGGAAGACTAGATCCAAAGGAGTAAATATGTATGTCTAATGTTCATGGGAAAATTTGATCATCTATAGAAAGTCAGAGACATAAAGCATACTGGACAATGTTCTTGAATTCATAAAACAGTCTCAATTTCTCTACACTAGAGATGGTCTTTATGCTTTGTAAATAAAGACAACCAGAATGGAAATTAACACAAAACCACGTTCATCTCCATTATCAAGTAGCCGAAGAAAATCTGTACTGTCAGACTTTGCAGTTAAAATGTTATATAGGACAGGGTGAGTTAATAGGAAAATAAACTTTATGGTCTCTTAACAGATGACTCAATTCATATTCACTCAGTGGCTCACAAATAATGTTATGTTTATTCACATGCATTACTAAAAGTCAAACACCAAATGGATTTTTATTCAAGGAATGAGTTTTTGACATCTTGGATGTACTGCACAAGAATTTTTGGCCAGCTAATACAAAGATCACAGGATGCGTATCATAGCTGGGGACATGTCCCAGATACCTTCAAACTGGAAAATATAACTAAACCTTTTAATTCTATTAAGATGAAATCAGTATTGGACCACATTTGGACCACGCTGGCTTCCATCTCGAAGCCCTGTGCCTTATGATCCCAATGAGGCCTCAACATTTTGCAGTGCTCTTCAAACGCTGCTCCATCTGAATTTAACACGTGATAGAAGTATTAACTATTAAGAACATTTGGAAAGAAATGTTGGCATGAAAAGAAATCTGTTGTGGTGTAGAGGGGAATCAATTTTTTTGTTTGCATTTAAACTAGAGTTCAGGGCTGTGGCAATGAACATCCAAATGGATTTCTGTATGGTAGCAAAATCAGCAACCCTCCAAAACCTGTCACTTTCAGCAACACATCATAGTACAGACATCATAGCATAATATTGAACGCGGAAAAAGTAACAAGTTTTTTTTCAAATGAAGATGAACAGCCTCTAGTTCTGCCTCTGGAGTGTTTTCCACATCATATCATGGAGCGGGAAGAATTCCATTATGTACATCTGTATCCAATTTTGACACGTCTCAAGTCATGAGTGTGCATCTACGTTTATTAAACAGAGCTTTGCCAAATGATTCACACAAGATGTTAGTGTAGTCATCCACTACACGAAATATTGGTGCAATACAACATGCTCCCTGACTGAGATAGATCATTACGCAGAAGGGAGTTAGTAAAGGCTGTACCTTGTTCCGACCTGTGCATGGGGACAGATCACCCTGGCATGCATCACATCACTTGGGAGGACCCTAACTTGCATGAGGAGAATTTTGTCACATATCTGCTATCTGATCAAAAATATTGGGAAGCAAGGGAGCGATGCAATTCGTCAATACAGACAGCCCATCGGCTCGCCAAGCTGTTACGTGTCTGCGGTGATAAATTCTCATTTGAAAAAATGGTACTTTTGAAAATTTTCAAGATGTGCTCACAACTGAGAAATCTCTGCTTCCGCGCATTAAGAATACATTTGGGCAATGAGTCTTTTAAGCAACGTGGTGTGTTAGGATGAGGACTAAACAAGATTTTTTACGATGGAATTCCAATTATTTATTTGAGAGGGACGCTTAATGCGAATGGACCAATTTGATTGCTTGTCGCCAAGCTGAACAGTAGCAAAATACAATGTTATGAGTAGAACAAATACAAATAAAGAGTGATGGAATTTCCTGTAGTCTGTTCCTGAAATTACTGTATCACACAGTTGCCTTTTATGTCTTTACCACTGCAAACGACGCAGCTTGAAAACAGGTGAGCTGCAGTTGCATGGTGCTTTTGAATGTGTTCAGGAGCTCCTCGAGCAGCCTGTGAAGGAAGCAGAACAGTTTGAGACCTGGACCGATTTGCAGAAAATACGCATGCTACGAACCAACACACTTTCTAGACAAGGAGTAGCATTGCAGGAGTGGAAGCATGCATCAAATAGAGAGGTGATGTGGATGTGCCAAGACATTACAAATGCATAGTATGATCCTCTGCATGCTTACTAGGGGCATCATTTCCGTTTCCAGTAAGGGCAGGGAAGTGTCACGACCAAGTTCAAAGGCTTCCTCTTGGATGTGTTCCAAACAGAATTGCAAAGAATGAATGTATTTTAACATTTGTGGTGACTATTCCAAATAATCAGAGAGATATCTTCTCCTGAATTTCATGCGGTCTGACATTGGGGGGTGGGATTTCACTCCTCTCACTATGCCCCAAAAGCACCCCTGATGAATACTCAGAATGAGTGCAGTGACACATGCGCCCCCCAAAAGCATGCATAAGACTGCAGAGCTCTTTGAATACTTGGGGCAATCAAGTTTTTTTTTAGAATAATTGGTTTTTTTCATTTAACAATAATAGAATGAAAAAAATTCAGCTCGGCAAGAGATAGGCTACAGGTAACAAATAATTCAAACAAACTGTGTTGCACATGCAAGAATTGAATCCTGGGTTCTAGTCCATTGGCATCTTTTCCTTTGATCATAATGTTTATGCATTGATTAAATAAAAGATTTATCCTTTTGAATCTCCTTAACTTGTTTATGATAGTCTTGTTTGATAATATGATAATCTTTATGATAATCTTTATGATAATATGACAATCTTAACTTGTTTATGATAAAGTAAGCATAAGTTTGAAGTATACAGTGCTTTTTTAAAAAGGGGTATTTAGGGGCAAAGAGAAGAACCACTGTCAAAATTTGGGTGGGGGGGGGAAGAAGAAACCATAGAACTGTGTATTTAAAAAAGTAGAGTTAGTCTTAGGCAACCGTCACCAATTTCCTCTTGAAAAAAAAATGCAGTATTTAATAGCTGCTGTAAATTCCACAGCTGTATAATCTTTGCCAGGGCCAGCAAGGAAAGACATAAACATGTCAGTATCTACTTCCTCAATAACACCCTCCAGGAATGGGGACTACTAGAGCAACCACATACAGTCACTATTTAATAAGTCAATATTAAATATAATATGTCACTGGCAACATGAACAGGGCTAAATCATTCCATAAATTTGAATTCATTCTCCGAAATGCGGTAACGAAGTGTGCGGCAAGCTTGCAGATGCAGTGGCAACATATCGGGTCGAATAATAAGCAGCAATGGATATAACCTTCAACCACTTGAGCCTCCAAACTCTATTTGGGAGGAAACTGAAGTGCGTTTTTTGGTAGGCCAATTACTGCTTGAAGTTCAGTCCTGAGGCTGCTGGAAACAGTCCAAAGCCCGAAGTCACATCTGGAAATTGAAGTCTGCTGAACTACTCTAACACATCAAAAGGAAACTCTCCCTCCCTACACACTTTAGGCACAATGGACAAATATGGAGATATGGGTATGTGGGCCAGCCTGTTTCACTGGACTGAGAGTCGCTTTCCAATGTGGGAAGCCCAAATTCAATTCTCTGCTTCCCCTTGGGGATGGGGTTACACAGGTCAGTAGCTCTTAGCCTGACCTACCCTGCAGAGGTCTTATGTGAATAAGTAGGATCAAGGCTACAAAGTATAACCGAATCATCATCATAATCACCACCACCAGCAAGGTGACCATGTCTTGGCTCAGGAATATGAAATGCCACAAGTATTAGTTCCCTGTAACCTTTCAGCCACTACATTGTTCCCACACCAACTTACTTTTTATCTCCGCCACTTGACAGCTGAGGTAGGACCTCCAAAGCTTGCTTAAAGTTTGAGCTGCAATATTGAAACAAAAATATATTTATTCCACCCAACATTTACAAAACATAGCTATTCCAAACCTCTCTGAGAGTACACATGCATTTTCAGTGGAGTAGGTTGCAGAGTGGTACAAATTCACCCAACATTAAACACACACCCTCTAAAAAACCAGCAGAGGCCATATTGAGTCACATGCCTCAACTCCACAGTTTTCAGCAGTGCTTTGGGGCTGGCATTTTCTTTTGGGTGGGAAAACACCAATACAACTACATTCTGCTTCACACAGATGACCCCCAAACCTTAGCTACACAATTTTTCCACTGAATGGCATGTCAATCCCCGCCCACCCGCCTGCCCCCCCCCGGCAAACAAAAGAGAAACAATTCTTTATGTTCATTTATTTAAACAAAAAACACAGTCCAATCATGCGGTGCTATACATTCTATAAAGAGATACCAAGCAATTACAAAAATGAAAAATGAGTAAAACAAACTCAGCTTTTGTCAAGTGCTAACGTAAGAACCTAAGAAGAGCCCTGCTGGATCAGGCCAAGGGCTCATCTCGTCCAGCTTCCTGCCTCTTACAGTGCCCCCACCCAGATGCCTCAGGGAGCATGCCAGACAACTACTGTAGATACCTGCATCTCGTTGCCACTCCCCTGAAACTGGAATAGCACTGTAGGTGAATGCTGGTGTGTCACCCAAAATGTTGTGGCATGTCACCTTTGACACGCGTGTCATAGGTTTGCCATCACTGCTTTAGGGTCTCTAAAATTAAACATTGCCTTAGAGCCATGTTAAACCACTGGCTTAGAGCCATGTCAAATGCCATTCGTTGCTCCAGGTACTTTTTTTTTGGGGGGGGGTGGCGGGGGGAGAAGGTAGAAGGTATAGTAGAAAGAAGCATTTTCACACTGAGAAGCACTTCCTTTTCCAGGGACTTCTTGGAAGAAGAGGGACTCTTCCTCTTCTTCCTCCTCCTGCCTTTGTGCTATGCTGTGCAGCCATCAAAGAAAAAACCCAAACCAAATGGAGTTTATAGTGACAACCTAAATTTCCTCACTAAGGACATTCGGAAGGAAAAAACTCCCCTGCTGAACGACTGGTTGGAAGCCCTTTCTGGGAGTCGCTACGAATTCTCCCTAGTAAGACGCTGCCTAGTAAAACTACATGTATTCCATGGAAGCCTTTTTCCTGAAGGATGTCACAACAACAAGATCCTCTCTACGACATAAAAGTAGCTGGACTGAATGACAGTCATTCAGATGAAGACAACACGTAGGCTCTCTTTAGTTTTGTGCCCCTTTGCTAAACCTCTTAATTGCTGTCATCAGCTAGCACTGCCCTGCCGGTGTTTTCTACTTACTTGCTTTCAGATGTGAGGAATACAGCCACAGCATCTCTCAGGGCACAAATCTCTAGCCGGGCCTGAGGAGGAAAAGCGACAATGTCATGCAAATCATATTTATAGCGGAGGCATCTGACTTCACAAAGTCTGAAGCCTGTCTCCATGAGCGAAACAGAGCAACTCCTCAAACAGCGGCAGGCAGGCCACATCAGACAAATGTGTTTGCTGAAATATCAGCCTTGAAACAGCTGCAAGGCCAGCTAAAGGTCTGGGAAGTTTAGGGAATAATTAAATCAGATCTGACTACTAGGAAAAGCGTGCCACTGTAGATTCCTGAAGCACCTTTCTGCTCAGTAAAGTAAGTGCTCTGAAAACTACATGCATTTCATATTTTAAATGGGGAGAATAGGGCTTCTGAATATACAAGGCAACCAAAGAGGAAGGAAGTGCAAAGGGGTGAAATCTGTCAATAAGAAACTTGGTTTTGTTTTTTTCCCAGTTGTTTTTTCTTTTGCAGTAGTACAACAGTGTTTTTTCCTCCTCTTCTGTAGAAAAAGTTTTACATTTGCCACTTTTCAAGTGAGTGACTTTAAAGGGCTTATCTAAACAACGCATTAATGTCTGCAGACACCTATTTCATCGTATAAATGCTACTGTGACAGATTTTCCTCAGGCCATTGACAGTGTGCATCACCCTCACAGATGCATGTACAGAGTTTAAGTGAGAATTGCAATGAGATGTCAGAATATTTTTTTTCCCATAAAATTTATACTATCAAATGTTAGACCCTGAAATACATGCTGTGCTGGTAAAGTATCACTGATTTCAGATTCCACTCCAAGGAAATTTGCCACACAAGAAGCCTGACTCTCAAGGCTGATGGCCATGGGCCTTATCTGCACCTGATTAGTGGCTGCCCCAGATCAACACAAGGGGCTTACGTGAAGGCAGGAGGAGAACCAGGAGTAATTGACTGCTACCTCTTCAGGCAAGCCCTGGTGCTGAACTTGACAGAGATGAACCAGTGAATCTGCCCCATTCACCTATCACCGGAACCACATACCCCATATCACTGGAACACACATGCTAATCTTCACAGGTGCTTCTGAGCATCACTAAAGGGTTGTATCAACTAACCAAGAGGCACTTGTGAAACAAATGTAGGAGCAGGTGCTTTTCCTAGTATCTAACCTAACATTAGGTAACTGCTTATTTTAATTTAGAATTTTCCAAACCTCAAGAACTTCCAGGAACTGCAGCACAACCAATAATTGGTTGCCTTGTGAAGATACTTTACTAAAATGTATCTGACACGACAACATCAGCAATCACCTTTCCAAGAGTGTTGTGAAAAAGGGAGTCGGAAAAGCCCCAGTATCCTCCCAGTTTTGAGTACACTTCATGGCCCCTTTGGATCCAGGATTACTGCAAATAAGCTTCTGAGGATGCAATCCTAACCACCATTCCAGCAGCAGGGTAAGGACAATGCAGTTCCAAGGTAAGGGAATAAACATTTTTTATAAGCCATTTTTTCTCATGGCTGTAATTTAGAGTAGTATTTTCTGTCTGTATTCCCATTTGCCCCCTTTAACTGTTAAATACTATATTTCAGTGGGATTCAAACTGTGGGCCAGGACCCACTTAGTGGGTGGTGACCTGATGTCAGGTGGGTTGTGGAAAGCTGGGAGCAGCCATCTTGGAAACTGTAGACCTTAATCTTGTTATATTCCTTTTGTGAGTGTTAACAGTTTGAATTTTCAAGTGTGGGTTTTTTAAAATTTTGTTTTACTTCAGTGCTTTTGCATCATATTTTGTCCTAATCTTGCTTTCTGTCAGGGATGTTTCATGGTTGTACAATTGCTGCAGTCCAAGAATACCAATTTATACAGGGTGTTTGGAAAGTCACTGTGCACTTTTCATAAATAAATATACGTAAGTGCACAGTGACTTTCCGAACACCCTGTATTTCAGGAGTGCCATTTTACTATGCTACGATGACAGCACTTCCTGCTTGATGATGTCACTTACTGCCACAACATCACTTCCAGGATGACATGACTTCTGGTGGGTCCCACACGAGTGCCATTCTAAAAAGTGGGTCCTGGTCTAAAAAAATTGAATACCACTGCTATATTTCATATATCTAAACAACATTTGATGTTTAATGTCAGATACATTTTAGTAATGCATCTTGAGAAGGCAACAAATTATTGCACATCGATGTGCTTCTGTTAAACAAAAAGTATTCATTGTACCTGTGGCTCTCCTTTACAAACACTACTCTGCATCCTGTAATGTTCCAGCTATACACTCTAAAGTAATTGCATTGAAATCAATGAGGCAAAGTTGCTGAGTTAATTGTAGGAGGCTGGCTTCATTCTCTGCTCTGCAAAGTGCAAAACATTATTAAACAAACATTTTCGCATTCCTAATTTCCTTAGAATGTAATTAAATCTAAAAGGCAGAAAAAGCTGAGCACCAAGTAAATGAATCCACATCTTTAATGGGTACGATGCAGATTTTCAGCACTGTTGTAAAATTGACAGATGAATGAACTGAAGTAAAACACAACTGAGATTTAAAGCACTTTGCCTATACATTTTGCGATCGCAAAATTGGAAGTAGGTCACAAACCTTTTTTTTTTTTTTACACTTCTAACACATAGGGAGCCCGGCAGAAGGCCTCTTGTACGCGGGGGCAGGCACTGGTAAGTCCCCCCAGCCCCAATTTTTTTCCAGAAGCCACACGATCATAGTGATGGCATTGCTGCGATTTCCCCCACCCTGCCCCGAAGGGGACCCAAGTAGGGCTTTTCAGGCTGCGGAGTCATGACGCCCCAGTTTGAAAACCACTGGTCCAGATTATTGTGATGTGTTCTACATGGGGCTGCCCTTGAAGACGGGTTAGAAATGGCAGTTGGTTCAGAATCAGCGACTCGTCTTGTTGCCGAGGCTTGGCAGTTTAATTCTGTCAGGCTGCTTCTCTGGCAACTGCACTGGCTGCCAATTCATTTCTGCTCCCAATTCACGGTGCTGGTTTTGACCAATCAATCCCCATATGGCCTGGGACCGGGGTTCCTTTGGGACTACTCCTGCTCTCATTTAGTCCAACTTGTCCCCTTATGTCATCTGGTAGAGCCCTGCTAAGAGTGCCACCACCACCTGAAATAAAAGGGGTGGCAATGAGAAGCAGAGTCTTCTCTGCTGTGGCACCATGGTTCCAGATGATCTACAAACTGCTCTGGGGAGCAATTCTGACAAGGCCTAAAAACATTTTTTTATTCCAATTGGCAATTGGTAGGGGGGCTGCATCACTGCCTGCTAAGAAATACTGAATTGTTTTCTGCCATTGCTCCCTGTATTTTGTGGAGAACGATTTCTTTACTGCTGTTACAATATTGCCTGTTTTACTGCTGGCTGTTTTATCACCGCCTGTTTTCTATGCTTTTTTGTGTTACTGGGTTTCAATTTTAATTTATGTCTGATTTTATTGTAATCGACCTCGTGCAGTTTTTAACTAGAAAGGCAGGGTATAATTCTTGAATGAATGAATGAATGAATATGCGACCTGCAAAGCACCATTTCTGCTGAAAGATGAAACACACTGCATCAGCCTGCTGAGTTCTTCAGCAACTGCTTCGACAATTCTCGACAGCACTCTAGGCACGAGCTCTTTGGAGACGGTGAACACCTGTCCATTTCAAATTAAAGAGAGTGAGAAGGACTGATCCAGATACATGGAGGTGCAACATTATGCAAAAAATAATTAATACTGCAACCCAAATGAGATCAGCCACAGAATATTGACGCATCCTCTTGACCTAAGAAGAACGCGGACCCTGAGAAGCCCTGCAGATACCTAGGGCAACCTGTACTGATGCCATTGAATCTTGGACTTAAAAATATATGAAAGCAATCTCAAGGTACTCTTCTCCCCCATTTCTCCCTCTTTCTCCATATGCAGAGCTGCTGGAGAAGCCAACCTTAGGTCAGATCATGACCCAGTTGGGTCACAAGCCCCCCCCCTCCCCCGCAGCTGAAGATGAATGGAGCACAAAGATCTGTCACATCTTGTCTTGCCTAATGGTTTCTTGGAAACTATTTGTGGCAGTAAAAATGTCCTGCACTTTTTGTGACAGCAGAATTTCTGCAACTCTACTGATGCATACTTAACACATTGGGGCTAATTACAGATAATAAGTCCCCTCACCTCAGCATGGACAGCAATTATATGCACTAAGGCCTCCTTCAAATAATTTCTGACGCCTGTAATAAAAAAAAATGAACACACTGTTAATCATCTTCATTCTATTGCCTTGAAAGCAATATCTGACCATCTGACACTATCAGCCATGCCACGCTGGCCATTTCATTCCTTTAACGTGGGAACATTAACAGCGATACCAGCATACAGAAAGCAAAAGCTTCTTCCGACCACACCACCATTAATCTATTTCCTTTTTGAAAATGAAATGGAGAAACACACATTTCATGGCAGCAAAAGGTTAAAGAAGAAAGAAGTTCTTAATCTTGTCTGGCACCCTGTTCCCCCACTTCCTTATTTGGAAACAGCAACAAGTTTGCTTTTGGGCTTTTTTCAGGTTTCCAGATTTTTTGGGGGGGGGGGGGGGGGGGGGAGGGAAAACAACTCTTTCACATAATATCCAAGCAATGCTGGCTTTCAGTTGCAATCGCCATCACTATTAAACAGGAACATGAGCTTGGAAAACGGGACTGTAAGTGGAAATGTTCTGCTGCCTCTTTATAAAATAAATTACTGAAAAGGATCCTTGTTTCTATGGTAGTGATTTTAGAAGATGTCACTCATGGCACATTTTCAGCACAAACTGTGATCATACAGCCAAAAGGCATGTTGAAATTAAAATAATGATAATGATATTTTTACCATTCATTTTAACAGAACCAAGGTTTTGCTATCCAATCTAATCCCATGTCATAAAATTTTTTAATAGGGTGGCCTTAGCATGCATGTGCATGCACACATACAGATGTCCTATTGTTGACCTGCACTCTCCCCCTTCCTGGTCATTCCTCAATTAAAAAAAAATTCTATGACACAGAGGAAAAAGGATGCTGATCATGTAATGCAAAACCCCAATTGCCTTGGGTGAACTGAATTAGCTACATGGTTCTTTGGGTCTTTTATTAGAAGAATTAGAATTAGATACCTTTATTGGCATTATTATATAATAATAAATCCCACTGTATTATACAATAATGTATAATAAATCCCACTTATTTCAACAGAAAAGTCAAAGCACTTCCATCAATATTTCCCACAGAAATAAAACGGAACTTAAAGGCACTTGGGTCTTTGGGTATAATCAAAGGTTAATTAAGAGCCATTTTGAAAGGTGATTTCTCCAGAAAACACCATCTGCACAAAATCGGCATTTGTCCTTGATTTCCTGTTCTCTCTTTTAGAACACAGTCATCTACACAAAGAGCTAGGTCCTGTACTGCTGTAGATAGTGCTCTGGCCATTAATCATGGTTTTTCAGTGCTGACCCTCTGCGGCAGCTCCCCATATTCCTTCAAAGTTAAGGTTGTCTGGGACTTCCAAATAGCACTTTATACAGGTGCAATGTACAGTAGTGATACCACAAGAAAAAAATAGCCATCTCTGGGCTTTCCGCTTGTTACTGCTGGATGAACTTCTTCTTAGGTTCCCACAAAGCATAAATATATAGTAAAAATGCCCAACAATTTACAAGCTACCATAGTTAAAATCACAAAAAAACTCAATACCTCTTCATAAAGCAAATAAAACTGCAGACATTCGACAAAAACTTGGGTAAAACCGCTTTCCTGTAATGTCTTCTAAAGTGTTCCAAAGCATTAGGGCCACCACTAAGAAAACCCTGCTACTAACCCCAGACGCTTTTATTTAATATATTTTTACCCCCTCTTTCTGCCCCAAGGGAAAGCAAAGTGGCTTACAATATTAAACAATCTTTTCCACAGTGAAGGGGTTTCAAGCTGGGTTCCCAGTCTCAAAAGAACACATATAATTTCTCTTACAGTTCAGTTCTTAAGCTTAGGTATACCTAAAGTGTGGCTGAAAAGGTTAGACATTTTTAATTAACCTTTCTGGCAAATTATCACCTTCAAGTGCTAAACGTATATTTAAGAGAAAAGGCTGAATTCAAAGAAGGCATGAACTTCAAACTGTAGTTCAATCTCTTCAATATGGAGCTAAAAGAAAGGAGTTAAATTCTGACAAGCGAGCAGGAAAAGCAAGAACACTTTCAACCCCATTTCCCTCTACAATAAGATCTTTGAGGTTTGCCCTTTCTTATGATATGGTGAACAGTGTTGGATGAATTAGGAAGTGCAACCAGTACTTCCTTTTCATAACTGACCTATGGCTTACCCATGCATCCAAGATCAAAAGCCATGAAACCACTTTCAAAAAGTGAAATAGCGCCTCTTGTAAATTTGTAAAGGTAAATAACGTACTGCCCAATCCTATCCTCCACCATTGGCGGCAATGCAGCCAATGGTGGGAGAGGGCGACTGAACAGCCAGCAAGAGGTAAGTAAAAATAGTTTTATCGTCCTGCCTGGGATAGGCTGCCTGTTCGCCTATAAGTCTCCTTGGACCTATTAAACAATTACAGGGAAAAGGGAAAGAGTGGCCTGGTGAAGGAGGGATAGAATCTGGTGCATGCTGGTGCTGCTGAGATCGACCTCCGATCCACCCTTCCCCACCCCTGCCTTCCCTCGATACACGCTGAAATGCCCCTGCCCTCCCATTCCCTGCCCACAACACACTTCTGATGCCAACACACTGGCACCAATGGAGGCTTCGGGAGCCGTCACTGCACGTGCCACAGTTACCTTTGTGGCAGCAGCCAAGAAGCATGCAATGGTGCCCCAGCTTTCACACTGCTGTAAAGGGACATGTGCTGCAGGAATACTAGTTGATACATCTCTCTCTCTTTCTCTCTCTCTCTCTCTCTCTGTGTGTGCACAAATCAACCAACTAGATCATGGTCTTCAACCCGTTTCATGCCAAGACCTCACTACATACATACATACATACATACATACATACATACATACATACATAC